>OY757929.1:73172386-73265600 GCA_963585895.1 Sepioteuthis lessoniana
GAGTTCCTCCCCATTTCGCCCACTTCCGGTTTTGAGTTTTTTGTAGACTAGCTAGTATAAATGTAGGTAAATTTTTTTTGAAATTGATAGAGAAGCACTATAAACATAATAATATACGACATAAAATATTTAATAGAAAAACATTAAAAATTGTGATATTTCATTTCTTTTGATATCTTCCACATCCTCAAATCTAACCCTAAAGATAAATTTTCAGCCTGGTAGAAGTTGCTGTACTTATACAGTCCTGTTTATCAAAAAATGCTAATGATAAAAAAGAATCTAAATTGATTTAATATTTTTTCAAATTGTTATTAATTAACCTAGATAACGTCTGAATATGTATACAGCAGGCAAGATATGTAGCTATCATACATATGACATAACCGTGTATATTGCTTCATTTTTATTTTAGGGAATTTTCTGTGGTATTGTAGCTAATGGGCTGGACTGCAAAATCATTGTCAGTAAGTTCAAACTCCTGTCATACGATAAGGTTCACTTTTTGACTTCTCTTGAGAAAAATATGAACCCTATAAAGCTCTAAACAGTGGCTTAATTAGTACCACTATTGTTCTTTTAAAAGTGTGGCTTTGGCATTAGATAACTCACAAAAGTTGATATACCATTAAACAAAGGAACCAAACAAAATCATCTACTTTTAAAATTTTGAACTGAAAAGAATTAAAGCTTGAGTCTTAATACTGTTTGATCATGTACGAGTTCCAATGACACAGTGGCTAATCTACAGGACAGCTACATCATTATGAGTTCAAATTCTAGTAGAGCTATAATATTCACTTTTCACTGAATTACTTAGGGAAAGGTATGAACCCCCTTATTTCCCCAGCTATGGGTTAAATAGTACCACTACTGCTGTTCTTTAAGGATAGCTTTGCTATTAAATAACACAAAGACAACAAACCAAAGACAACAAACAAAATTTTTTAACTATACCTCCTCTCTTGTTTTATTTTGATCCTCATTAAGAAATCAGTTTATGAAATTATATACTTTTTTTTATTGTTACCATGATTTATCATGAGCCTGTATTTTCATTCATTCATTATATATATATATATGTATATATATCCCTATCATTCATTGCCTCTGGCAGGTCTTCAGTCTACATCCTGTATCCTCACATAGCTGTTGTATGTATGTTCGAGCTGGTTGTCCTACTTTTGTTTGGCCATATGCGGGGTCCATAGGAGTACATCACTTATGAGCTCGTCTTGCTTCTCCAGCAGTGTTCTGCATGTCTGGTTTGTCTAGCTTGGATAGTTTTCGTGATGGGAGGCAGGTGGCCGTATAATTGGTGCCTTGTGGGGTGTTGCTGCCAGGACTTGTCCAATATTGCTCACAACATTCTTGTGTAATTGCCATCTAGCTTCTTCTCCAGCCGTTTAGTTAGCGTCCAAGTAGTGCATCCATATAGCAGTATCGACACAACCGCTACCTGGAAGAAACTGTGTTTCCTTTTATCGGTCAGACCTGATTTCCATATGATCAAAAGCGTGGCGAGAGAGGGTCAGAGATATCCGTGCTTGCGGCACGATATGGTAATGATGATGATATATATATATATATATATCATCATCATTACCATATCGTGCCGAGAGAGGGTCAGAGATATCCATGCTTGCGGCACGATATGGTAATGATGATGATATATATATATATATATATATATCATCATCATTACCATATCGTGCCGCAAGCACGATATGGTAATGATGTATATATATATATATATATTGTAATGATGTATATATATATATATATTGTTTGTTTGTTTGTTTGGGTTTTATTGCATATCAACATTTATTTGCTATTTGATATCAAATCCATTTTTGTACAAATAAACATTTTTATTTCAAATAATTCAGTTTAGCATAAGTGCACTGTTTAATTGTCAAAAACATTTTGATTTCAAACTATTCAGTTTAGTCAAACAGTTTTGGTTCAAACAATCAACTTGAGTATAAGTACAGTTTTTGTTTAAGCACAGTTGAATGTCAAAACAGTTCTATTTTAAGCAATTCAGTATAGCATACAAAAACAGTTCTATTTCAAACAATTCAGTTTTGCATAAGTACACAGTTTAGTTCTATCTGACCCATAGATATGATCCTATCAGGTGTAACCACTCAGATCCAGAGTGGACTGGGGAGCAATGGCAGTGAAGGGGTATTCTACATTCCCCAAAGCTCCAGCATTACTGGAACCACTCCATCAAATTCTTTAGTGTCATATCTAGAACACTCAATAGGTTGGTGGTGGTGGTGGGTCTTACCCCTCTGCTGGGATGAAGTCGATGCATTCTACTGTGTCAGCTAACTGGGCAATATATATATATTTATACATATATATATATATATGGAAGTAAACAATGGATTGTAATCTGATGATATGTAGAGAAAAATCTTTATATTTTGCATTTTTAAACATCCATCGTTGACTTAACATTGCTGATATCACCCCTCACGGTCCTGATGATGGTTCAGTAAAACCAAAACGCTATAATGTCGACTTCTCAATAAATCTCTCCTTCCACTTGGATTACCTTGTTATCAATTTCTCTCTCTCTCTCTCTCTATATATATATATATATATATATATATATGTATGTACATATGTATATATATATACATATATAAATACACACATATGCATGTATATGTATGTGAGTATATATGTCATATATATGTGTGTGAGTGCTGGTGGAGATAGACAGAGAAAGAGAAAGAAAGAAAGAGAGAGAGAGAGAGAGAGAGAGAGAGAGAGAGAGAGAGAGAGCAAGAGCAAAGAAGATAAATTGGGTGTCCAAAAAGTTTGTAACTTCAAATATATCACATTTACCAGTGGGGGGGGGGCGTTTTACTATAAAACTAATGAATCTTAACCTTCCATGCCCCTTCGACCGGAAGCAGCTTTGCTTTAAAATTTGGGGTTGTCTGTTTAAGGAGGGCTTTTAGAAAATAATATTAACATCATGTAATTCAATACAAAATAAAAATTAAAAAGGAATTCCCCATTCATTACAGTTTAAACTTCTTACACACAAATTTGTAGGTCAACCACTATTTATTGATCAATGAAATATATGCACATTTATCAGGCTCTGAAATGTAAGTGAATTCATCAGTTCATGAAATATATGCACATTTAAAGCATAAAATAATTCAATAGAGACAAAATATTTATGAATTTATCAAATATCAAAATGTCTAAAGTCTCTTTTATATAAGACATTCCCATATACACTATCTTAAAGTATAAAAGGATTGAATTTACAGATACATATATTTCATAATACAATATTAATTACATTCAACACTAAACTTAGAGATCATCATCATTATATCGCGCTGGTAGCACGGATATCCCTGACCCTCTCTCGCCACTCCTCCCTATCGTTCATCGCCCTAGGCAGGTCTTCAGGACAACATCCCGTATCCTCACATAGCTGCTGAATGTACGTTCGAGCTGGTCGTCCTGTTTTGCGCGGCCATGTGTGGGGATCCATAAGAGTACATCTCTTATGAGTTCATCTCTGCTTCTCCAGCAGTGTCCTGCATGTCTGGTTCGTCTAACTTGGATAGTTTTCATGATAGGGGGTAGGTGGCCATACAGTTGGTGTCTTGTGGGGTGTTGCTGCCAGGACTTGTTCAGGATTGCATGCAGCATTCTTGTGTAATTGCCATCTAACTTCTTCTCCAGTCGTTTTGTTTGCGTTCATGTAGTGCATCCATATAGCAGTATCGATGTGATCGCTGCCTGGAAGAAACTGCGTTTCATTTTATCGGTTAGGTCTGATTTCCCTATAATCGATAGCCTATTGATAGCTGTCCATGCTTTCGTTAACCTCGTTTCGATGTCCTTTTCGGTTGATTCGACGCTGCTTCCTAGGTACGTGAATTTGTCTACTAGTTTAAGTGGGGTTCCTTCTAGAGTGGAGATGTCCCCCGTTTGGTTATAGCACATATATTCCATTTTGTGTGCATTAACATAGAGGCCTATGCTTGCTGCTGCTCGTTCCAAACTATGCAGAAGTGTTTTGGCTTGGTCAGGTGTATTTGCCAGTATCGCTATGTCATCGGCGTAGTCGGCATCGGTAATTGTTGTTGCGGGGTATCTTCTGCTTCTTTTCTTCGTCAGTTCGAAGCCATTCTCTTTGATTTTGTCAATCGATGTTCTAAGTATGTAGTCGAGACAAATGATAAAGAGGTACGGGGCCAGCGTGTCCCCTTGTAGTACTCCTGCTACAATGTCAAAGTATTCTGTGTCTCCATCCGGTGATCGTACTTTTACTTTAGTGTTTCTATAGAGAATCGTTATTGCCGCTACGGTTTCTTTAGGTATGCCGTACGCTAGTAGGATTTGTTCCTTTCGAGGCATAACACTTACATCCATAGCTGCCAAAATCTACAATGCCTTACTACAAAACCGAATAGAACCCAAAATCGACAACATACTTAGAAAAAACCAAAATGGCTTCCGAAGAAATAGATTCACGACCTCACAAATATTAACCATCCGCAGAATCCTCGAAGGTCTACGGGCAAAGAACCTACAAGCGACATTAATATTTGTCGACTTAACCAAGGCTTTCGACTCCATTCACAGAAACTTAGAGATTTAAGAGTTGAAATAATTGTACTACGTGTGAGTAAAATCCCTTAATCCAATTCTTTGTTTGGTTTCTAAAGTTAAAGATATTTTATGCATATTAGAGATGATTTTAGCCAAAGATATCACCAGTCTACAATGTCAAACATTATTGTCAATATTGCATTTAATTGTTTACTTTCTTAAGACTCGGCTTCCGAAGAAATAGATCCACGACCTCACAAATATTAACCATCCGCAGAATCCTTGAAGGTGTACGGGCAAAGAACCTACAAGCGACATTAATATTTGTCGACTTTACCAAGGCTTTCGACTCCATTCACAGAGGAAAGATGGAACAAATCCTACTAGCGTACGGCATACCTAAAGAAACCGTAGCGGCAATAACGATTCTCTATAGAAACACTAAAGTAAAAGTACGATCACCAGATGGAGACACAGAATACTTCGACATTGTAGCAGGAGTACTACAAGGGGACACGCTGGCTCCGTATCTCTTTATCATTTGTCTAGACTGCGTACTTAGAACATCGATTGACAAAATCAAAGAGAATGGCTTCGAACTGACGAAGAAAAGAAGCAGAAGATACCCCGCAACAACAATTACCGACGCCGACTACGCCGATGACATAGCGATACTGGCAAATACACCTGACCAAGCCGAAACACTTCTGCATAGTTTGGAACGAGCAGCAGCAAGCATAGGCCTCCATGTTAATGCACACAAAACGGAATATATGTGCTATAACCAAACGGGGGACATCTCCACTCTAAAAGGAACCCCTCTTAAACTAGTAGACAAATTCACGTACCTAGGAAGCAGCGTCGAATCAACCGAAAAGGACATCGAAACGAGGTTAACGAAAGCATGGACAGCTATCAATAGGCTATCGACTATATGGAAATCAGACCTAGCCGATAAAATGAAACGCAGTTTCTTCCAGGCAGCGATCACATCGATACTGCTATATGGATGCACTACATGGACGCTAACAAAACGGCTGGAGAAGAAACTAGATGGCAATTACACAAGAATGCTGCATGCAATCCTGAACAAGTCCTGGCAGCAACACCCCACAAGACACCAACTGTACGGCCACCTGCCCCCTATCACGAAAACTATTCAAGTTAGGCGAACCAGACATGCAGGACATTGCTGGAGAAGCAGAGATGAACTCATAAGAGATGTACTCTTATGGATCCCCACACATGGCCGCGCAAAAGCAGGACGACCAGCACGAACGTACATTCAGCAGCTATGTGAGGATACGGGTTGTTGTCCTGAAGACCTACCTGGGGCGATGAACGATAGGGAGGAGTGGCGAGAGAGGGTCAGGGATATCCGTGCTGCCAGCACGATATGATGATGATGATGTCCAAGTGCAAAACTAATTCACCAGAAATCTTACAAAGCTATCTTTGCAGACTGGGATGTCTAAAACTTCAGTTTTCAGAGGTCCAACAAGTTTAAGTACAAGTTATCAAAAAATGCCAGCATCCGTTTTTAAACATTATATGGCGTACATATACATTTGTATAGTGTTTATGTGTGTGTTTGTGTGTGTGTGTGTGTGTGTCTGTAATAGTGTATAATAGTGGAAAGTTCACTGAGAGAAAATTTCAGATAACTTATATAATTTATAATAATGGACATTATAAACAACATATTTTCTATGTATCAAAATCATAATAATAATAATATAATCAAGTCGTAATCAGAATGCTTGTAGAAAAGGAAACCTACAAATAATTATGGATATTGGAAGCTGACACCATCAGACAAGTGAAAATGAAAGACAAAATTAAAAAAGAGTATCTCAGAAGAACCTGAAAATTACTCATGACAAAACTTTTGTCAAAGAGATAAATACCTGGGCTGTTCCCCTCGCAAGATACTCAAGACCATTCTTGAAGTGGACCAGAGAAGAACTTAAACAAATAGAACAGAGAACAAGAAAACAAATGGCCATGTATAAAGAATTGCATTCCAGAAAAGACATTGATTGAATATATGTATCAAGAAGAGATGGAGGAAGAGGACTTGCCAGCATTAAAGACAGTGTTGACTTATCAATACAATGACTTGAAGACTACATAGAAAACTGCGGAAGAAGACTGATTGCAGCCACCAGAAACAATACTAACGACATGAGGACCAGTGGAATGACAATAACCAGAAAATAAAAGTGAGATGAAAAACAACTTTATGGACGTTTTAAGCAACTAATAAGTGACATCAAACACGAGCAAAAGTAGATGTGGCTATGAAAAGGAAACCTTATGAAGGGAACTGAATCTCTTCTAATTGCTGCACAAAATAACACCATAAGGATTAACTATATCAAAGCAAGAATAGATACGACACAACAAAACAGCAGATGTTGGTTATGTAGAGAAGAAACAATCAATCACATAAGTGAATGCAGCAAATTAGCAAAGAAAAAGTATAAGACTAGACACAACTGGGTGGGCCAGGTGACCAATGGAAATTCTGCCAGAAATTGAAATTTGACCATACAAATAAATGATATATGCACAACTCAGAATCTATCCCGGAGAATGACATGCACAAACTCCTCTAGGATTTTGAGAGACAAAAAGATGACCTAATCTCCACCAGATGACCAGACCTTATAATAATCAACAAAAAAGAGAGAACTTGCTGGATTGTGGACTTTGCTGTCCCAACAGAACACAGAGTAAAATTGAAGAGGGATGTGTACCCCGACTTTGCTAAGAAATTGAAAAAACCTGTGAAACATGAAAGTGATGATCATACCAATTGTAGTTGGTGCTCTTGGTACAGTCACCAAAGGATTGGTACAAGGACTGGAAGACTTGGAAATAAAGGGATGGGTGGAGACTGTCCAACTACATCATTGTTGAGATTGGCCAGAATACTGAGAAGAGTCCTAAAGACTTGAGGAGAAAAGACTTGAATGAAAAACCATCAGATAATACCGATGGGAAAAACTCTCAAGAAGTAAAATAATAATAATAATAATAATAATAATAATACCTGCCAAATTAACAATAAAAAATACAACAGCAACCATTCAGAGAAAGGGAAGAGAAAATGTTAAAAAATAGAAAAAGAAAATGAAACACTTTATATGGCTACTAACAATGTTTCAACAAAATCAGATCAAAGTGTAGTTCCAGTTTAATTGATTTCACTCTGAGTGAGTGAAATCAATTAAACTGGAACCACATTTTCTCAGTAGCCACATAAAGTCTTTTATTTTTTGCAAACATTTCTCTCTTTTATTTTTTTTTACTTTTTCTCTTCTCTTACTTTGAATGATTGCTGTAGAAATTTTTATTGTTGATTTTGCTGGTATTATTAAAATTATTATTACAATGTTTGAATTTTAAACTGTTATATGTATTTAATATAGATTTAGTAAAAGTCTGATGAGTTGAGAGGTGTCTGAAATATTTCCTGTGTGGATCCAAACATCTTAATCTCGTGTGAACAATTATTGAAATAAATTAAGGAACCACCTTTGTAAGGCAATGAAAATGATGAGGTTAACAATTTAGAGGTAATGGAAAACATTAAAAAGGCATATTGAAGTGATGGACTTTATCAAAGCTAAAATATAAGGAATATAAATGAGAGTTTTTTTTTTACCCACAAGTTAAACCTCAGAAGCCATGGGAAGCTGCATGGTGGATGTGAAGTAAGGCAGATGAACCCAAGACAGGTCAACGGCACACTTCACCTGATGCTGATCAGAAGAATCCCACTGGTCAATAACCAGGATCAAATAGTTCAGTCAGGAAACGACTGCAACTGATCAATAAGGGTGCCACCTATTGATCAGGTAAATCCAGATATCGTAAGATTACCAGTATGTGTGTATATATATATATATATATATGAAAACTTTTTTGTGATCCGCTTAGGAGTTCTCTTGTTTAAGTAAACTTGGTCACATCTGTGATTGGTGAGCTGATTTTAAACAATTCCTGAGTATGGTGTAGCCGCGATAAACTACCTACAATAAATGTCAAATATAAAGCAACATGGGACCCAGACAACAAGCCTGGGCATCATGATTGGCAGGTACACCCCTAATAGCCAACATGGGAGACCTGATCGTCATCTTACGAATGTTGACTGTTCTTTTTTCAGGTACACGAACAACAACCTAAGTAACGAAACAAACCACAGAAGCCAATACAAAACATAGACTAGGGAATATAACAAACTTGCACTTGACTGTTATTTTAAGAACAACCCTACACAAAGAAGATATATGAAAAGGTTGATAGAAATCTGGGAAGAATGTGCTGGGTTTCAAACGAGCCAAAGACTTGCGGACCAAGTTAGGATGATAATAAAGAAAGGTTGGTTTTCTGACCTTAAAATACTAGAAATACACCAGAAAACAAATAGCAAATCAAAACAAGACACAAATACAATAACTGACACACCAAATATTGAAAAGCAAAAATAATCAAACTGAAAACTGCAAACTAATAACAATCAAAGCACCACACACCCAAATCTCACAGAACAAACACTTACACAAGAAAAAAGAATTAAGAAAATTTAAAGAGAATTAGGGATGAAAAAAAAAAGACTAGATAACCATCACTAAGAACAATAGACCAAAGAACAATCAAGGCAGAAACTGAAAAAAATATATGAATTATTAATACATATCTCAACGAAAAATATCACAGAATTAAAAGAACTAATTTATGCAGGAGCAAAATTAGACAGTGAAAAAATTGGTATTCCCCAAAAGACACAAACAGAAACTCAAAACCTGGTAGGGAAATTCGACTGGAAATGCAAATAAGAAATCTACGACAAGCAAAAGTGATAGAACAAACAAAAATCCTGGAACATGTTAGGACAAAAAGGAAAATAACACGAGTAAAAATGACAATACAACTCGAGGAAATAAACCAGAAAGTACTAGCAAAAGAAGGAAGATTAAAAAGATATTGAGAAAGGGTAAAACAATACAGACAAAACAGGACATTCCAAAACAATGAAAAAAATTCTACCTGGATTTAGGGGAGATGGCATGAAGACGTACCAACAACTGGATGCAAGAGAAGCAAAACAATTTTTGAGCAAATTATGGCAACCAAAAGAACATAATAAAAAAGCCAAATGGATAAGCGACATGGAAAAAGAGCTCAAAGGACTTGAAGAAGGGTCAAAAGTGAAAATACACATAGATTTACTAAGAACAACACTAAAAAAAAATATCAATTTTGAAAGCACCTGGCCATGATGGAATGCATGGATTCTGGTTCAAAAAATTCACTTCCATCCATGACATTCATTTTAATTACTAGTCAGTTATCAAAATGAATAGATGCCTACAAGAAGCAAACATACCTGAATGGATGACCAAAGAAATGACCTCATTGATCTAGAAAAGCCCCCTATAAAAAACCATTCCAAACAACTACAGACCCATAACATGCCTATCTATTATGTGATAAATACTAACAGCACAAATTACAAAGATTTACAACTCGTTAAAAAGCCGCATATTGTTCTCCAAGGAACAGAAAAGATGCCCCAAGGAGACCAGAGGTACAGAAGAACTACTCTACATTGATCAATGCATCCTTAACAAGAGCAAGATGAGATGAAAAAATTTAGCTATCGCCTGGATTGACAATAAAAAGTTTTAAGATATGGTCCCCCAAAGGTGGATAATAAACTGCCTCAAAACGTACAAGATATCAGACGATGTCATAAACTTTATCGAGAAAACAATGAAAACCTGGAGAGTGGAATTGGCTGCGGGAGGGAAAAGCTTAACTGAAGTAAAGATCCAGAGAGGAATGTTCCAGGGAGATGCACTATTACCATTACTATAATAGCAATGATGCCTCTCAACCACATACTCAGAAAATGCACAGCCTGATACAAGCTTAGTAAATCACAAGATAAGATCAATCACCTAATGTACATGGATGACATTAAACTGTTTGCCAAAAAACCCAAAAATAATTGGAAACCCTAATACAGGCAGTGAGAATATACAGTCAAGACATTGGGATTGAATTTGGCGTAGAAAAATGCACCATGTTAATAATGAAAAGCAGGAAATGACACATAACAGATGGAATGGAACTACCAAATCAAAAAAAAAATTACAACAATTGGAGAAAAGGAAACCTACAAATACTTGGGAGTATTAGAAGCTGACACCACCAAACAAGTAGAGATGAAAGAAAAATTAAGAAAGAGTATCTCTGGAGAACTAGAAAGCTCCTTGAGACAAAATTATGTCACAGGAACCTTATAAAAGAGATAAATACCTGGGTTGTCCCCCTCATGAGATACTCAGGACCATTCTTGAAGTAGATTGAAGAACTTACACAAATAGACCAGAGAACAAGAAAACTAATGACCATGCATAAGGCCTTACATCTCAGAGATGACGTTGACATATTATGTGTCGAGAAAAAAAGGAGGAAGAGGACTTGCCAGCATTTAAGATAGTGTGGATGCATCAATACAACGACTTGAAGATTGCATAGAGAAGTGCGGAGGAAGACTGATTACAGTCAGCAGAAACAATACTGACAACATAAGGATCAATAGAACAGAAATCACTTGAAAACAAAAATTGGAATAAAAATAACTGTATGGACGTTTTAAGCGACATCTCACATGGGAAAACTTGAATGTTGTTAAAGAAGAGAAACCTTAAGAGAGAAATTCTCTTCTAATAACAGCAGAAAAAAACACCATAAGGACAAATTATATCAAAGCAAGAATAGATAAAACACAAAAAAAAACAGCAGATGTAGGTTCTGTGATGATGGAGATGAATTGATCAATCACAAAATAAGCGAATGGAGCAAACAAGCACAGAAAGAGTATAAGACAAGACACGACTGGATGGGCAAGGTGATCCACTGGAAATTTTGCAAGAGATTGTAATTTGACCGTACGAATAAATGGTATATGCAAAACCCTGAACCTGTTCCGGAGAATGACACGCACAAACTCCTCTGGGATTTTGAGAGATTAACAGATCACCTAATCTCCACCAGACAACTAGATCTTATAATAATCAACAATTATAATAACCAACCAACCAACCAACCAACCCACAAACAAATATTTTTTTTTAACGTTATTCATTTGTTTGCTCACAGTTAAATGGTTCCAAGAATTTTTTGCAATACTAATAATTCAGTTTCACAATGTTTGCACACATATAGATGGTTTCAAGTATAGAAAATGATTAAATATTTCTATTTGACCCTCAGATGTGACCCTAATAGGTACTACCACAAAGTCAGAGTGGACCAGGGAGTAATTACAATGAAAGAGTACTCAACATTCTTCAAAGTTCAAGAACTGGAGCCTCACCATTAGATATAGTTTTTTGTCATATTCAGTACACTTCTGGCTAGGTCTTACTCCTCAGCAGAGATGTAGTCGCCACATTTTACATTCCCAGCCAACTTGGCTTGCTGCCAACAGGATGTTTTATATATATGATAATACAGCATATAATATAGTATATGCTATGTGATATATTACTGTGATAATAACAGTAATAATATAACAGAGTGTTTAGATGTGTATAGGACATAAACCTTTGAGTTAAGTTTTAATATCTTTATACACACTAATATTTCTTTAGTTTTAATTGAGCATTAAATGTTATAACTAGTTTGCAAGACCACAATTTTTATTCTGCACTAAAATGAATGTTCTGTTTGTGGTAATTATTAATACTTAATCCAACTAAACAACTTTTTAGTCTTTGTTCTCTTTCAAATCAAACTCTCATTAATACAACTTTATGTTACGAGCATCTGTTCCCTATTTTATGAATACAAGGTCCACTAATTATATTTTCTAGTGAGGTGTTATTTCAAGTCAAATCTTTTGTTCATTTTAAGAGGTGAGGTGACAAAATAACGAGTTAAATAGTAAGAATAGCAATAAATAAAAAAATTAAAAATACGACTCTACTAAAAGTATTTGAAATAGTGGAAAAATTCCCTCCAGAGACTAATGGAAAAGTTTCCTTTGTAAACAAAAACCATCAAACAGAATTAATGCTATCTGGTACTAATTTCTTTTCTTCGTGATCTCTTCTTTCATTTTCTTTTTTTTTCTTTTTTTTTTTTTTAAATCCGTCTACTTTTTTAAGAAAATTTCTTCTTGCTTCATTTCACTTTTCTCTTTTATCTTTCTGCTAGTCTTCTTTTTAGTTTTCTCTTCTTCTTCTTCAATCTTTTTTTTTTTATTTTTTTTCTACATGCTTATCCTTCAGAAAAGAGTAGGAAAGAAAGGAAAACGTCTTTATTTATTATAAATGAAAGGCAAAATTTAATCACTTTAAGGGGATCGTGATCTTACCTCAAAAGTTACTCTTCTGTCCGACTCGCTAAGAAAATTACAAAAAGAAGCAAAAAAAAAACAGAAAAAAGAATTAAGAAACAAGAAAGTATGCTTCTTTTCCTAAGCTTTCTACCTTTATTTATGTACTTTTTTTTACCCCTCATCTTTTTTTTTATCTGCTTTCTCCTCTTCTCGCTTCTCTTCATTTCTTTCTCCTCCTTTGGTTCGTTTCTTTTTTTTCTGATCCCTTTTATTTTGTGCATTTTCTTGCCTTTCACATATCTTCTCTTCTTTCTTCTCTTTCTTTTCACTGATTCTACTCCTCCTTCTCCTCATTTCCCTCTCTTCTTTCTGTTTCCTTATCTTCTCAACTTTCTCCTCATTTACCTCTTATCTTCCTGTTCCCTTATTCTTCTGATCCACTTTTATTTGTGCATTTTCTTTACACCTCTTGTTCCATCCTTCTCCCCATTTTCCACTTCTTTTTCTATTTCTTTGTTCTTCTTTGCTTCTCCTTTTATTTGTGCATTTTCTTCAACCTCTATTTCGTTTTTGCACATACTTCCTTCAGCTCCTCCTCTTCTTCATCATCATAATCATCATCATCATCATCATCATCTTTCCTTCTTATTCACTTCCCTTCTTCTTCTTCTTCTTCTTCTTCTTCTTCTATATATGTATGTACTCTTTCTTTGTCATCTGCTCTTCTTCAGTTTTGTTTCTTTTCTTTTTTTTCTTCCTTCTTTGAGTGTTGTTGTTGTTGTTGTTGTTGTTCTTCTTCTTCTTCTTCTTCTTCTTCTTCTTCTTCTTCTTCTTCTTCTTCTTTCAATTTTAAATCAGACTAAAATAATATTCAGATCCCAAACCCCAAACCTAAAGGATGTATGCTGAAAAGAAGAAAAAAGACAGTCTTTAACTCATCTTTGTAAACACCTGCATAACACCCCCTACAGTCAAGCTAGTCATTCTGAAAAAGGTGGGAATTGACAGAGCTTTGAGAAGGGGTTGTTTCACAGAATTCACATGGGAAATGATAGATCTAAAGAGCATACAAGAGTTATGGTTAATGTCAGAAGAAGGTGAAAAGAAATTCAGTTCAAACTTTTTAACTTCTCAAATTCAGGAAATTGCCAAGAACTGAAAAAAAAAAAAATATATATATATATATACATATATATAAATATATAAAATAAAACAGGAAAATAATAATAAGTAAAGAAATAAAAGATCGTGGCATAAATATAATTATTATCTGAAGACGGTATTTTTACTTTTTTATTTCTTAAGTTTATTTTTTACAAAGTCCCTGGAGAGGCATACAGATAAAGAGACAAAGAGCTTCTGGATTTCAAGAACAGAAAATAGGAGTTTGTAAAATATTACCATTCCTCCAAGTTGCACAGGTTATTCCTGTGAATGAATAACACATTGATTTACTGTTTCCTATTTGTTATGATTTATTAATATTTTTCATTACTTATATTGAAGATTGGTCCTGTTTTTATTCAAAGAGTAAAGATTAAAATCTTTGTTTTCTATGTTAAAAATTCTGAAAATGAAACCTAAAACTTCTTCATAATAGACTTGCTGATACTTTTACATGTGAAAAGACCCTATCAACTTGGTTTTACTAAAGTGCTTTGAAAATTTATCTTTTTTATTTTAAATGTATAACTCTTTGAAATATATGTATGCGATAATTATCCAGTTTGTTACTCTAACATAGCAAAAATAGCACACAGAGATTTCTGTTTGCACAATGGCATTCATATATTCTATGGAGATAAAGCAATTTCCAATTCAAAAGGCAATCATACAAAAATAATGCTCATTCATATAAATTGGTATTTAAACCAAAGAAAGTTCATAAAAAACACCACAAAAAAATCACCAACAACCCCCTGCCTGTAACTGCATATAGAAGCTCTAATGCCCTTTGAATGGAAATTGTCTCTAATCAAATGTTACCTACTAAGCCATGGTCAAAGTCAAAGAAGATCAAGAAGATTGTTTTGGTTTGGTTTGGTCTTATGGCACATCAACTATTATAGATTATTTAATGCCAAATCCATTTTTATACATATAAACAGTTCTATTTCAAATAATTCAGTTTAGCTTAAGTACACAGTTTAAATTTCAAAAGCAGGTCTATTTCAAACAATTCAGTTTAGTCCAGAAAGTAAAATGGTTC
The DNA here is from genome assembly GCA_963585895.1 of Sepioteuthis lessoniana. Taxonomy (NCBI): domain Eukaryota; kingdom Metazoa; phylum Mollusca; class Cephalopoda; order Myopsida; family Loliginidae; genus Sepioteuthis; species Sepioteuthis lessoniana. The sequence continues at coordinate 73,187,554 of OY757929.1, forward strand.
TGAGTATTGCTATGTATCACTAACAATTTAATCAAAAATCAGTCATTAATTTACACAGGGTTAAATGTAAAAATAGTTCTATTTGAAACAATTCAGTTTAGCATAAGCACACAGTTTAGTTTTATTTAACCTGTAGACTGGACCCTATCAAGTGCAACCCGTAGAGAGGACCCTATAAAGTGCTACCACTAGGAGTGAAAGCAATAAAGAAGTATTCTACATTCCCCAAAGCTCCAGCATTACAGGAGCCTCCCCATCAGATTGTTTAGTGTCATATTCAGGACACTCGTTTGGGGGTCTTATCTTTCGACAGGAATGCAATTAGTGTATTCTGCAGCCCCAGCCAACTGAACGATAGATAAAGAAGTTTACATTGGTGCTGCAGAAGGATTCTAGAAACAAAGGAACAATTTCTATAAACTGTTAATCACTGTTAGTAAATATAGCATGAACCTTTCAAAATATCAATAGTATCTCCAAAACCAAATGGTTTGGGCTGTAGAATACTCTGACTGCTTTTCTGCAGAGGGGTAAGACTCTGGAACAAGTGTCCTGGATATGGCACAAAACAATCTGATGGTGAGGTTGCAGTAAAGCTGGAGCTAAGGGTCCTATCTATCGGTTAAATAGAACTAAACTGTGGTTTGAGTTTACTGCTTTTGGCATTTAAACTTTGTATTTATGCTAAACTGAATTGTTTAAAATAGAACTGTTTTGACATTTATACTGCATACTTATGCTAAACTGAATTGCTTGAAATAGAACTGTTTTGACTTCTAAACGGTGTACTTATGCTAAAATGAATTATCTGAAATTAGGTAAGACACTCCCCCGCCAATGAGTGTCCTTGATATGACACAAAACAATCAGATGGTGAGGTTCCAGTGATGCTGGGGCTTTGGGGAATGCAGAGAACCTCCTTCATTGCCATCACTCTCAGGTCCCCTCTGACTTGGAATGATAGCACCTGATAGGGCCCTATCTATGGGTTAAATAGAACTAACTGTATACTTAAGCTAGACTGAATTGTTTGAATTAGAACTGTTTGACTAAACTGAATAGCTTGAAATAGAAATGTTTTTGCCAATTAAATTGTGTACTCATGCTAAACTGAATTGTTTGAAATAGAACTGATAATTTGTATGAAAATAGATTTAAATAGAACTAAACTGCATACTTTTGCTAAACTGATTTGTTTGAATTAGGACTGTTAGACTAAACTGAATAGCTTGGAAGAGAAATATTTTTGAAATTAAACTGTACTAATGCTAAACTGAACTGCTTGAAACAGAACTGTTTTGACATAGAAACTGCATACTTAAGCTGAACAAAATTGTTTGAAATAGAAATTGTATGACTAAACTGAATAGCTTGAAATAAAAATATTTTTGACAATTAAACTCGTTAAAATGAACTGTTTGAAACTGAACTATTTGTTTAAAAATGGATTTGGCGTTAAATAACCTACAAGGTTGAGATGCCATAAAACCCAACCAACCATCCAAAACCAAAACCAAAGTAAAATAAGAAAAAACATATGAGCATATAACAACATATCAAAAGGGTTGTAACTTTTGTTTGGAGAAGTAAATGCCTGTTATCATATTTATAAACCAAATTAAAAACAAAAAAAAGGTCACAAAATGTAAACATGAAAATAATTTCTGATTATGCTTAGCTACTATTAACTAAAAATTTCCAGCAATATTTTGAATTTAATTATTCAAACTTTAAAAAATTAGTCTTGGAATCTTCAAGTGTCAACAACAATCACAAATGAAATTTAACAAAAGGATAATGCATAAGAAAAAAACAATGAAAACTAAAAACCAATATATGACAATAGATTTCTGCTGCACTTGCTATGAGACCAATATATATATATATATATATTTTATGTCTACATATTTTCTTTTGGATCCGTTCGAATTCCCGTATTACTTTTATTGTATTCTGGGGGAATTGATTTATGTATTGTCCATAGTTGCATGTATCCCTAGTACTTTCTGCCCGACTTTGGGCCATCATCAGGGGAGGATCTACTACAAAAGTGATGTAACTTTTGTTTTAGCATATTACAACTGTGTAAGGGCGTCTTTGCCGTTGAAGGTTGTGGCGTTACACAGTTGTAATATGCTAAAACAAAAGTTACATCACTTTTGTAGTAGATCCTCCCCTGATGATGGCCCAAAGTCGGGCAGAAAGTACTAGGGATACATGCAACTATGGACAATACATAAATCAATTCCCCCAGAATACAATAAAAGTAATACGGGAATTCGAACGGATCCAAAAGAAAATATGTAGACATAAAATGTCTATTATGTTTAATGAAATTTGCATTAACGAAGAAATGCTGCCTAAATATACATATATATATATATATATATATATATATATATATATATATATATATATATATATCGAGTCAAGTTTTATGAAAGATGATGGAACACTGTTTATTATTTTTGATTGTTATTTTTCAAGTCTTCTTGTTAGTTTTTTTGTATCAGGATCCAGGTGGTAAAGAAATTGTCCCATATCTTCCGCCCAAATGCTTTCTACCATACTTTTGGTCATCATCAGGGTGTTGTGTAGTTTCAGTTGACATATATATATATATATATATATAAAGGAAAATCCTTTACCTTTGAAATCCCCAAAACAGCATTCATTTTAAATAGCAATTTAAGCTGCAATTCAAAAAATATAATCTACATAATCAAATTCACAAATTGCACACTCACACATAGGCACACATAAACATATACTCACACTGAATACTTTAAAAACACATCTATGTATGGGGTCAAATACATTATCACATTGAATCCAATGAATACCTTTGAAAATAGATATGTGTATATATACATAAGTGTACATATATATATATATATATTTATATATGTATATATATATCTGCATACACACACACACACACACACACACATATATATATAGAGAGAGAGATAGATAGATAAAAGTAAAAGGACTAGAAGTAAAAGTAGGACAAAGAACAAAAAAGGACAAAAATCCACCCAATATCCTTGAAAATATATGTGCAAGAGTATATGTATACATTAGTGTACATATATGCATATATGTGCATATACACACAGATACACTTACAGGAAATGCCCCAAAAAATGAAAAACACATAGAAATTGACAAAAGGTTTTCATCCTATTTACCCAACCCCTCCGCACAGGCAGGATATGACACAAGGTCAATTTTTAAGCGGAGTTTAACAGGTTTAAAGTCAGAGTTTTCCTTCTCCAAGACTAGTTGCCTCACCAAGGCTGAAGAACCTAGTCTGCCCTATTATTTACCCATAGCTGGAGGAAGAATAATTGGATTCATACCTTTCCCAAGGGTATTTGTGCTATGTGAAATGCAATCAGTCTCGTCCAGTATTTGAACTCGTGTCGCCGTGTCCATTTCTTACGACGATAACCATTACACCACGGGCACCTCCAAAAGGTTTTCATGGACAATTAAGTTCAATGTGACATCCACAGACACAAAACCCGAAGTTAAACAAAATCAAAATAACCAATCAAAATAATCTTTACTATAAAAGAAATAAAACTTGAAATTCAATTCAACTGAAGTAAACATAAATGACTGAAAGACAGGGTGTCTCAAAATAGATGCAACCCATTATTATGATAATTTATAGCACAGACAACTCCAATGGCAGTCATTAGGAACACACCTTGTAAAAATGCATCCTTTGAGGTAAAAATGTTAAATCAATGTTGTTTTTTTAATTGTTCTCTTCTTGGACATGCAAACTTTTTTTAGTTTCTTGTCTCAATAATAAACCAATCTAATATTAATGGGTTGCATCTATTTTGAGACAATTTTGAATGGTTTTATCTCACAATAAATAGTGAGCCAAATTATTTTCCAACTTATCTGAAGCATTGTGATTGAGAAATAAAAGTTGTTATAATATACTTTTTAAAATCTGAAACAAAAAAACACAACATTATTATCAGTAGATTTATTAGCAGTCACATGGGTCCTATGTATATTAAGATACCTTATAGTTGTGTTACACAAGTGTATGAAATGATAATAATAAAAAAAAATTAAAAAGAAATTTAAGGAATTGTAACCATAACCAACACTGAATTTTTTTCTAAATTTCATATTTAGTGTTTTCTATGTACCAGTTACTTGTAGTACTTATAAGTTCTCAAATTATAGCATTGCCTGATGATAAAGAAAACATTAAACTCATAGTTGCAATATATATATATATATATATGAGGATCATTAAATAAGTTTCCAGACTTTTTTCGTATTTGCACTTTTATTGATAGTACACACATGAAACTCTAGTCGCCTTCAAAGTAATCTCCTCCAGCAGCAATGCACTTGTTGTACCATTCCAACAACTTCTGGAAGGCCCCATCGAAGTCCTCTCGTGTGAGCGTGTCAATGACCTTAAGAGCCCAACCTTCTCTACAATTATTAGGGGAAAAAGAAATGAATTTATCTTTCTGAATTTTGTTCAAAATTGACTTAAACTGCCTTAGCCAGAATTTGAACTTGGTTTGCCGGTTTCATTTTTCATGCTGATAACTTTGACACGATGCTATACATTGGCTAATCAAATATTTAACATTTAAGAAAATTATATTATACAGAAATTCTTTTTTTTTTCAATGTAACCTCCACCTTTTTCGGAGAACTTAATCATGCACTTCTTTATCAATAAAAAAGTGAAAATTTCTAATGGATTATTAAACTTTCAAAATCTTCTGGATGGTGATGCAGTTTACTCTCTAACATCTTTTTGGAGATTTGTGACAGTAATTAATTCATTTGGTTTATTATTATTTACTCCTTAACAGTTTTTCACATCAATGTGAGCTGATGGTTTTTCACTGGAGTTTGAGTGACAGCAAGTCTCCTCAAATCTCCAGGACTCATCTCAGGATTCTGGCCATTCTTAGCAATGCTGTCGTTTGGATAGTCTCTACCCGTCTGCTGACTTCCAAGTCCTCCAGGCCTTTTAATAATCCTTTAGTTATTGTGCCGAATGCACCAATCACAATTGGCACAATCATTATTTTCATGTTCCACAGTTTTTTCAATTCTCTTGCAAGGTCGAGGTACTTATCCTTCTTTTCACTTTCCTTCAGATTTATTCAGTGGTCTGCTGGGACAGCAAAGTCTACAATTTTGCAGATTCTCTTTTTTTTGTTATTATTATTATTATTATTATTATTACCATTACACCCATGTGCTTCCATGGTAATCATTTTATTATTAATCACTTAAAGACAAATGTAATCATCTTTTCCAAGAAAATGTAAACTTGAGGCAGTTACTGTAGAACAAGAAATACCTGATGTACTATTGAAAGGTGATTGCCCTCTTCCCCCCAAAATACTTATGTATCACACCACCTGCTAATTTAATTGATATACATCATCAGACATTTGAAAATACCCTCCAATCATGACACTATGATGAGGGATGCAGGAAAAATATTTTAAATTAGATCAATTAAGATGGGAAAAATTGTCTTGATTTACCTTGGTTTTAACTAACAACACCCTTCCAAAGACTCAATGACTTAAGTCAAGATACCACAATGAAGATAGATAGATAGATAGATAGATGTATTTGAATTACTTTCATGATAATACTATAGTAATATTCATCAAGTCATACCAACAGCATGTATTCCTTTGTCACTCTTATCATCCGTCCCTATCAGCCCTCACACTTTTTAGGTGCTCTTGACAGCTCTTAGTGTCTGCACTGAGCTGACAAATGTAAGTTTTTGCTAAACGGCAAACACTGTCCATATGTCAGAGTCCGCCGGAGAATATTACTTATGAGTTCATATTTTTCCAGCAATGCTCAGCATGTCTTGCTCATCTTTCTTAGATGATTTTGTGAAACAGGAAGTGAATGGCCTTAGAAGTGGTGCTTTGTGAGGTGCTGCTTCTAGGATTTGTTCAAAACAGCATGCAGCATCCTTGTGTAGTTCTCATCTTGCTTTTTCTTTGTTTACTGCTGAAGTGCTAAGAGTTTGTAGTAATGGTTGTTTGGTTCTGAAACTACACTTGATTTCAGATTTCATCATTTGATGAAGGATTCTAGTGGTACAACTGTTGTTTTTTCTTTTTTGTTTGCAACAACATATCTATATAATATCTTTATATATATATATGCACCTAAAGAGCTAAAATCTATCTACCTAGGTTTCATCAAGTGGATCATCAGGATAATTCTGATTAAAGAGAGTTGGGCCAAACAACATTTTATTGATAAAACGGCCATCAGGAAGAATAAAAAATTTGTATAAAAAAAAAAAAAAAAAAAAAAAACCAAGCCATATTCTTTCATTGGAACCATTTTGAGATGAGGCTTCTTAATCTGAGAATTAATTTTTATTTATTGCAGACTTTTTGTCCTCATCTTGGTAGTTTTTTGTGTTGTTTCTTCTTTCACTACGTTTTGGCCAAATTTCTCCTCTGGCCTTCTTCAGGTGATTTTACTGCGACCTCGGATAGGAATGCTGAGTCTTGTAACCGTATCCCAAGTAATTACTGCCTTCCATAGTTGTTGTCTATTGCACCATGTTTTTGACCAAGTAAACCTCCAGCCAGCTTGGGTAGGATTTGAAACTGCTATCTTCACCTGGAACCGTAGAGACTCAACGCCTCTATCTGCTGCGCCACGGGCCCCAAAGGGCAATCAAGGATGGATTTTTTGATCTTATAAATCCTTATCTGGTCTTCCATAGTCGGGTCCGTACCGAATTTTTGTAATTGTCTTTAATTGGAATCATTTTGAGATGAGGCTTCTTAATCTGAGAATTAATTTTTATTTATTGCGGACTTTTTGTCCTCATCTTGGTAGTTTTTTGTGCCAAATTTCACAGCTGGCCATATTCTATTTACCAAGAAACCATGCTTTTTTATGCCTACAAGCACTAAGTATTTCAGGTGTCTGGATGAGTAATTTATTAGGATTCTTGTAGGAAGCTATAGCTAATTTTTTCTCCATACATAAAAGACAATATTTATCACCAACCTTATATTTACAGCATTCTTTTTACTATATCCGATTTTAATAAAGGATCTATGACTTGCTTCTTTTTAATTTCCTTCTTTTTAATTTTATATATAATATATATATATATATATATATATATATATATATATATTAGCAATATGGTTGCATAATGGTGGAAGACTGAGTAGTGAAATCTTGAGCTGTACAACTTGAACAGTGAGCTGTATTTGGAAAAATTAAAACGTCTTAGTAAAACAAGCTTCACGTGGACTGGCAAATTCAGTAACCTAATGTCTTTTACTTGAAATGGCAAATCTAGTCATTAATGTATGCATTTCTTCAGCAGTATATCTCATTAACCTTAAGCAGTCACCCAATTCCATTATATTACACCTCAGCAAGCCAGACTTCCATAGCCAATAAAGCTGTAACATTAATTCAATATAGATTCAAGCATCTAAAACATTAAATTGGGAGATACACAGCCAATTTTTTTTGCAAAAGGGAAAGTGTATTGCATTGGAACACTGACTCATCAGCCAACTATGGATGATTTGGGCTTGAAATTGAGCAGACTTGAGTAATTAAATATTAAAACTTGAAAGGTAATATTTAATACAATATAAAATATATTAAATTGGAGAAGGCCAACATATTAACTTCTGGGGGTCATAATAGGAGGCTGACTCATAAATTTAACAGATACTTATAATTAGATGCTAAAATCATGAATTCAGCATCTTGACTCGTGTGCTTATTGAGTTGCTAAGCCATAGTTGAGAGTTAGGACAATTTCCATGACTTATTAACTGTGACAGATGTTCATGGTATTTTTGCAATAAAGTTTTTCTAGTTTTACTCATTTTACGCACATTTTACTGAGGAATATTTCAGACAACTCGTGGATGTGTTACATTCTCATGGTAGCGACTGTCCCAGATTATACTGATACTTCTATTTTTAGGAATGAATGATTCTAACTAGCATTTTATAGTTAATCACTATCCACAATGATACAGATGCTTCTGTTTAGGAAGGAGTGAAAGATTCTAATTAGCATTTCACAAAACTATTAGTATTAAATAAGAATTTTCAAAACCATATAGCAATGAACAAATTATTTGTATCAAATTTTGGCAAGAGAGGTTGATATATTGTTAAACAAATAGACCAAATGTTCAGAGAATTTAATCATTAGGAAAAAATATTATTTTCAACACTCATGCACAAACAAAAATATCACGACAATGTTTAATTTTGGCTGTTTTATGGAAGTATTTAAACAAAAACTCAAATTAGGTTGGTTGGTTGGTTGGGTTTTATGGCATCTCAATCTTTATAGGTTATTTAATGCCAAATCCATTTTCATGAAAAAATTTCTATTTCAAACAATTCAGTTTAGGATTAGTATGCAGTTTAAATGTAAGTACAGTTTAATTGTGAAAAACATTTCTGTTTCAACCTATTCAGTTTAGTTAAGCAGTTCTAATTCAGCTAATTCAGTTTACTATTGGTACAGATTTTGTTTACACACAGTTGAATGTCAAAACAGATCTATATTAAACCAATCGGTTTAGTGTAAGTACAGTTTCAATGTCAAAAACAGTTCTATTTCAAATAATTCAGTTTAGCATAAGCACGCAGTTTAAATGTAAGTACGGTTTAATAGTCAAAAACATTCATTTCAAGCAATTCAGTTTAGTCAACCAATTCAGTTTAGCATAAATATGCCATTAGTTTTATTTAACCCATAGATAGGACCCTTATCAGGTGCTACCACGCCGGGCCAGAGTGGACCTGGGAGCAATGGCAATAAAGGAGTACACCGCATTCCCCAAAGTTCCAGCATCACTGGAACCTCACTATCAGATTGTTTAGTGTCATATCCAGGACACTCGTTAGGGGGGTCTTACTCCTCTGCAGAGGTGCAGTCGGTGTATTCTACAGCCCCAGCCAACTGGGCAATACACAGAGTTAAATGTCAAAACAGTTTTATTTCAGATAATTCAGTTTAGCATAAGTACACAGCTTAGATGTCAAAACAGTTCTATTTTGAGCAATTCAGTTTAGCATGAGTACATAGTTTAAATGTCAAAACAGTTCTATTTTAAACAATTCACTTTAGCATAAATACATAGTTTAAATGCAAAAATCAGTATAATGAAGGAAACACGGTTTAGTTCTATTTGACTCATAGATAGGACCCTTATCAGGTGCTACCACTCCGGGTCAGAGTGGACCTGGGATCGATGGCAATAAAGGAGTACTCCACATTCCCAAAATCTCCAGCATTACTGCAGCTTCAACATCAGATTGTTTAGTGTCATATACAGGACACTCACTGGAGGGGGGGGTCTTACCCCTCTGCAGAGAAGCAGTCAGTGTATTCCACAGCCCCAACTGACTGGGCCTCAAATTAGGTGATTATAGTAAATACGTAGCCATATAAAAAAGTTGCTGTCACGAAATTTATTTGTCTGTTTACTTGAATGCATCATACTGAAATCAACTGAATTAGAAAAAATTGATACCTTAGAACACCATAACCAAATATACTGGATAAAAGAGATTCTGTTGTTTATGGTAGATTCCTTTCAGTTTAATGTTGCTATTTACTATTCACCTTTATCATTTGTGTATAAGATGCTCTATTTTCTCCAAATTTTTCAATCCAAATGTTAAGTGTGTGTATTATACACAAGACTTTGTAATTAACCTTTTTTTAGTCAAATGCCTCACCATATTTGAGATGGGATGTAAGTCAGTCTAAACTAATGTGTTTTATACCAGTATTCCACTGGAATGTGTGTTTGTTTATAATTTTGTTTCTTATAATATAAGCTTATTTTGCTGCAACCTTGTTGCGTATTGGTGTGAATATGTCCGTGTGTTTTCTCTTTTTGCTGTGTACTTTTTGTGTTCCTGGCGACAACACCCCACGAGACTTCAACTATACGGACACTTGCCCCCCATCACGAAAACTATACAAGTTAGACGAACCAGACACACGGGACACTGCTGGAGAAGCAAGGACGAGCTCATAAGCGATGTACTCCTGTGGACCCCCACTTATGGATGTGCAAAAGTAGGACGACCAGCACGAACTTACATACAGCAACTATGTGAGGACACAGGATGTAACTCTGAAGACCTGCCGGAGGCGATGAATAATAGGGAGGAATGGCGAGAGAGGGTCAGGGATATCCGCGCTGGCGGCGCGACATGATGCTGATGATGTAAATTGTATAAATTCTTATTTTTCATTAGCATGAACCAAAAAATGTTCAAGAAATACTAAATTTAAGTCAAATAAATCTGTTATAAATTTGAAAAAATCTATGCGTATTATACAAGGTAATTTTTTCCAGAAGTTTGTAATCCAAATTTAGTGGTTGTTGTTATAGGTGAGTGAGTCTTATACACAAATAATAATGATAATTATTCGAATGCATCACATTGTATCTTTTTCAGTTAATTTTTTTCTAATCTGAAAGATTAGCAAAGAAACATAATAAAAATGTTGAACATTTTATTAAAAATCTTTTTGTTCTCATTAAAAGCCAAAAAAAAATTCATAAAACTCCTTTTTTTTCATATAAATTATAGAAACTATCAGAGTCCAGTTAGTTTGGGTTGGTTTGATTTGCTGAGTTTTATGGTATATCAATCCTTCTAGGTTATCTAATGCCAAATCCTGTTCATATATATATATATATATATATATATATATATATATATACAGGATATATATATATATATATATATATATATATATATATATAGAGGATATATATATATATATATATAAACAGGATATACATATACATATATATATATATATATATATATATAAACAGGATATACATATACATATATATATATATATATATATATATATATATATATATATATAGGTTGGTTGGTTGGTTGGTTGGTTGTGTTTTATGGCATACCAATCCTTGTAGGTTATTTAATTCCAAATCCTGTTCATGCATATATATCTTAAATATATGATTTTACAAATGAATAGTTTGAACATTTTGAACAAACTAGAGCTCATTTTTTGCACCGAATTAAATCAATACAAGTATTGTTGTGTGATACTGACAATTTAATTTAATATCAGTCATTTGTTTGCGTGTATTCAAATCGTTATACGCATATGATTTGTAAGTGAAGAGTTTGTAGGTAACTTTAAAAAGTTAGAGCTAATTTATTTGCGCACAGTTAAATAGTTTTGAGTATTTCTTTTTAACACTTATAATTCTATTCAGTATTATTCAATCATTTGCACAAGCAAATGTTTCTGAGTAACGCTATGTAATACTAATAATTCAATTTTTGCACACTGTTAAATGGTTTCAAGAATTCTTATCAAACACAAATATTTCTATTAAGTAATAATCATTTGTTTGCACACAGTTAAATGGTTTCAAGTATTGTTATGTAATACTAATAATTCAATTTAACATCAGTCATTTGTTTGCTCACATTTAAATGGTTGAACAAATCTATTTGATCCATAGATGGGAACTTATCAGGTAGTACCACTCCGGATCAGAGTGGACTTAGGAGTAATGGCAGTGAAAAGGTACTTCACATTCTCTAGAGCTCCAAGACTAGAGCTACACCATCAGGTGGTTTTATGTCATATTCAGGACACTTATTGTCAGTAGGTAGGGGTGGGGGTCTTACCACTTTGTCAAGATGCAATCGGCATATTCTACTGCCCCAGTTCACAGGGCTTCTCATTTGGAGAACAGAATATAAAGTTCTATTGGTTATAATGAAAAAATTTATATTGTATATATATATGATTATCATGCTACAGTTATTTTCATCTTTTTAGTCTTTTGTCCCAGACAACATCAGGAGTCTTAACAAGTATATATATATACATATATATGTGTGTGTGTGTGTGTGTGTGTGTGTGTGTGTATATTTCATAAATATTCTATATATTTCTGATTGTATAGTGACACTATATTATCTTTTTTGTTTTAATTATTTGTGGTCATTTTTCAGATATCCAATTAATACCAACAGACAAAATAATGGTTGCTTTTATTAATGTCAACATTGATGAAGACTTGAGTTTGAATAATTCATGAAATAAGATTATGATATTTCTAATTATATTTTCTATTCTATTCATTTATCCTTAATTTTCTTACAGAAGAAAATGTAGGACATTTGGGATAATTTGTTGTGCTTCTGAATGTGTATGAGTATATGTGTGTTTATATATAGTATGGGGCAAAATTGATAAGGCAGTCAATAATATTATGCTATTATTGACTTTTATATTGCTTCTTTCACATGCCATATCCTCATATATGTGGAAGTGTGGAATAGTGTAACAGTTATTAGCAAAGAAAATATTCAGCAAACTGAATTCAATTTTTGGATAAGGCATGTAACTGTATCTCCCTGTACTCTGTTCCCTTGCCAATGTTCTTGATATAATTATCTCATGATTGGCATTCTATAAAGGTTGGCGGCCCATTTGGCTTGGACTGGTAAATATTCCAACAATATCTCAGCTGAGCCATGAGATCCCCTCTGAACAAGTATTTTAGATATGACACTTAACTGCATTTGATAGTGAGGCTTCAGTTCTAGGGCTGTGAGGAATGTGGAGTACCCATTCATTACCAGTATTCCAAGGTCCACTCTGACCCAGAGCAGTTATACCTGTTTGGGTCCCATCTATGGGTCAAATAGAACTGTTTAATCATTCATAATACTTGAAACTATTCAACTGTGTGCAAATAAATAAATATTGATAAGAGGTGTACTTATTTTGGGACAACTACATCTTTATTGGTCTAATGAGTAGAGTGTTCACCAATGGTCCAGAAGACCAGGCTTCAATCCCAGGTTGAGTCATACCAAAGACTCAAAAAATGAGACTTGATGCTGCCTTGCTTAACACTCAGCATTATAAGGTAAGGCTCAAGGTTAAAGTGGAGCAATCCAGGGAATGGAGTAGCACCCTCCTCTACACCTTGGTGTAGTAGTTACTGAAACTTTATTTACTTTACTATATATATATATATATATATATATATATATGTGCGTGTGTGTGTGGTTTGGGAGATTGGCGTTCAATCTCATCTCATGTCAAGTCATACCAAAACTCAAAAAATGGTACTTGATGCTGCCTTGCTTAACACTCAACATTAAAAGGTAAGGCTCAAGGGTAAAGTCGAGCAATCCAGGGAATGGAGTAGTGCCCTCCCCTACACCTTGGTGTGGTAGCTATTGAAAAAAGAGCCTTCAGGTCACTCTCGACTCAGGTCGTTAATTTTAATTTTTATGTATTCAAATTTTTAGTTAAAGAATTTCATTGCAGTAGATTTTGGTTATGAATGATAGCTAACAATATCTGTTTTGATTGTATATTGTTTCAGGAGAAATGCTGAAATCCTGAGATCTTTTATTAAAAAAGACCAACTTTTAATACAAAATTGGTCAAGGTGTACTTATTTATGTGGAATATTGAACTTTACGGATTAGCAATTGTGTATATAGAGGTAATTAAAATCATGAAAAACTTTGGAAGAAGCCTGAAGCAAATTTCCCTGAAAACATCACTGATATGATATGGTGATTTGAAAGTAAATACACTGTCCTGGCCAAAATTTGAACTCAGTCCACCAATTTTGTTTAACAAAAATTGATATGCTATCCTGCACCTCACCATCTCCTTTTTAATCAAACTTCTTTTTTTCTTATTTTATGTTTAACTTTAAAATTTTAATCTGTAATTTTAATCAGAGCTCACAATATCTGAGAGAACAGTTCTTTTTTGGGTTTTTTCTTTAATTATAACTAAAAGTTTTTGTCTTCGTTGTGTGTTATAAATTGCAAACACATCAGACGTGTTGCAAAGTGATTATTACAATAGGAAATGAACCCAGAGAGACCTGTTCAAATCCTGGTGGAGACTGTTTGTATTCTATTTCACATTTTATTGTAAAGTAAAGTTGGAAACCTTTGTAAAGAGTGACCCACAAGCTCCCTTTTTAATAGCTACTACACCAAAGTGTAACAGGGGTAGGCGTTATTCAATTCCTTTGATTGCTCCACTTTACCCTTGAGCCTCACCTTATAATGCTGAGTGTTAAGCAAAGCGCAACAAGTACCATTTTTTTGAGTCTTTGGTATGACTTGATCTGGGATTGAACACCGGTCTTCCAGACCATTGGTGAACTATACTCACAAGGGCCAATGGCCCATCTTTTAGTCTTAGTAAAATCTGGGTAAAAGAAAATTCTGAAATCAAATCTACTTTGTAAAATAGGTTGTTTCTGGTGACATATTAACCATTAAAATCTGTGACATGTTGGAGATGTGCTCATAGCATAACGGATATCATCAATGGAAATAAACCTGAGTTCAAATTCTGATTGTCCCATCGGCTGGGGCTGTAGAATACACCGACTGCATCTTTGCAGAGGGGTATGACCCCCCACAATGAAAGTCCTGGATATGACACGAAACAATTTGATGGTGAGGTTAGAGTGATGCAGGAGCTTTGGGGAATGCGGAGTACCCCTTCATTGCCATTGCTCCCAGGTCCACTCTGGCCCAGAATAGTAGCACCTAAGAAGGGACCTATCTTTGGGTTCAATAGAACTAACTGCATACTTATGCTAAACTGAATCGTTTGAATTAGAACTGTTAGGCTAAACTGAATTGCTTGAAATAGAAATGTTTTTGACAAATGAACTGTACTTACATTTAAACTGTATGCTCATGCTAAACTGAATTGTTTGAAATGGAACAGTTTTTGATACTGAAACTGTATTTACACTAAACTGAATTGTTTAATATAGAACTGTTTTGACATTTAACTGTGTAAACAAAACTTGTACTTATACTAAACTGAATTAATTGAATTAGAATTGTTTGAATAAACTGAATAGCTTGAAATAGAAATGTTTTTGACAATTAAACTGTGTACTCATGGTAAACTGAATTGCTTGAAATAGAACTGATTATTTGTAATAAAATGGATTCGGTGTTAAATAACCGACAAAGATTGAAATGCCATAAAATCAACCAACCAACCAACCAAATCAAATCCTGGATAAAGCTGTTTGCATTTCACAAAGCACAAATACTCTTAAGAAAGGCATGAATCCATTTATTATTCCCAAGATTTAGGTAAATTGTACTTCAGAGTAGGATCTTTAATCTTGGTATGGCAACCAGGCTAAAAGAAGGAAAACTCTGATATCAAACCAGTTATATTCCACTTTTTAATAAAGCTTGACCTTGTGTTGCATCTCACTCATGGTAGAGGGATTAAATAAATGCACATGTTATTTGGAGAGGAGATGGGCACTGGCAAGTAACCCACCCGTTATGCAGAGAGATGCCATGAAAGAGAATTACTCAGCATGCCACATAACAAACTAAAAATGTTATTGGATGTGAGATTGAGATGAAGAGGGATCGTGTCATTCAGTAACTGTCAAGTAGTTCAATTGCATCCACAAAAGTCTCTTCCATCTTCAGCCATGCTTGATTATGCCATCTTCACTCAAACTGGGAGAAAACATTATGATGCACATTGTGACTTTTCACATCAGCAGTGACCAGTGGCCTTCACTGAAGTCTGAGTGACAGTGAGTCTCCTGAGATCTCCAGGATTTTTCTTTGGATTCCTGCCAGTCCCATTAGTGCTGGGATCTGGATGGTCTCAACTCTTTCCCTGATCTCTGGTTCCCCTTGTCTCTTTTACTGGTTTTTGGCATTGTTCCAAGGACTCCTACTATGATTAGTATCACTGTTACCTTCATGATCCACATTTGTTTCTTTTTTTAACTTCTCTTGCAAATTTCTTTTTCAAATTGAATCTGATATTATCCCTTTATTATTTTATACATTTAGACATCATCACTTTTATATAATTTCCTTATTGGTGGGACTTACAATCTACTGGTTGTATCCCCTGCAGAGAGGTAAGACTCCCACCCACTGAAAAAATAGAGGCCCCCTGGGTATAACACTAAATTGCATCTGATGATAAGGCTCCAGTTCATGAGATCTGGGGAGTGTGGAGTAGCCCTTTATTGCCATTACTCCCAGGTCTACTTTTACATGGAGTGGTAATACCTGTAACAGTCCATCTATATATCAAATGAATCTGTTTGAAAATAAAGTGAATTCAATAAGACTCTGTTAAAAAAAAACTCTTAAGAAACAACTGATGGGTCGATATGCCATTAAAATTAACCCCTCAATCAAATATTCATTATATAAGGTACATTGAAATTTTAAATAAAAATTGAAATTTTAAATAAAAAACCTATAATTTCAATCTAAATACTTTTTGATGATTTCTTATTTATATTTAGAACGAGTTTGTTTGTCTGTCCTTTGTAAATGACCAAACAGTCTAATGCATATCTGTTGAACCAAAGGAAAATTTTAATTTCAAGGGAAAAGGGAGGGAAATTAACTGAAAGAAAATTCTAATGATAAACAACAATAAATAGAAAGCTTTATCAACAAAACGAAAACAAGGCATAACTAATTGTACAGAATTTAAAGTCACAAACTTCAAAAGACAAAAATCAATGTTATAATTGCTATATGAAAATGATTATTCACATTTAATTAAACATTGCTAATTAGTTTTATTGGTTGTTCTTTAAGATAGAGATTTAAAATAGTTTTATACAATTGTCATTTACCTAGGACAAGCAGTTTAAACAAAAAATAAAAATATTTAAGTCAATAGATCTCAGAAGTATCATTGAAAGTAAAAATATTTCTTTACAATGCTCATGGAATTTTTCATAGAATAATGTTAATGATACAAGATAATAAATTTGTTAAGCTCTTTTCTCTATGATCACTATTGGCCTAATGAGTAGAGTGTTTGCCAATGGTTTGGGAGACTGGGGTTCAATCTCATCTCGTGTCAAGTCATACCAAAACTCAAAAAATGGTACTTGATGCTGCCTTTCTTAACACTCAGCATAATAAGGTAAGGATAAAGGGTAAAGTGAAGCAATCAAGGGAATGAAGTTACCCCACCCTACCCCGAGCCACACTTTGGTGTGGTAGCTATTGAAAAGGGAGCCTTTGAGTCATCCTTGACTAAGGTCGTGAACTTTACTTTTTATATATTTTTAATTGGTAATAAAAACAATAAAATAACCAACTTCATAAATGGATTATTCAGCAAATAAATAAATAATTTGCCAAGATTGGAAGTAGTTTCAAATGAAAGTTGAACTCAAATTCTATACTACTGTCTAGAATTATCAAATTTGATACAAAATATGTTTTTATTGTTTTTCTTTCTCCCAAATTTCTTTTCTTTACTTTTTTTCATTTTTGTTATTATGCTGAATTGAATGATTCACTTGAATATTCCAAGAGATACTTTTAATTCTTCAAGACAAATAAGCTAAAGAAAGGATTAATCGATTGTTTGCTGCCCTAAATCTGTTACATAAATAACTAAAGAAACAATGAATATTAAAGATGAAGAAAATTCATCCATTTTCCTTTTATTTCATATTCATATTTCCTGTCTTGGAGATTAAACCTTGTTATGTGCCTCAAAGCACAAAACCAGAAATTAATTTAATTATCAGATAGTTAATCTTGGTGAACTAAAAGTTGCACTGAATAACTCATTAATACTTTGGTCAATGATAAAAAAAAAATAAAAATGTTCATCTTATCTTTAAATTGTCACTGTATTATTCTAGATTAGCATTGCTTTTGTTTTTTTTTTTTGTTTTTTTTTTGGTGGGATGTTGCTATATCGGCTGAAATATATGAAAATTGTGAGCTCAGGAATTTCACATGTCAGTTTTATGACATTAATCATGTATTATGTTGGTATAAAAAAAAATTGTGTTTTTTATTGTTTTATAATTTTGAGAATAAACTATTATTCAACTATATTTATGAAATATATTATTTTAAAGCATGGATTTTGCTCTACTGCTAATAGCACTTGTATGGCAATGTACTTCCCATCACACAAACCATCCGAGTAAGATGAATAAAACATGCTGGCTACTGTTGGAGAAGTAAGAACAACCTCATTAGTGACATTCTCCTATGGACTCCTACATATGGACACACCAATGTTGACTGATCAGCAAAGATTCACATTCATCCGCTCCGTGCAGACACTGGATGTCTTCTAGAAAACCTACAAAGATCAATGGTTGATAGGGACAGATAGTGAGAGAGATTTGAAGGAATCCATGCTGTTGGCATTCCTTCATGATGATGATAATGATGATAATGATTTATGCTAATGGATTTACTGTTTATTCTTGCTGTCAACTTAGATGTGAAAAAAGGCAAATTTGAGTGATTTTATTATATAAGTTCAAAGTGAGATGTAAACTAGTCAAAACTCTTGCAAACCAGTCATCTGGCCAGGTGTATGTTCATTTGTCACCTGGCCTAATGACTGGTGGTTACCAATCATTTGGTCAGGTGACAAATAAACATACAGCACAATATTTGTTCAGAAAATTTCCTGGTAGAGATGGAAACCTTGAAGATGAGGAGGTTCTTTTTGTAACTAATAATAACCAGTCACAAAACAACTCAAAAGGTTGCAGAAAACTAAACATTAACTATTAAACAATTGTTTACCATTTACATCAAATTGCAACAGCAATTTATGAAGCAGTAATAGAGTCTAATTAGCATTTCAGAATTATTTCTCTTATATTAAAATTTGGATTATTAAAAGATTACATTTAGTATGAATATAGAATATAAAATTGTTGCTCATTTATAAATAGAACTGGAAGTTACTGTATTCTTTAAGTTAGAAGATTTTAAGTGAACATCACATTAATATAAATCTCATTAAGTTGTGCTGTTTATGCAAAGTTACGAGTTCTGATAGATCGAAACAGTCTGTCTGTGGATGACAATATATATACTCCCCCATGGGGGTTGAGCACTCTGGCAAAGGAATTTTCAGCCGCCGCTCGCATAATGCAAAGCTCTTCGAAAGAATTGAGCCCTCTGGTAGCCGATAGGGTATAAAAATGTAAACAAATGGACGCTGCTGCTGTTGCTACATAAATACCTTAAAAAATTCCTTTAGCCAATGCAGTATCCGCGTTGGCTGAGCAGTCTGAGACTTACTCTAATGTAAAGTTGGATGGGTTTTGATCCTGGCTTCGAGTGTCCTACGTGTCTAGCCACACTGAAGAGTTCTGAGAGAACAAAACAGTCTGTCTGTGGATGACAATATATATATATATATATATATATATATACATATATATATATAATTTATATAATGTATATAATATATCATAATTTTAATGCTTTTTATTTTTATTTTTGTTTTTTTTCCTTTTGACTCAAAATCTTTCTCGATAAACAAATGTAGCATAAATTCTATACAATAATCCTAATAAGTCAAATGACATAATTTAAAACAACAAACGCAAATTCACTAATTAAACTGCCAACTTTTTCTTGATATACAAATTTCCCCCTAAATTTTTGTATTTTGCATTTTTAAACATCCATTGTTGACTTAACATCACTAATATCACCCCTGATGGTCCTGATGATGGTTCAGTAGAACCGAAACACTATAGAGTTATCTTCTCAATAAATCCCTCCTTCCACTTGGATTACCTTATTATCAATTTTTCTCTACATATTGTCAGATTATAATCCATTATTTAGTTCCATATATATATATATATATATATATATATTAGAATAAGAAAATATTAGAAAAATATAGATATTCAAATTTGAGTTGGTTTAAAACTAACTAAATGTATAAATGAATTTGTTTTGAGTAGAATGTGTAAATAAATTTGTTTTGGACAGGGTTAAATAATGAATGATAACTTGATAAAAGTCTTATTCAATAATGTTGCTGATAATCAAAAAATGCATTAAATAATAACTCCTCTCAAAACATTAGACAAATACCAAAAAGACTTTTCCTCAAATTGAAACAATTTTCAAAAAAGCTTTTGAGATTATTGCTATTATGTTTGTTAGGAATGTAATGTTCCTATTGTTCTTCATTGTAAATTAATACATCAAGATTTGTTTGTGCACCATCAACTACAAACGAATATACTAGTGATGTCGGTGTCCCTGCAGTTGTACCAAACATTGTATAATTAGTCTCTGTTATGAGATGAACCCACTGAGAGAAAGTACAATTAATCTCCTATTGTGAAACTGCATGGCATTTGCAAATAAACAAGAACCAAGTCTGTGATAATAGAGAATGCCAAGTTTGGTACTATTGTGTTTCTCTCCAGTTTTACAAACACTGATAAAGAATTTGAGAGTCCCAGAATTTAAAGCACTGAAAATGAGTGAAAAACAATCATTTTATTAGCAACATTATGAATTGTCATCATCATCATTATTATTATTATTATTATTATTATTATTATTATTATTATTATTATTACTCATCTTTTGTGTAAAATTTCAATGAATAAAGTTTTAAGAAAATAAATTAAGCTAAAGTTTTTTTTAAAACTTGGACAATGTGAATGTTATTTAAGAATTTTTAAATTGCTGTTTTTGAATTTTATTTTGCTGGATTTTACTTTTAGCTGTTTGGATGATACTAAGGTGAGTCAAAAGTTTTGCACTATTTCGGTATGTGCTTGTTTGTCATGTATATATTATGTAACCCAAGAATTTCAAGCCATGGAAGGTATCAGCTGAGTAATCATGGATTATGATAGGTATCTCAGACATTGGAAAAAAAACAACTTCAAAACAATATGATAGAAATAGTTTACAAGTTCACATGGGCTAAATCATTAACCTGTCAATGAGACTTAGAATATGCTAATATATCCCCCCCACTGCAGACACTACACTCCACACCCAGCTCCACTCTGACCTGGAGTGATAGTACCTGTGGTATCTTTTGGGTCAAATCTTTTAAATTATTTGTACTGGGTGTGGAAGTAAAATATAAGATAATTTTAAGAACTTTTTTTTAATTTGGTTTGTCCAATTTTTTTTAAAAAAGTGTGAGAAATCTAAATCTTCATGATTAGTTCTATTCGTCAAGCAATTTTTAATTAAAATTCAGCCCAATATGAGTGAGCAAGAAAAGAAACGACCAAGAATCTATGGTTTGCTTAATGCTGAAACCAAGCCAAAAAGATTTACCAAATAATTGGAGTTTCTTTATGGCTTTCATCAAGCCCTGACCTTAACACCCTTGATTACACTATATGAGGCATTTTAAAAAAACAAAATAAATGCAACTTCCCAACAAAATATTGGTTTGCTTAAGACTGCTATTGAAGAGGGATGGAATAAAATGTCTGAAGAATTTATTTTGAATGTATGCAAATCATTTCAAGAGTGTGTTGATACAATAATAAAAAAATAACGGCTATATTGAGTAAATTTACTGTTTTGTATCTATTTTCTTATTTTATGGTTTATTTTTAAAATTAAAATTAATCTTGTTTTATAATAGAGTTGTTTATTATCATTATTCTAGCATATTCCTAATTTTGCTTCCATACCTTGTAATCAATTGGACCAGGTGCCAAAAAAAATACTCTTAAGATACACAAAAGAGGTAAATAGAAACAGTCAATGAACATGATTTATTTAGCATAAAATAACCCAAGACTAGTTGACATACCATTAAAACCAATCCTTCAATTTCAATTTAATTAAAGTAATTAATTGAAACTGGTAATAAATTATCATCATCTTGTTTTTGTCCGTTCAGATATTTTTACATGATTTTAAATTTAGCAAGAGGCACAATTAGAAAAGAATCCTGCAAAGATCAAATACAAAAGTACCCCCAACTCCTGTTCTCAAATCAATGTTACCAACACCAGAACCAAACAATGAAAGAAATTACCCAAAAACAAGCTTCTTCAAAATTTGTATTTGTCTGATGAACAACAGTCATTTGTTGGTTATGTCTATTGGTAACACATACTTTGGATCTCACCTTTACTCACTCTGAATTATAGAAATGTATGAATACTATAGCGGCTGAATATTGGGGGATCATTTTATAACTTGGCTGTATTACAAACTGATCCTCCTTATACAACTACATGATATTCTTGTTGACAAACAAATATTGATTACTAAGAAACATATTTTTCAGATTTACTTCCATCTCCTCTTGATCATGAAATGCATAAGATTTGCTACAGTCAAGAAATAGGGGAATACTTCATGAATAGGTTGTACTCAACCCTCTTTTAGTGTCCACATAACATTATGTTTAGAAATCAAATATTGATTTTCATGATTTTATCTTCTGTCCATTGGATGCCACTGGAGGCCTGAACGTCAGTGACAGCAGAATGTTACTTTGTGCCCTTGGCACATTATATAAGCTGAACACAACTAAAATATCATCTGTGGGACACAAGCCAAAAGCTTTCATAAAATACTGGCATGCCTTATAAGAATTGGTCATGAGTGAAGGAACATTAAATGGACTGAGGTAAGAACAATATCCTGGATGAAAAAAAGATTCTATTCAAAATGATCTGAAAGAGACAACAGACATTGAAGAAACCTAAAGTTACTTTGGTTGAACATTTGTCATAAAAACAATCAAAGTTCAAAAGAATCACTAAATAATAATAATAATAATATTATTATTATTATTATTATTATTATTATTATTATTATTATTATAAATGATCCAAAAATAATGCCGCCTATTTTATTATTGTTCCACAATGTCAGTGGCAGATGTTAGCAGTATGACAGTAGAGGTTAAAACTTCTTAATAATAATCATTTTAATTTGTCATAAAAACAAAGTCCAAAAGAATCACTAAATAATAATAATAATAATAATAATGATAATAATAATATGATAAATGATCCAAAAATAATGCCTCCTATTTTATTATTGTTCCACAATGTTAGAGGCAGATGTTAGCAGAATGACAGTAGAGGTTGAAATTTCTTAATAATAATCATTTTTTTGTCTTATTACAAGGAGTGTCCTTGAATTTCTCAATATGGAAAGAATTGCACCTATTGACATTCATTGATGTTTGCAAAGACCAAACATTGGATGTGAACACAGTTAATGCATTTTAACAGTAATCATATCGATGTCAGTGACAGCTGTCAACCCATGAAATGATCAGTTTGTCTATATGAATTGGGTTTATGACAGATTGACAATGGACAACATTTTCATGACAGTAATGCCATCATTGTACTGTGAAAAATAGGTCACCTACACTGGTGCAGATTTTTGTGATCTTGCTCTTGTTCATTGCCTGCAAAAATGAATAGCCCATGGTAATGCTCTTTGTGACTTTGGTAGTTTTCATGGAAATGAATAGGAGGCATTACTTTTAGAGTGCCCCTTGCTCATAGAAAGAATAAGTTTAATATACCATGTTCTTGGATGAAATAAAAGATACTTTTTAGATTGGTTTGGTTTTGTGACATATCGACTATTGTAGGTTATTTAATGCCAAATCCATTTATTTACATATAAACAGTTCTATTTCAAACAATTCAGTTTAGCATAAGTATAGTTTTTTGTTTACACACAGCAAAATGGAAAACAGTTCTACTTCAAACAATTCAGTTTAGCATAAGTACACAGTTTAAATGTCAAAAATAGTTCTATCTCAAACTATTCCGTTTAATCAACAAAGTTAAATGGTTCCAAGTATTGCAATGTGTCACTTACAATTCAATTAAACATCAGTCATTTATTTACACACAGTTAAATGTCAAAATAGTTCTATTTCAAATGATTCAGTTTACCATAAGTACATAGTTTAGTTCTATTTGACCCATAGATAGGACCCTTTCAGGTAAAACCACTCCAGGCCAGAGTGGACATGGTAGCAATGGCAATAAAGGGGTACTCTGCATTCTCTAAAGCTCCAGAATTACTTGAGCCTCACGATCAGATAGTTTAGTGTTATATCCAAGACACTTTTGCAGAGATGCAGTTGGTATATTCTTCAGTCCCAGCCGACTGAGGTAGAGATACTTTTTGATACACTCTCAAAGAGGCTAAAGATTTTATTTACCCAATTCTGCTGCCATGGGCAGGATGTGACACGAGGTCATTTTTTAAGAGGAGTACTGTTGGTTTGAATTCAAAGTTTTCCTTCTCCTGGACTGGTTACTGTTTCAAAGCTAAAGATCACACTCTGCCCTACTATTTACCCATAGTTTGCAAGGATTTGTTTTATTCTGTTGTTTTTTGAAAGAGAAAATAAGGATGATACTTATCAAGGGTTAAAAACTATAAACTATGAAGCATTTTATTTGGCAGAATTTGAACTTTGTTGCAAATTCCATTTCTTAACTGCTGCTCTAAACACATTGTCTCCTGAACTCACCTCTAAACACATTGTCTCTCTAAACACATCTCTAAACACATCACCTCCCTAAACACATCTCTAAACACATTGTCTCCCAAACAGATTCTTGTGGAAATTAAAGAAACTTTGGTTAAAACATTAATATAAAAACAATCAAAATGGGGATGCAAGTTTTATAAAAACACTACAAAATAATAATAATTACATTTGCCAAGAACATTCAGACCAAAATCACATGATACTGTATTATCTTCAGCGATGATAAATAAATAAAATTTCTTCATGACAGAGTGTAAACAAGTCAGTTCTTTTGATTTTTTCCTGAATACACAAACAGAAACCAGAAAAGTATCCTTTATTTACGTGATAACAACTGTACAGACCAAAATTAAAATGAAAAGAAAAAATAATTTTAAGTATTTACATTTACAAAGATTTTTATTCCTTCTCAGTTTCCTATCAAACTTATCTATCACCTTTTTCACTTTATTTAGACCATTCTTATTTTATATCTACTTTTCTGTTTGCTGTTTTATTAAATAATGCATTTGAAATTGAAAAAGTTATTTTCCCAGGCAGTACCAAGCAAAACTGCTACTAATCTGGAAATAACAAATTTGTTTAGGTTTTTTCTTTTGTTTTTGTTCTTTGTTTTTGTTTTCCTCCATTCCAAGAAACTTAGCCCACAACACCACCAGAATAGACAAGGCCTCAAGCTATTGAATAAAAGATTCGGTATCTCCAAGAAAGCAAGGTTTAAAAAAAAAAAAAAAAAAGAAAGAGAAAAAGAAAAATGACCCTAAAAATCACAAGAGGTTTTTTCTGTCTAAAAAGTATGAACACTGGGATTGTTTTTGTTCATTTTCAATGTTTTCCAATTCTATTTCAAATTTAGTCCTAAAAGAAGTGGTTTAATGATGATAATAGATTAAATACAAGCACAGAAATAAAAGAGGGACGGCTGTAAACAAGAAAAAAAAAAAAAAAAGAAAATATCTTGAAATTTTGTTCTGTTTTATTTCAAGGTCTTTATTCTTTGCAACACTCTTTTTTTTTTTTTTTTGCATGTATGTGCCTGAATAAATATAATCTTGTGTGTTCTGACTTTTATGTTGCAGAGAATAAAATAATTGAAAGAAAGAATTGATATAAAGAAGATTAGAATAAAAATATCAGAGTAATAAAGGTGAGAGAAAAAAAAACAGCAATCATCTTAAAAGAAAGAAAGAAAGAAAGAAAGAAAGAATAGGAAAAAATAAAAAAAGAATAGGAAAAAAAGAAAGAAAGAACTGAAAAATGAAAGAATAAGAAAGAAAGAAAAACACAAAATAGATATGAAAGAAAGAAAAAGAAAAAGGATGAAAAAGAAAGGTAAAAAATAAAAAATGGAAGAAGGAAAAAGAAAGAATTTAAAAAAAGGAGAAAGTGAAAAGTAAAAAGAAAAAAAAGAAGAAAGAAAAAGAATAATGAAAAAATTAGAATAAAAAAGAAAAAAAGAAATATTTGAAAGAAAGAACAAAAAGCAAAAAAGAAAGAAGAGGAAGAAAGTAAAATAGAAAAAGAAAAAAAGAGGAAGTTAAAAACTTGATTAGGAAGATAATAGAAAAAAGAAAGGAAAAGGATTTTATGTATACTGAAAAGAAAAAAAGAGAGAAAAGAGAAAGAAAGGAAAAAATTGAAAGTATAGAGAGAAGCAAGTAATAAAAAAATATGTGAAAGAGTTTGAAAAAATACAAAAGATAAAAAAATACAAAAGTGAAATGAAGAAAATTAAAATATAAAAAGAAATGATTGGTCAGGTTAAGATAAACAAATCACAAGACCTAATAAGGAACATTTTGATTTAAGAAGAAGGTCTTATTTGTCTGTCTGCTTTGAAAATCAGAATATGAAATGCTGAATTTTATTTCAGTTGGAACACCAAAGCTGGCCAAGAAATGTTAGTTCTTGACTTACAGAGGAATAATATTGAAAGCACTGGTTTCTTCCAGATAAATGAAGTTAAGTTGTAATGAGCCAGTTCAGTGTTTAAATAGATGACCACTTAGGAACAGCAGGTACTGTAAGCAACCTGAGGCTAATGTGCCGAACTAAGCAAAGCTTAATGACAAGAAATGTTTGTTCATAAACATACTGAAATACACAGAGTTAGTAAAGGTTTGAGCTGAGTGCCAGGCCTATCTTAACAGGTGGACACAACAGGCAGTGGCATGAGGCCCATAAGCAAAATCAGCCATTTATATTTTCGTTCCATTGAGTCGTCATGTAAGAAGCAGCCTCAGTGGACTAGGTCTAAAATATAAATTTATGATAAGCTGTGAATAAAAATAGTGTTTAGGGTTGACAATAAGTGCGACAGTTTGTTTTTTCATTTTTGCTGCTACTACTTAGACACGAAAAGTAGTTATGGCAAAGTGGTTTATTGGATTTCTCACTGATTCACAGTCTTTGCTATCAATCATTGTGGCATACTGGTGATGAGACCTTTTGTTAATACAGCAAAATGTCCAAAAAGAGTTGGATTCATGCCTTTTCAAAGAATCTTAGTGAAATGTTAATATATGTAAGTCCAGAAATCAATGTTTGCAAATGCTATTTTATTTTAAGGTATGCCACTCATGATGGCTGTGTGTGTGTGTGTGTGTGTGTGTGTGTGTGTGTGTGTGTGTGTGTGTGTGTGTGTGTGTGTGTGTGTAAATATGAGTGCATTTTGTGAGTACATGACTATGAGTTTGTGAGTGTGTATAAGTGTGAGTGTGTGTGATTGTGTCGGAATGTGTAGTTGTGTGAGTTCATGTGAAAGTGTGTGAGAGTGAGTATATGTGTGTTTATGCATATATTTGTGAATATTTTCTTGATTAAAAATCACATGTATTTTATAAAAAGTAGGTATTTAATGGTATATATATATATATATATATATATATATATATATATATATATATATATATAGTGCAATTAAATGGAGACTCAAACTCGGTTAAGCCGTCATAATAAATTTATTTCGGCAGAGAAATACTGTCCTTGGACACTAACTGGATAATTTAGATATATATATATATATATATATATATAATGTGCCATTGATCTAATGGGTATAGTGATTACCAATAGTCCAGGAGACTGGGGTTCAATCCTAGGTTGAGTCATACCAAAGACTCAAAAAATGGTACTTTATGCTGCCTTACTTAACACTCAGCAATATAAGGTATGGATCAAGGTTAAAGTGGAGCAATCCAGCGAATGAAGTAGCACCCTCCTCTACACCTTGCTGTAGTAGTTACTGAAACTTTATCTACTTTACTATATATATATATATATATATATATGCTTGTGTGTGTGTGTGTGATGTATTCAAATAGTTGGTAGCTGACTTTATTTTTAAACAAACCAAAACTCATTTGTTTGCACAAAGTTAAATAGTTTCCAATGTTTCTATGTAATTACTAATTATTCAATTTAACATTGTTCATTTTCTTTGCTCAGTTAAATGGCTTCAAGTATATCATCAACATCATGTCACGCTATCAGCACAGATATCCCTGACCCTCTCTCACCACCCTTCCCTATTGTCCACTGCTTCCAGCAGGTCTTCAGGACTACATCCCGTTTTGGCACAGAGCTGCTGTATGTAGGTTCGAGCTGGTCATCCTGCCTTTGCTCTGCCATGTGAAAGGGTCCACAGGAGTACATCACTAATAAGCTCATCCCAACTTCTCCAGCAGTGTCCTGCATGTCTGGTTTGTCTAATTTTGATAGTTTTTGTGATAGGTGGTAGGTGGCCGTACAGCTGCTGATTTGTGGCGTGCTGCCTCCAGGACTTGTTCAATATTGCTCTCAGCAATCTTGTGTAGTTGCCATCAAGCTTTTTCTCCATATGTTTAGTTAGTGTCCATGTAGTGCATCCATATAGTAGTAATGACATGACTGCTGCTTGGAAGAAACTGCACTTCATTTTATCAGTCAGGTCTGACTTCCATTTGACTGATAGCAAATTGAAAGCTGTTCATGCCTTTGCTAGTTGTATGTCGATGTCTGTCTCGGCTGATGAGACACTGCTTCCTATGTAGGTGAACTTGTCAACAAGTTTCAGAGAGCTACTGTTTAGTGTGGAGATGTTGCCTGTTTGATTAGAGCACATATATTCCGTCTTGTGTGCATTGACATGGAGGCCAATGCCTGCAGCAGCTCGTTCCAGACTTTGTAGCAGGGTTTCAGCTTAGGTGGGTGCATTTGCCAGAAGTGCTATATCATTGGTGTAGTCAGAGTCAGTAATTGTTTTTGCAGGGTACCTCCTGCTTCTTTCTTTTGTTAGCTTGAAACTGTTTTCTTTGATTTTATCGATAGATGCTCTAAGCATGTAATCTAGACAGATGATAAAGAGGTATGGGGCTAATGTGTCTCCTTGCAGTACACCTTTTTGACCAATAGGTAGGACCCTAAAAGGTACAAATAATCCAAGTCAGGGTGGACATGAGAGTAATGGCAATGAAAGGGTACTCTACACTCCCTAGCTTCTGGACTGGGTATAATGGGCAGTTGCATGGGGTCCATGAGCAAAATCATTTAGATTTACATCATCAGATGGTTTAGTATTATATTCAGACACTTGTTGGGAGGGGGTCAGATCCCTTTTCAGATATGCAGTTGGTGTACTCTGTCGCCCCAGCTGACTGGGGTTATAATTATATAGTTTCAAATTTTATGAAGAGTTTCTCTAAACTTTCAATTTATTTACTCTGTCAGTCAAGATTTGGTAAAGGGTGTCTCAATATACATGGGAATCATGTAACTGCTAATAAATCTACTAATAATAATGTTATGTTCTTTTTTGCTTCAGATTTGAAAATAGTAAACTATAACAACTATTAATTCTTGATCACAATGCCTTCGACCAGAGAAAAAAAAAATTTGCGTCACTATTTATTGGGAGACAAAATCATTCAAAACTGTGCAAGCAAATTTTTTCACAATGTTTAAATTAACAATTTTTCCCAGAAAAACTAAATCTATCATTGGTGCCCAAATTTCAAGCCTCAGGGTCAGTAAATAACCACAAGAAGAGGGCAGAAAATCCTTGATCTGGCAGGAAGTTGACTGTAAGATGTCCTGACAATGTGGATGCAATGGAAGATTCTGTCTGAAGGAGTCCAAAAAAGTCACTTCGAAAACGTTCCCAAGAACTTAGTCTTCCATGTGCACTGTAGGATAAAGTCAATCAATTTCTGTTTTGTCATCTGGTTTGACTTTTCTGAAGTAATATGATTGCTTATTAAGACTCAGATGAAAGATGACTTGATAGATTACAAATTATCATATCAATGGGTTGCATCTATTTTGAGACACTCTGTATGACTCAAGTGGGGTATATGTACTTTGCAAGGCACAAGCTGCTGGTACACAGATCAATTTCATATCTTTTAACGATGTTTAAAGCATATATTACAAGACAACACTGAAAAACTTTAGTAGTCATCTCTTGATAATTTGTTCTATTCAGTTGAATTATGAAGACATTTTTCCTTTAATACATTAACACAGAACATTGACAACATGGAAGTTAATGTTGAAAGTAAATTCATGGCTATTCTTCAAAATTTTAAATTTTCCATGTACTTGAACAATTTTATAAGCCGTGTATAAGGGCTTTGGCATTAAATAACCTATGAAAGTTGATAAGCCATTAAATAAAGAATTCAAACCAACCATAAGAGAAAATAATGCTTTATTGAAAACACATGCAGTACTTTAATAAAAAATTGTTCACATTGCCAAAGAAATCTTACTTTAAAACAATAAAAAGATAAAATGATTAATAATATTTTCTACTATGAAGTTGTATTTTGCAATAAGTAATATACTCTTAAAGATATTATTACATGGCCCAGTTGGCTGGGGTAGTAGATTACACCGACTGCAACTCTGCTGGAGGGTAAGAGACCTTCCACAATGAGGTTCCTCGATATGACCCAAAAAATCTGATGATGAGGTTCCAATAATGCTGGAGCTTTGGAGAATGAAGATTACCCCTTTATTGCCATCACTCCCAGGTCCACTCTGACCCAGAGTGGTAGCACCTGATAGGGTTCTATCTATGAGTTAAATAGAACTAAACTGTGTAATTACGCTAAACTGAATTGTTTGAAATAGAACTGTTTATTTGCATACAAATGGGTTTGGCATTAATAACCTACAATGGTTGATATGTCTAAAACCAACCAACAAACCAACAAACCAAAAAATTTTGTTACATGCACTCCTGATAAATCATCATCAATAGTGATTTTATGGTTTATTAGACAAAGGATTTGGCTGATTGGCTTTTGGGGTTTTATGGCATATCAACCATCATAGGCTATTAAATGCCAAATCCTGTTTATACATATATATTGAATATAAATGATTTGTAAACACATTTTCATGATAACATTTTTATATGAACCTGATCTTATTTTTTTGCACACAGTTAAATGGTTTCAAGTTTTGATATATAAAAGTCATGATTTAACATCAGTCATTTCTTCGCACACATAGTTTGTTGATAATTTCATTTTTAAATAAGTTCAAAGTAATTTATTTACATACTAGTATAGCTATTGTTTCTACACAGTTAAATGATTTCAATTATTGCTATCTAACACTTATAATTCTATTCAATATCAATCATTTGTTTGCACACAGTGCAGTGATTAGTAATTCACACTATTAATTAATAATCAATTCAACACTATTTATTCATTTGCACACAGTTAAATGGTTCCAAGTATTGCTCTCTAAAACCTATAATTCAATTTTGACACTCAGTTAAAAAGTATCAAATATTTCTATTTAACACAAATAATTCTACTCAATATTGTTCATTCCTTTGCACACCGGTAAGTGGTTTAAAGTATTGTTATGTATCATTAACAATTCAATTAAACATCAGTCATTTGTTTACTCACAGTTAAATGATCTTACAGTCCTGTTTCAAACCATTCAATTTAGCCAAAGTCATTTGTTTGTTCTCATTTTAAATGTAAACAATTTTATTTGATCCATAGATTGGACCCTATCAGGTGCTATAACTCTGGGCCAGAGTATAGTTGAGAGTGATAGCAATGAAGGGGTACCCTGCATTCCTCAGAGCTCCAGCATTATTGGAGTCCCACCATCAGATTGTGTAGAAACATATTGTTGGGGTCAGGTCTTACCTCTCTACGGAGATGCAATTGGAGTATTCTAAATCCTTTACCAACTGAGTTGATTTGACAAAGAAAGTACCACATATTCATATTGTAGAAAAACGTTTGAGTGCAAATCTTCATTTCTACGTCAGGACTATAAGATTAAATTTATACCAGAAATGATAAGATATTTCAGGAGAATAATTAGAAAATTATGCAGTCACTGTCTGTTGGCTCTCAAAGATTACATGCCTGACTCATTTTGTTAGATTATACTGACAGAAAATAAAATTGTGACAATCGGAAGGATGATGTCAATTTTGAGATGTTTGTGTAGTATCTTGATTAGTATGTTAATTAGTATATTAATTAGTATATTAATTAGTAGTTTATAAAACTCTTATTTTGGATCCAGTAGACATGATGAGATTCAAAAGTATCGAAACTGAATCTTAGAAATTTTTCAAACTTTAAAATTAAAATTTTAAATGAAATCAGCTGAAAAACAGTTTTAATAAAGTGTTGATACACAGACATCTTAACTGTAGTCTGGACAAAATCTAGAAAAGTCATTGCCAATTATAAAAAAATACGAACAAATATTTTTGAAAAATGTCCAAGTACTGAACTCTCCATACTAACTTAATTCGATAGTTTTGTGATATTTTCTTGTCTTTATCCTTTCAGCTATCGTTTAAATAGTACCATAATTTTTTTTTACAAAGATGGCATTGGCATTTAATAACACATGAAGGTTGACATGCCATTAAAGAAAGAAACCAACTAAACCATTTTCTTGTGTTCTAAACTTAAAATTTATCTCAACTGAAAAAATTTGAGGATTTGAAAGATATCAAAATAAATAACTTCAGACCACCTCAAAAGAGAAGTTTAAGAAGTGCTTCAACCAAGTCAGCGTGTCCATGGGTTGAATGCCCAGCGATTGGTTTTAAAGAAAATTAACGTTTCATCATTGTTTATTTTTGCCTGGTTAAATTTAGCATTAGTCTCAATACTTTTGAAAACATATTGTATGTATTGATCTGTATATGCAATCATTCATTTCAATCAAACTATGCTTTATTTTAAGTAAATTGAAACACATATTCAAGGTATTTATTTTCATCCAGTGTATATAATAGTATTATAGAATAGGTTTTTTTTCAATGAAAATAAGATGATCCCTATCAATGGCTGAAAATAAGTAATATAACATTTTTTCATGTAACACCTGATCCAGAAATTGAACTCATAACTGTCAGGTACACTTGAATATATGTTTTTATCTTCTAGGCAATTATCTGGAAGGATAATCTGATAAAGGCAAATTGGAGCCTAAAAACTAATATTGTTTGCCTGTTTCTTCAACAGAACCAAAAATGTATCTTGTGGAAGTATTTGTAATTAGATGGAAGAAATTTTTAGTTTCTTTCATATTTAGTTCATCAGTTTATAGTAATAATAATCCATCACCTGAAAATTAAAAGGTAATTTCTAAGACTTGTACCTGTATTTTTATAGAGAGCAATTGTTTCTAAATGAAAATTTATATTAGCAAAAATCTTTTATCTATTTGTCAAACTTACAACAGACATTTTGAATTAAAGAAAATAGCAAAAGCCACTGTAGTTTATTATATCGATCTACATTAGAAAATAATTTTCAAATGTTATGAAGTTATCAAAAACATTATTGAATCCACTAACAATAATCTGCTAGCTGAGTTCACTAAGCTGAAAGAAATGTTATTTCCATAGATTTTGAAAAACTTGATCCGTTGACGTAATCATTTTAACAGGGAATTTCACCAGCTTCTGGAATTAAAAGAGATAAAACCACAGAGGATGATTAAAAGAGTCAATAGTCATTTCAATGAACTTAAAGCAGATAAGAAAAATAATTAAGTGATATTTTGAACTTAAAAGCCAATGAATGGGTGAATCTTTTTGCTGATGGAAAAATGTCAAGACAATCATTAGAATTAATAAATAATGAAAAAGATAAATCAAATTTCAGGAAAAGTGGAAGCTGCTAAGTTGGTTGGTTTGGTTTATTTATATATTAGCATTATTAGATTCAGTTATAAACAATTCCCAAACATTTATTCCCAAACCTCTAGGCATAAAATACCCCAGATGGGTTGAAATGGCATTAAAATTCACTTATTAACCAACCAACCAACCAACCAACCCACCAACCAACCATATTCTTATTTCTAATAATAATAATAATAACCATTTGTTAACTATTATAGCATCAAGAAACTGTTTTGAATACAAAACTGGACATTGGCATGATGGTTAGAGTGGTTAGAGTACAGCCGGCTCATTTACCTAGTGGGTAGAGTGTTCGCCAATGGTTCGGAAGACATGGGTTCATTCCCAGGTCCAGTCATACCAAAGACTCAAAAAATGGTACTTGATGCGACTCAGCATTGTAAGGTATGGGTCACGGGTAAAGTGGAGCATTTCAAGGAAAGGAGTAGCGTCCTCCCTACACCTTGGTGTAGTAGCTATTGAAAAGGGAGCACTCGGGTCACCCTCAACTAACATCGCCAACTTGGAAAAATACCACAAAGCAAATGTTAACACCAGAGGACAAAATAAATATAGATTTATAAAGAAAATCATAACTGAAAAGAAGACTACATAACCATCTCTCAGGAACTAAGACTCGAAAAAAGTCAAGGTAGAAACCAAAAAAATAAACAAATTATCAACAACATCCTAACAGGCAATATCACTGAACTAAACAAGGAAATTTATGCAGGAATGAAACTAGTCTGTGATAAAAATTAGAGTTCCCATAGGAACCTGTACAGAAATACAAAACCTTGATGGGAAATTAAGCCAGACTGACGAGTAAAGAAAATGTGAGAATCAGTGAGAATGCTAAGGAAAGGACAATAAACAGGGATATGTTGAGATAAAAAGACCAAAAGAAAACAGCAGACACTTCTGAAAATGCAACTTGAAGAGATAAATCAAAAGATATTGGCAAAAGAAGGGAAACTTAAAAGATACCAAGACAGTATCAAGCAATATAAACAAAACAGAACATTCCAAAACTAATGACTTACATAACTTACATAGATTTTGGTTTAAAAAATTCATGCCCATTCATGATAGACTGGGTCTTCAATTGAGTAGATGACTAGAAGAAGCAAATATACTCAAATGAATGACTAAGGAGAAGACTACCCGGATCCAGAAAGACCCCTCCAAAAAAGCTATCATCCCCAACAACTATAGACCAATAATGTGTCTACCAATGATAGGGAAAATCCTTACCGTATAGATTAGAAATGAGATCTCTTTCTGACAAGTATACTGTGGACTATTTCTCAAAGAACAGAAAGGATATCACAGGAGGACAAGAAGAACTGGTGATTTAGAGTACAATGATCAACAAATATCAAAGACATCAAAGCAATGTTATAAAATTTATCCATGGCATCAATTTGCTAAAAAAAGGCCTATAATATGGTTCTGCAATCCTGAATAGTAGATTGTTTGAAATGTACAAGATATCTAACTAAGTCATGAAGTTCATCATGGAAACCATGAAAAACTGGAATTGACAGTTAGAGGAAAAACTTTAGCAGAGGTGAAAATCTAGAGGCATCTTCATGGGACATAATCTATTGCCATTACTATTTGCAATAGCAATTATGCCATTCAATCATTTACACTACTTGTCAAAAGTATTTGGCCATTCTCAAAAATTTTTATTTCTCATCCTAAAACTGTTGTTTTTTTAATGAAACAAGCATTACAGTGGTTTTATTTATTATACAAAATATAAGTCTTTCTGAGCCATATCAAATAAAAATTCAACCAAAAGAGCACAAAAACTTCTTTAACTTTTATTCATCAAAATGACCCCCTTTGGCTACTATCACTGCATCACAGATTCTTAGCATTGTTTCCATCAATGACAGGAGGTAGACTGAAAATAGTTCTGCCCAACTTCCCTGCAAGAGTTACCAGAGGTGAGCCGCACTTGTGGGTTGTTTAGCCGTGACTTTTCAGTCAAGTTCATTCCACACCAGTTCAATGGGATTTAAGTCCATGGATTGTACCAACCAAGACATCAGTTAAAGGAGATGCTGTTCCTCTTTGCTTTTAATTTACCTCTAGCAGAATTTACTTGTATGCTTTGGGTCATTATCTTGCATGAGTACAAATCCTTGACCTACTAACCATGTTCCAGATACAATTACGTGATGCTGCAGTATGCTGTGATAGCTGCTCTGATTCAATTTGTCCTTCACCACGTGCAAATCCCTGACTTTGCATTTAGTAAAAGCCTGCCACACTATAACAAATCCTCCTCCATGTTTTACGGTTGATGTGATGCCAGGGATTATAGCTCTTTCACCAACTCTTCGCTTTAACATAGACCCTCCTATTTGACCCAAAGATTTCAAACTTTGATTCATCAGTCTAAAGGAATTTATTCCACTGCTCTATTGTCCAGTTTTTGTGCACCTAGGCTCACTGGAGCCTTTAGAAATTGTTTTGCTTCCTCAATAGAGAATTCTGGACAGCAATTCTGCTATATAGGCCAGCTCCACAGAGTCTTCTCACCACAGTGGATGTTGACATATTTTTTTCACAAAACTGGTTCAGTTGTGCAGTGATGTTTGGAGCTGTCAGCCTTCTATCACAAAAGCTGTTAACTCTGATGAAATTGACTTCTGCATAGGTCAAACAGGTAGGATCAAGCAAACAGTAAAGTAAGTAAGAAAAGTTGGTGACCTTTCTCAAGGGTTACTGAATGGCTCCCTTTGCAATAGCTACTACACTGAGGTGTAGGGGACGGCACTACTCCATTCCCTGGATTGCTCCACTTTACCCTTGATCCATACCGTATAATGCTGAGTGTTAAGCAAGGCAGCATCGAGTACCATTTTTTGAGTCTTTAGTATGCTTCAATCTGGGATTAAACCCTGGTCTCCTGGACTATTTGCAAACACTTTGTTCTTTAGACCAATGGAATTCAACACAATAAAGTTTAATGTGAGTTCAAGTTGTTATATTTTGTAACTTTTGGAAAATATCTTATTTAAGCTCAGTACTAAAGAAGAAAAACGCCTTCAAATCAATTTTTCAAAAAATATCTGTTCATCATCATCATCGTGTCGTACCACTAGCCCTGACCCTCTCTCGCCACTTCTCCCTATTGTTCATCACCTCTGGCAGGTCTTCAGGGCTACATTCCGTATCCTCACATAGCTGCTGGATGTATGTTCAAGCTGCTCATCCTGCTTTGGCCCGGCCATATGTAGGGGTCCGTAGGAGTACATCACTTATGAGCTCGTCCCTGCTTTTCCAGCAGTGTCCTGCATGTCTGTTTTGTCTAACTTGGATAGTTTTCATGATGGGAGGCAGGTGGCTGTATAGTTGGTGCGTTGTGGGGTATTGCCACCAGGACTTGTTCAATATTGTACGCAGCATTCTTGTGTAATTGCCATCTAGCTTCTTCTCCAGCTGTTTAGTCAGCGTCCAAGTAGTTCATCTATACAGCAGTATCGATATGACCGCTGCCTGGAAGAAACTGCGTTTCATTTAATCGGTCTGGTCTGATTTCCATATGATCGAAAGCCTATCGATAGCTGTCAATGCTTTCATTAGCTGTGTGTCGATGTCCTTTTCGGTTGATGAGACGCTGCTTCCTAGGTAGGTGAATTTGTCTACTAGTTTCAGGGGGGGGGGGGTGTCCCGTCTAGTGTGGAGATGTCGCCTGTTTGATTATAGCACATATATTCCGTTTTGTGTGCATTGACATCGCGGCCAACCTGCAGTGGCTCATTCCAAACTATGCAGTAGTGTTTTGGCTCAAATGCAAAATAAAAATTTTTGAGAGTTGCCAAATACTTTTGACTGTTAGTGTACTTAGGAAGTGCAGCAGATTCAACAAATTTACAAAATTGCAAGAAAAGATTAATTACCTCATGTACATAGGGAACATCAAGTTGTTTGCAAAAAAATGCAGAAGAATTGGAGACTGACACAAACAGTAACAATATACTGCCAGAAATGTTATTTAGCTCAGAAAAATATGCCATGCTCATAATGAAAAGCAGAAAGTGAGAAACAACTAAAGGAATAGAACTGCCTAGTCAAAAAAGAATCAGAATACTCGGAGAAAAGGAAAACTATAAGTACTTGGGAATATTGGAAGTAGACACCATCAAACTCATGACCCAGCTCAGCAATAGAAAACTTATCAAAGGAATAAATACCTGGGCAGTTCCCATTGTAAGATACTTGGGACTATTTGCAAAATGGGCCAAGGAAGAACTTAGACAAATGAACAAGAGGATAAGAAAGTTGAAGCCAATGCACAAAGTCTTAGATCCAAAAGATGACATTGACAGACTCTATGAAACAAGAAAAGAAGGAGAAAGAGAACTCATCCGCATTGAAGATAGCAAGGATGCATCAATACAAGAACTCAAAAGCTTCATTAGAAAGAACAAAGAACTAATTACAGCAGCTAATAACAGCATTGACAACACAGAGAACCAGAACAGTAATGACTAGGAAACTGGGAAGAAAAATAACTGTATGGATATTTCAAGTGACAAACTGGTGAATTCTCACACATGAAGATCTGGACATGGCTACAAAAGAGAAACCTTAAGAGAGAAACTGAATCTGTTCTAATATGAGCAGAAAACAATGCCAAAAGGACCAATTATATTAAAGCAACTGTAGTCAAGGGTATGTAGATTATGTTGTAATAGAGACGAAAACATTAATTACATAATAAGTGAATGTTTCAAACTAGTGCAATGGGAGTATAAGGCTACACATGACTGGATAGGAAAGGTAATCCATAGGGAATTGTGCAAGAAATTAAAATTTAACCATAGTACCAAATGGTATATACACAAATCAGAATTTGTTTGGGAGAATTAGATGCATACAATTCTCAGTGATTTTAATTTACAACTGATCACCTACTTCCAACCAGAAGACCAGACTAAGTGATAATTAACTAAGAAAAGAGATTTTCTATACAGTGGACTTTGCCATCCCAGCAGACCACAGAGTAAAAATAAAAGAAAGGGAAAAGAGAGACAAGTATTTGGACCTTGCCAAAAAACTAAGAGAGTTGTGGAACAAGAGTGACAGTGATACCAGTTGTAATTAGTGCACTTGGAACGGTCTCCAAAGGCTTAGAAAGAGGGCGGGAAGAGTAGGAAATCAGAGGATGAATAAAGACCATCCAAACTGCAGCATTGTTGAGATTGGCCAGAAAACTAAGAATTATAGGATACACATTTTTTTAGTTTTAGATAAATCAACTAAGAAAACATAGATAGGAATATTCCTGAAAAAAAGGTTCAAAATCTCACTTACATAGAATTTATACTCTTATATTTTTAAACCAATCAGTGAAGGACACATAGAATAGAATATTCTAGAAAAAGCAGATCAAAAACTAAATTGTAGAAAAATTTATCACAGAAACAAAAATAGTTAGATTCCAAAATAAATAATTTCTGTGCATCTGATAGGTTAAGACAGGTCACGGGTTGCATTTTTGCTGATGTCCACACATTTGAACTTTATTTGACTTGGAATAAACTTAAAATATTTTACTTTGATCCACTTTTATTTTACCCAAAAGTATAAATAGCAAAGTTTTTGTGTTCAAAGCAGAGAGACTGACAGATCAGCAGACAAGCACATCACGGCACGATAAATTGACACCAGATGACCCGCCAATAAACACAACAGTTAGGAGAGTTAGCTGAAAAACTCATACATACCAAGACACAGGCATATATGTACACATACTCATGTATGTAAATACAAGCCTATCTTCTCTTTTAAGTTCTTACATACACACACATATACACATGCTCAATTCAACTGACAATATTCGTGTTTTACACACACCCATGAACACTCTTTGTATAATCATTACCATTGTCAAGTTGATAAAAATATAAAGTTGTTTTTCTTTAAAGTTCTTGTGTTTTTGTCAAATTTCTCGTGTTGAGCAAATTTGTGTTGTATTATTGTGGAACTAACATCCAAAGTTTTACTTTTTGCAGAACCTCAGGAATTACTATTCCTCCACAGAGCCCTGGAGACCTGAGGAGACTTGCTATCACTCAGTCTCCAGTGAAAGACCATCACCTAACACTGGTAGGAAAACCTCACAAGAAGAAAAATGATAATATTAATTTTCTCACAAGTATATCAATCTACTTAACTATCCCTATGTAATAATAATAATTTAAAACCTATACATTGTATGAGTAATTATCTCATCTAATACAAATAATCTTTACACATTTATATGGTTTAAAATATTCCTATGGAATATTAATAATTTACAAACCTATATATTGTTGTGAGTAATTACCTCATCTAATACAAATAAGTTTTACACACTTATATGGTTTAAAATATTTCTATGGAATACTAATAATTTACAAGTCGATATATTGTTGTGAGTAATTACCTCATCAAATACGAATAATTTTTACATCGTTAAATGGCTTAAAACATTCCTATGGAATACTAATAATTACAAGCCTATATATTGTTGTGAGTAATTACCTCATCTGATACAAATAATCTTTACACACTTATATACTTTAAAATATTCCTATGGAATACTAAAGGTTGATATGCCATTAAAGAAACCAAACCAACAGTTATGGAATACTAATTATTTGCAAGCAATTTGTTGCATTCTGGTTAGTGAACGCTTGTAATATTAAGTAAAGGACAAACTATGATATGAGAGGAAATAGAGATATATGCTTAGGAAAAAGTATATACAATAGAGAGACTATTAGTAGACAAGAACATAGGATAAGTGAATACAGAATAAAGATATAGTCCAATGTTATTACAATAGCAAGTAAGGTGATCTAGTGCGATCTCCAGTCTCCAACGCTCTTATACTATTCCTATAATAAGCTGCTCTTCACCTTATAGTCTGCCCTGGTATTAGTAGCTACTGCAATATATGGCAGATGGACAAGTTCATTGTGTGGAAAAAGGTGGGTGATACCCAACACTATTAAATGTAGATCAAAATCATTTCAAACAGGTAATTACTTTATGTTTTGTTGAATATAATTTTTAAGCTGCTGAATGTGTCATTCAAATTACTCTAAACATTATCTCTAGAAAATCTATTTAATCCAAAGATGGAACACTTGCAGGAACGACTAATCTCAATCAAAGTGAGTCTAGGGGTAATAACAATAAGGAGTGATTCAATACCCTCCAGAGCTTCAGACCTGGACTCACTGTATCATTTAATACAATTTAGTGTCATACCCAAGACAATGTGTCTTTTGATGACCTACAAGAATATAAGGCATGTGCAAAAATTTGCATGATTTTTGTATTAAAAAATAAATCACTTATTTCAAAAACATACCTTCACTGAAGGAAGCCATGTTGCTCAGGTTAATTAAATAACATCTAACCCTCAGCAGTCAATTGTCATTATTTGAGCTAGTTGAAAACAAATGCATTTATTTGAAAAGTCAGATTTCAAAAGAATTATTAAATTGCTCAGCACATTTTTTATTTAAAATTTATTTCTAACAATGAGAAGTTGCTAGTAACAAGCTGGCTAAAGTTAAGAATATCAGAACATATTTGTTTTATATTTTTTGTTCTTAGTTTCTTCTACATTTAAAATAATGAGGTGTTTTCTATGTTAGATAGCTACTTAGCTCTTGCTCAACAACATTCAAATATTCTAACTAAACTAATCTTGGTTTTCATTCAATTCTATTGAGGAAAACAAATTAAATTTTAGACTTTGAAGTTTCATTGTGTAATAAGAATCAAAATTGCTTTGATTAGTGATGCAATAGTGAGATTCAGAGATTATTGACTGTTCACCAAGCAAAACAGGAAATCACAAAAAAAAATTTCAAAACCCTGAATCAGAAATGATTAAAAAGCCAGAATAGTCATCAGACAAACAGGAAAATTGGCTTTAATATTAAAAGCTGCAATTTTTTTTTAAATCTCAAAAGAATTTTTAACAATGATGAAAGAAACATAATGATATTGAACGGCTGAATTCTTATAATAAGGTGTATGATATATATATATATATATATATATATATATATATATATTAATAAGTTAACCAATCATAACTCAATAAGTTAACCAATCATACT
The DNA here is from genome assembly GCA_963585895.1 of Sepioteuthis lessoniana. Taxonomy (NCBI): domain Eukaryota; kingdom Metazoa; phylum Mollusca; class Cephalopoda; order Myopsida; family Loliginidae; genus Sepioteuthis; species Sepioteuthis lessoniana. The sequence goes on from OY757929.1 coordinate 73,229,288, forward strand.
CAAGGGTGACCCGAGGGCTCTCTTTTTAATAGCTTCTACACCAAGGTGTAGGGAAGGGTGTCACTCTTTTCCCTGGATTGCTCTACTTACCATTAATCTGTACCTTATATTGCTGAGTGTTTAGCAAGGAGGCATCAAGTAACATGTTTTGAGTTTTTTGAATGATTGGACCTGGGATTGAACCCCAGTCTCCCAGAACATTGGTGAACACTCTAACCATAATGCCAATAGGCCAGTTATATATATATATATATATATATATATATATATGTATATTATCATCATCATCATCATCATACAGTCATGCCAACAGTACATATTTCTTTAACTCTCTCTCATATCATCCATCCATCCATTCCTATCAGTTATTATATATGGCACATCCTCCAGACAGCATCCAGTGTCTGCACAGAGCAGATGAAAGTAAGTTTTTACTGGTCAGCCAACGTAGGTCTTTTCCCATATCCGTATTCTTTAGAAGAACATTGTTTATGAGTTTGAACCTACTTCTCCAGCAGAGCACAGAACAGAAGAAATCTTTCCAAGCTGTAACTCTGTCAATACTATTGTTGTGCCACTTGGCCTCAAATGAAACATATGCAGAAAACCCTGATAGAAACTATATATATAATCTATGAATAAATACACCCCAAACAATTTTTCTAAAAAATTCGTTTTTTTATAAACCAAAAATACCAGGATGTAACTATTTCTAGAGGAACTTTTTAGTATCAAAATGGATTCTAAATATTATTTATTATCAAACTCAACAAAATTAAAAACCTGTAACCAAAAATAAAATTGAATAAATATATATGTATTTACTAACCTCTCCTCACAAGTAGGGTCAATATTTTAAATGAAGCTTTCTTTCTCCTAGACTGGCTGCCATACCAAGATTAAAGAATTTCATGCCAATTATTGAATGTTGGCATTAATGAAATTAAAGGATTTTGACAAAGCAAAAGGAAAATAATCCTAATGTTTTTTCAGAGGTTTTGTGTGGGACTAGCAAAACATGCAACCATAAAGATTGGATGATGAAAATCTAGGTGAGCAATGATGAAAAGATAACACTTGTTTATAAAGATATAACAACAAAAGTCGTTATGTTGCGGACAAAAGAGAGTATAAAATGCTATTATTGGCACCACATTTAGATACACAAAATAGTAGGATTCTTATCTTTCCCAAGGGTATTAGCACTATCTACTCCAGGATTTGAACTCAGGTCACTGTCAAATTCATACAATGATAACCATTACACTATGAGCACCTCTATTATATATATATATATATATATATATATAAGAGATAGACATATTTTTGGTGACAGTTTCAATGATGTAGAAGAAATGATGCAAACATTTCTGTACGTAAAAATGTTGACCAAATAATTGATATTGGCTGGAATCAACAAATTTGATTTGTAATGTGTATCATTGATTGATAGAAGAACTTTTTATTAAATATTGATACTTGTATTTTTATGCATGCCAATTTCCAGCAAATTAACTCTTTTAATTACTTTAGCCAAAGTGTCCTATATTTTTATATCAGTCAGATACGTATACATTCACATGAAATAAGTGATGTCCAGTCCATGTCAAGAAGAGTTCATTGCAACTTTTTCCACAAATATGAGAAGCAGTGACTAAAAAACTAATTGATACAAATAGAAAAAGTACATTGCAAAAGGCTGTAGAATCATTCAGCAAAAATATAGTTATAACCAAATGAGCAGCAAAAAGAAAACCAGCAAAGAAATCAGTTCAGGGGTTGGAATCATTTTAAAGGATTTTGACAAAGCAAAAGGAAAATAATATTAATGTTTTTTCAGAGGTTTTGTGTGGGACCAGCAAACCATGGGACCATGAAGATTGGATGATGAAAACCTAGGTGAGCAATTATTGTATAGCCAATGATGAAAGGATGACACTTGTTTATAAAAAAAATAATCTCTTTAATTACCACAAAAGCCATAATGTTGCAGATGAAAGAGAGTCAAACTGATACCTCATTGCGATACACATATTTATTGCCCTGCTTCTTCTTGCTTTTTGATGGGAGCCTGATACAGAGCTGGCTCCTATATCTAGGAGCCACTGGCCCCAGCTAGCCTAAGATATGACATATTTATTTGGCTCACTGCTCTCCCCAACTGACCACCTCCAATTGACTGACCGTTGGGGTCAAAAAACTTCTGTAATATATTTTCTAGCTGCCCCCACATTTTTCCTTCTGGTGCAATTCAAGTGATTTGTTTCTGCTGTCCCTTGTTTACCTTAAGATGCAGCTGCATATCCTTTATATGAAATCCATAATCCAAGATCAATATGTAACATCATATATTGGAGAAAATTCATGAAAGTCTTTCGAAAATAGACAAGGGAACAAATGTGAAAATATTTCTATTCTTTAATTTCTTTTCTATGAAAATTGCCTATTCATAAATGAATTCATTCATAAGGGAATGAGTACTGAAAATCTTATTGAGATTTGATTGATTGATTGATTTTAATGGTAGTTTAATGGTATGGTTCACCTTGGGTTATTTCATGCCTAGGGGTTGGGGAATTGTGCTCATAGTATGTTCATATTTACATTATTATGTAATTGTTTCTTAGGATATTTTTTTGCACATGGGCTTATGGAATATGAATAATTTTTAAACAGAACTATTTGACCAATAGATTGGATACTAAGTGGTATTACCGCTCAGAGTCAGAGTGGACCTGGAAGTAATGGAAATGAAAGAGAATTGGAGCCTCACCATCAGATGAAGTATATCACCAGGAAACTCATTTTTGGAAGGCCATACAAATCTGCAAAGAATACTGTAAGAATATTGCAAGTCTCACAGACAGGTTATTTGAAATTAGATAAAGAACTGATTTTCGGTAGATTTTTAAATCAAAGTAAATTTGACAACACATATACCTTTATGCAACTTGTTAAACATATCATTTCACAAAGTAAACAACTTTTCTAGTTTATTTTTCTATAAATACAAATAATTTTTTCTTGGATTTTTTCAACTCATTCTAACACTTGACCATTCACCTGGAGCTGTTGACTATACTGACTGTGTCTCTGTGGAGAGGTAAGACTCTCCAAAAAAAGTGTCCTGGATATGACATTAAACATTCTGATGGTGAATGTGGTATACCCCTTTATTGCCATTGCTCTCAGCTCCACTCCAGCTCGGAGGGATAGCACCTGATAGGATCCTATCTATGGGTCAAATAGAACTGTTTGATACTTAAACTGAGTCCAAACAAATGATTGATGCTAAATTGAATTGTTTGAAACAGAATTTTAAATCATTTAACTGTGTGTAAACAAATGTCTTATGTTTTAGCAATACTTGGAAACAAGCAATTGACTCATGCAAGATTGAATTGTTTGAATTAGAACTGTTGGATCATTTAACTGTATATCTACAAAATATGTTTACAAATCATATTGCCCCGTCGGCTGGGGCTGTAAAATACACTGACTGCACATTTGCAATGAGAGTCCTGGATATGACACTAAACAATTTGATGGTAAGGTTCCAGTAATGCTAGGGCTTTGGGGAATGCAGAGTACCCCTTCATTGCCATTGCTCCTAGGTCCACTCAGGCCCAGAGTGGTAGCACCTGATAGGGCCCTATCTATGGGTTAAATAGAACTAAAGGCATACTTATGCTAAACTGAATTTGTTGACTAAACTGAATAGCTCTCAATAGAAATGTTTTTGGCAATTAAACTGTATTTACATTTAAACTATGTGCTTATGCTAAACTGAATTATTTTAAATGTAACTTTTTTTGATATTGAAACTGTACTTACACTAAACTGATTGGTTTAATATAGAACTGTTTTGATATTTAACTGTGTAAACAAAATCTGTACTTATAATAAACTGAATTGCCTGAATTAGAACTGCTTGACTAAACTGAATAGGTTGAAATAGAAATAGTTTTGACCATTAAACTGTACTTACATTTAAACTGTGTGCTTATGCTAAACAGAATTGTTAGAAATAAAACTGATTATTTACATAAAAATGGATTTGGCATTAAATAACCTACAAAGGTTGATATTCAATAAAACCCAACCAACCACAATAAATCACATATTTGATATTTAGGATTTTACATTAAATAACCAACAATAGTTGACATACCATAAAACCAAAGCAAATAAACGTCATTCTAACTAATGACACAAAGTTTAATATGGTAAAATTTAGATTTTTCCCAGTCGTTTTTATGACTTCAGGTTATTTTTTCTATATTTTTAGAAATACTTTTATGAGGAGTGAAAAATTTAATAATTGGTTGTGGGGAACATAATTTACTTGATTGAAATTTCAGGCACCCTCTTAACCAAAGAGTCCCCATATATATATTTATGTGCATATCCTTTATCCAGGTAAATCTATTTACTTAAGTAAAACCATTTTGTTTGAGAATGCATCATCTTCAAACAGGCATTCCATGTTTTGTTCTTAGTTCATGAAGAGTCAAAGCTCCAGGCTGTTTGACAATCAATTCACCTTTGCTTTGTTTTAAATTAACTATATGAGAAAAATCAGAGAAGCTAACCCGAGGGAGAAGAAACAGAAAATGAAAAGATGAGAAGAAGCAAAGAGACAAAGATGTTAAAATGAAACTGAAAAGGAAGAGAAAACGAAAAGCCTACAATGAAAAAGACAGTATTGAAATCGAAGAGGAATAGGAAGAAAAAGGAAGAAAAATGAGAAAGGGACAAGAAGAAAGAGGAGGAAGAAAAAAGGAAAAAAAGGCAATGGTAGATGAGAAGCAGATGAAATTCAATAAGAAATTAAGAGAAAAGAAAAAGAATGATGAAAGAGAAGAAGAAAGAAAGGAAAAAAAGAAAAAAAAGGAAGCCACTGATGAATGTAAATCAGTTGAAGTTTAGAAATAATAAAAATAATAAATTGTCTCAAAATGTACTAGATATCAGACAAAGTCATAAATTTTATCAAGAAAACAATGGAAACCTGGAAAATGGAATTGACAGTTGGAGGAAAAAGCTTAGCTGAGACGAAGATCCAGAGAGGTATATTCCAGGGAGATAAACTACCACCATTACTATTTGTAATAGCAATGATGCCACTCAACCATATACACAGAAAATGCAAACTAAATAAATTTCAGTTGAAAATCAATCACCTATTGTAAGGGATGACATCAAACTGTTTGCCAAAAACAAAAAATGATTGGAAATCCTAATACAGACATTGAGAATATACAGTCAGGACATAGGGATGGAATTTGGCATTGAAAAATGCACTATTTTAATAATGAAAAGCAAGAAACAACACCTGATGGACAAAATAGAACTACCAAATCAAAAAAAAAAATTAGAACCCTCGGAGAAAAGGAAACCTACATATACTTGGGAATATTGGAAGCAGACACCATCAAACAAATGGAGATGAAAGAAAAAATTAAAAAGGGTATCTCAAGAGAATGAGTTACTCAAAATCAAACTATATAGCTAGAACCTTATGAAAAGAATAAATACCTGGGCTGTCCTCATAAAATACTCAGGACCATTCTTGAGGTGGAGCAGAAAAAAACTTAAACAAATGAACCAGAGAACAAGAAAAATAATTACCATGCATAAGGCCTTACACCCCAGAGATGATACAGACAAACTCTATGTGTCAAGAAAAGAAGAAGGAAGAGGACTTACCAGCATTGAAGATAGTGTCGATGCATCAATATGAATCAAAGACTGATTATAGCTAGCAGAAACAATACTGATGACCCAAGGATAGTAAAGTAAAGTTGGCGACCTTAGTCAGGGGTGACCTGATGGCCACCATTTTCAATAGCTACTACGCCAAGGTTTAGGGGAGGGCGCTACTCCTTTCTTGGGATTGCTCTACTTTACCCTTGATTCATACGTTATAATGCTGAGTTTTAAGCAAGGAGGCATCAAGTACCATTTTTGGAGTCTTTGGTATAACTCGATCTGGGATTGAACCTAGGTTTTCTGGGCCTTGGTGAATACATCATGCCAATGTCTGGACAAACCAAGGATAAATCAAATGAAAATAACAAGAAAACAAAAAGGAGAAGAAAAACAACTGCATGAACATTTTAAATGATAAACAAGCAACATCTCACATGAGAAAACTTAGACACAGCTAAAAAAGGGAAACCATAAGAGAGAAAGTGAGTCTTTTCTAATAACAGCACAAAACGATGCCATAAGGACCAATTATATCAAAGCAAAAATAGATAAGAAACAACAAAATAGCAAATGTGGGTCATGTGGTGATAGAGACAAAATGATCAATCACATAATAAGTGAAAACAGCAAATTAGCACAGAAAGTGTATAAGACAAGACATAAATGGGTGGGAAGATGATCCACTGATAATTGTGCAATAAAATTAAATTTGACCATACAAACAAATGATATATGCACAAGCCAGAATCTGTCCTGGAGAATGAGATGCACAAATTCCTCTGAGATTTTGAGACACAAGCAGATCATCTAATCTCGGCCCCAGAACTAGACCAAGTGATAATTTAAAAAAAAAAAGAGAACTTGCCAAATTGAGGTCTTTTCTATTTTGGCTGACCACAAGGTAAAACTGAAGGAAAGCGAAAAGTGAGATAAGTACCTAGACCTTGCTTGAGAACTGAAAAAACTATGAAGGTGACGGTGACAGCAATTGTAATAAGTGCACTTGATATGGTCACCAAAAAACAGATGCAAGGGCTGGAAGATTTAGAAATAAGAGGACAAGTGGGGACCATCGTAAATACACCATTGTGGAGATCATCCAAAATACATAGAAGAGTCTAGGAGCCTTGAGGAGACTTGGTATCACTCAGACTTCAGTGGAAAACCATTAGCTAACACTGATGTGGAGAACTCTCAAATGAGTACTAAAAAAATAATAATGATTATATCAGTAATAATGATTTGCACAACCCAACATCAGTCCAGGAGAATGACGCACACAAACTCCTTAGGGGTTTTGACTTACAAATGGATCACTTAATCTCAGCCAGACAACCAGACCATATGATAATCAACAAAAAAAGAGAACTTGTAAAATTGTGGACTTTACTGTCATGGCTGACCGCAGAGCAAAATTGATACCAATTGTCATTGGTGCTCTTGGTACAGTCACCAAAGAATTAATAAATGGATTGGGGGACTTGGAAATAAGAGGATGAGTAGAGACCATCCAAACTCCTGCATTATTGAGATCGTCCACAGAAGAGTCCTGGAGACTTGAGGAGACTTGCTGTCATTCAAACTTTAGTGAAATACCATCAGCTAAAGCTGATGTGAAAAACTCTCTTGGAGTAAATAATAATAATAATGAGAAGAAGAAGAAGAAGAAGAAGAAGAAGAAGAAGAAGAAAATGAAGAAGAAGAAATATAACATAACAAGAAAAAAAGAGAAAACAAAGATGAATGTAAAGAAGATTAATAAAAAAGAAAGGAAGGGAGAAATGTAGAGAAAGGAGAAGAAGAAGAAGCAGAAGAAGAAGAAGAAGAAGAAGAAGAAGAAGAAGACAATGATGGATGAATAAATAACATGAATAAAACTGACCAATAAAGTTTTGAAAAAAAAATTAAGCATGAAAACTACATAAATTATCACACTTCTTTTATTTTCAGTATAAAATTTGTTTTTTCAATAAATTAATTTATAATCAATCTAATTTTACAAACCGCTTTTTCTTTTCAGTACGCTAATATATATATATATATATATATATCATTAGATTTTTTTTATATATATATATACATATATATACAAATATATACAATATATATTATATATATAAAGAAGAACGGATAAATATATGTGTTCATATGTGTGAACATGTATGTGTCTATGTCTTCATGTGTGTGCATATATGTGTGCCCAGTATAGGTAAGATTTAGATTGAAATCTGATAAAATACGATGAGAAAAAGAAAACGATTCAAACTGACATAGCTTCTTTAGCAAAAAAATTTCTGAAGAATCTATCCTAGTAGGGAAACAACTTGATTTTTTTTCTAGATTATCTTTCTTTTCCCATATATGTATTCACTCATAATATCCGCCACAGACAGGATGTGACACAAGGCCAATTTTTAAGCAGAGTAAAGCTGGTTTGAATTCAGTTTTCCTTTCTCGAGACTGGTTGCTTAACCATGGTTAAAGAATCAGTCTGCCCTGCTATTTGTCAGTTAGCTGGCTGGAGAACAGATAGATTCATGCCTTTTCAGCTTATTAGCCAAGTGGGTAAAGTGTTCGCCAATGGCCCCGGAGACCGGGATTCAATCCTAGGTCAAGTCATACGAAAGACTAAAAGAATGGTACTTCATACCTCCTTGCTTAACACTCGGCACACAGATATGTATGAAGGGTAAAGTGGAGCAATCCAGGGGAAGGAGTAGTGCCCTCCCCACACATCCATGTAGTAGCTATTGAAAAAGGAGCCTTCAGGTCACCCTCGACTACAGTCGCTACAGTACAAGGGCATTTGCCTGTAGTGAAAAACAATAACCTCTTCTTTTCAATTATCATCACTGTTTATTCTTGCTATAGGTAAATAGTAGGGCAGACTAGGTTCTTCAGCTTTGGTAAGGCAACTAGTCTAAGAGAAGGAAAACTTTGAATTCAAACCTGCTAAACTCTGCTTTAAAAATTGACCTTGTGTCATATCCTGCCCGAGCGGAGGGGTTGGGTAAATAGGATCACTGTTTATTCTTAGAGATCTCATAACAAAGTCAAAACACTCCCTGATATCCAATAAATCCATATATCAAATTTTCTAGCTGTACATAAAACTGTTTGTAAGGATAGACATACAAATGCTTCTAAATTATTAATATAGACATAAGTAGAAAAGGATACAAAAATTTAAGAATTAATCAGTTGGTGATAGTTCTATGAGACAAAATATAATATGCTTCCTTTTTAATGAGTACAACTTGATACATACATGAATGCACATATATATACATAAACACTGACACCCCACACACAAATATATATACAGATATATGTTCATTTATATGTATACACACATACACACCCCCACACACAAACAGACAACTACACTTATATTATATACATATATATATATATATATATATATGTATGTATATATATATATATATATATATATATGTATATATATATATATAATTCAGTTACACACAATACACACTTTTGTATATGATAAGCACAACATAAGTATGCACAAATATATATATATATATATATATATATATATATATATATATATATTATAACAGTGTATGGTTATCACTATCTCACTTGGCGGGTTTATGGCAAACCAAATGCTGTATAATTTGGAGAGTGCTCAACATCTGTGATAGTGCTATATTATGAAAAAATAATAATTAAATATATATTAGTTTTTATATATTTATTACAATTATATATATTTACTATTAAATATATATAAACTAGTATATATTTATTATATATATATATATAATATATACAGGCATATTCACAAACACATGTATATATATATGCAAATAGACATATATATATATATATATATGAATATACAGTTATGTTTATATATATATATATATATATATATATATATATATATATATACAGGCATATTCACAAACACATGTATATATATATGCAAATAGACATATATATATATATATATATGAATATACAGTTATGTTTATATATACATATGTATGTAGTTATTCTTTGATTACACACACAGACACACTCACCAGAGCACATGCACACGCACACGCACATACACACACACACAACACACCTGCTTGTGCCCAGAATGAAGCATGATAAATCTGCTGTCATTGATAACCAGTTTTCAGGGAATAAATTTTAGTTGCAACTAAAAGTAGTTTTATCTGACCATTATTTGTATCTGAAAAATTTAATCACGATAATGATTAATCAAGAGTGAAAACCTAGATTATTATTGGAAACATGATGATGTTTTATTAGCTGCAAGCAACATTTTCAGCAGTAATTTATTGAATAAACACTTGCTGACAATGATGGAACACTTAAGAAAATATGATGACATTCACGTTTATAAAATATTACCAAACTTTCAGTCGAAACAAGTGTTTTCTCATGGTTTATACAGACTGCTATGGAAATGAATGAAACAGATATAGAAATATCAAGTTGAAAAATTATCAAGGATGAATAAAAGTTGTTATTCTTGAAACTTTATTCATAATCAATTGAGGTTAACTAGATATCCGAACTTTTGTTTCAATTAGTTAACTTTAGATTTTTAAATCTCTACCAATTTTCTTGTTTGAGTAGTGCCCTTCCCTACACCTCGGTGTAGTAGCTATTGAAAAGGGGGCCTTCTGGTTGCCCTCAACTACAGTCGCCAACTTTACTTTACTTATATTTACATCTAACAGTATTCATTCATAGTAGTCGGGAGGCATGTAATTGTTATAGGAATCTTGGAGAGCAGAGATCAAACCCTGGATAAAGCTGTTAGTGTTTAATTTCATGCTAATTCTCTTGGGAAAGGCAGGAATTATTTTCTTCACTTCCATGAGAGTAAACAAAAGAGCATACTTTATGTTTCTTGAGACAACTAGTATAGGAGAAGGAAAACCTCAGAATGCAAAACTTTAGTAGTGTTTACAGAGAATCTGTAAACACAAGTGTACCATTACTCTCCCTATCCAAAAAGTGAGACTGGTTCTACACAAGCATTCACCTCAATACAGATCACCTGAGTAAACATTTTAGCAGTTCACTTCATTAATTGAATTATTGAACACTCATACAATAAACATGACAGAGCAGCCGCTTTTCTTTTATCATCGTAATAGTAGTCATTGTAGTAGTTAAGTTATCTGAATTTCTTAAATGTAGTATTATCATTATTATTAATTTTGACCAGTTTCATTTGTTACTTCTTTACACCAAGTAGTAGAAGTATATATATATATATATATATATGTTCTATAGAATTGACTGTCCTCTGGGAAGAAAACCGGGAGGAAGCACACGAGTGGAAGAAAAACTGCTACGAGACCCTGTGTGCCGATTGTGCGCCGACTACATGGAAAAGGGTTGGATATGCCATGTGATTCCTATTGAGGTTGGTTGTCGTGGTTTTACACGAAATACACGTGGAACTACCTTTCCCATATGATTACGTAAGAAATGGTTACTGTAAACACGTTATAACATCAACCGCCGAAAGTAAACACGTTTTTTTTTTTTAAAATCACAAACTGCACACTAAAAATGAAGATTAACATCCAATGTAGTCTCTGCTCTTAATTGATCTGGTGTATATATATATATATATATATATATGTATAATTCTCTTAATCCGGTGGCAAAGCTGCTTGGTAGCACCAGGAGTGGCAGTACCACCTTGAGCTACTGAAACTGTGTTATTACCCCTGGTTGGCGGCTGATGAGGACATGGTATTGCACGTACTTTCACATGTTGTATGATGAAAAAAAATATATATATATACATATATATATATATATATATTGTCATCCACAGACAGACAGTTTTGATGTATCAGAACTCATCAGTGCTGCTAGACATGCGAGATACTTATAAGTGGGATCAATACCCGGCTAACTTTACACCAGTCAGATATCTTATCGCAATGTTATTGACAGTCTCAGCATAAGCGAAAGAATTTCTACGTATATATATTTTTGTTTACAGGTATGCTTTATGGCTATCAGAGTGCTCAATTCATTAAAAGAGCTTTGCATTACAAGTGAATGGCGGCTGGTAATTCCTCATGAGATATACCCAATCTCTCAGCCACAAACAGGACGCAACACAAGGTCAGTTTTTAAGCAAAGTGCAGCTAATCTGAATTCAAAGTTTTTCATCTTACCAAAGCTAAAGAACCTAGTCTTCTCAACTATTTACCCATAGCCATGGTGAGGAGAGAGGTTGATACCTTTCTCAATGGTATTAGCTAGCAAGAAGTGAAATGCAAAATAGCCTTGTTCAACTCAGGTCGCTAATCCCATTTCCTATGATAATAACTATTACCCTCATCACTATTTCTTAGTAGAAGTATTCAAAGTTGTCATATTTTATTTTTGTAGCATGTTTATATCTATTAATACTAGATGATGTATCAAGAATATGGCTCACTTTCGACAGTTTCTTGACTCAGTTTAAAACAAAGATAACAAAAGTGTATTTGAACTTTGCTCATCAAATCATCTTCAATACACAATCTCAGTCAATGACATTGCTCTGCCAACTGAGTAACCCAAGGATGAGTGTCTGTTCAGAAATATGGTCTCTTCAGTTGGTTACCAAGTTGCATTAAGGATACATAACCATTTATTGACACATTCAAAATTACTGGATACTATACAAACAGACCTCATATGTATATCAAATCTGAAAAATGTTTTAAAGCTTTTGTGTACAATGGAAGCATTATTTAGTTATTAACTTTCAAAGGAAATATGCTTGTTAATATAAAATCTTTGCCACACAAATAAAACTTTAAAAAATGTATGAAAAAGAAATTTTCAATGTTTATTTTATGGGTATGTTGTAATTATATATTAGCTGGTCTATATGTAATTGAGAATGTATGATCCACTAAACCTCACATTTAAACTGAAAATAAAAATTGTGAAATCCGCCTGATAAAGTGATAATTACTTAATCTAAGTCTTCAGAGGAAAAGGTAAGATAATGAATCAATGAAAGGCAACTAAGATGATTCAAAGAAAAATCTTGGTGTCATATGGGAAGAATAAAGGAGATCATTTATAGATATAAAAAGGGAAGAATGAGAAAGAAAGGTAAATCAAGGAGCAATAAAGAAAGAAAAGATAGAAGAAAGGGAAGGATATTAAAAAAAAAGAGAAAAGAAAATTGAAAGCTAGGAAAAGAAACTGACCAAAGGAAAGAGAGAGTGGAGAGTCAGATGAAATGAAAAGACGGATGGAATAATGAAAGAAAGGAAGCATGGAAAGGAAGAGTGTATCAGATAGGAAGAGATAATTGAAAAAGAAATGACAGTCTTTAAGGAGGAGGAAAGAGGAATGATAGATAGAAGAAAGAATAAGTATGGAAGGTGACTCTGAGAGGGAGTAAGGGAAAAAAGGGATGGGTAGGAGGAAAGAGAAATGTCAAAGTCTGAAAGAGGGAGAAAAATTGGTAGATAGATTTGATCCTTGGAAAAGGAATGGTTGAAAGAAAGATATGTAGGAGGGTCTGAAAATCGAAATGAGAGTAGAGAGATGTAAGAAAAAAAGAATGGGTAGGAATGGTGAATTAATGAAGTAAATATGAATATTGATATTAATAGAAAGTAAAAAAACAAGAAATAACAAAGAGAGAAAAGAAAAAAAAATGAAGAGGGGAAAGATGTTTGAATGGTTAAAGAAAAGAGAATTCAGAAGAAAAGAAGTGAGAGTTGTTTGTTTGTTTGGTTTGGTTATATGGCACATCAACCATTGTAGGTTATTTAATGCCAAAACCATTTTTATACATAAAAACAGTTCTATTTCAAACAATTCAATTTAGTATAAGTACAGTTTCATAGTCAAAAACAGTTCTATTTCAAACAATTCAGTTTAGCACACAAAAACAGTTCCATTTCAAACAATTCAGTTTAGCATGAATACACAGTTTAAATGACAAAATAGCCCTATTTCAAACAATTCAGTTTAGCAAATCTATTTTTAACCATAAATAGTTCTATTTCAAAAAAATCTGTTTAGTGTAAGTAAAGTTTCAAAATCAAAAGCAGTTCTATTTCAAGCAATTCAATTTAGCAAAAGAACACAGTTTAAATCTCAAAACAGTCTTTTTTCAAGCAATTCAGTTTAGCATGATCACAGAGTTTAATTCGATTTGACCCATAGATAGGACCCTATCAGGTGCAACTACTTTGGGCCAGAGTGGACCTGGGAATGATGGCAATGAAGGGGTACTCCGTATTCCCCAAAGCTCCAGCATTACTGGAACCTCACCATCAAATTGTTTAGTGTCAAATCCAGGAGACTCGTTGGAGTGGGGGGGATCTTACTCCTCTGAAGTCAGTGTATTCTAAAGCCCCAGCCAACTGAGCAAGTGACAGATGCAAGTAAAATTGGCAACCATAGTCAAGGTCGACCCAAAGGCTCCCTTTTCAATAGCTACTACACTGAGGTGTTGGAAAGGGTGCTACTTCTTTCCTTGGATTGCTCCGCTTTACCCTTGATACGTATTATATAATGCTGTGTATTAAGCAAGGAGGCATCAAGTATGATTTTTTGAGTCTTTGGTATGACTCGACCAGGGATTGAACCCCAGTCTCCCAGGCCATTGGCGAACACTCTACCCAATTGGTCAATATAGAGAAAAAAGAAAAGTGGTCAAATCAAGGAAATAAAAAGAAGGAATGAACAGATGTAATCAAGGCATGAAGTGAGTGAAGTATATCTTTGAGAAAGTGAAAGGAAAAAAGGTACATGATGTATAAGAGAGAAGACAATGGAAGAAGAGAATAGTGAACGAAAGGAGAAGATTTGATTAAAATGTTAAAAGAAAGGGCATGAAGAAGAAAGAAAAGAAGAAAGAATAAATTGGGAAACAGAAACTGAAAAGGGGAAGAAGGCTAGATGCCTTAAAAGTTAAAAGTCAGAAGCAAAAGGTAAAAAGTAGAAATGAGGTTGGATAAATAAATTGGGCTAAAATGAAGAGGGGAGATAGATTTTTAAAAAAGTTACAAGAAAGAAAACAGAAACCAAAGTTGATAATTAATAATTTTGACTTAGTTTGACACAAGGCAAGAAATATAGAGCATTCAATGAAAGTGAAACATACTAACAATGGTCTGCTTGTTTAGCTCATTTACCATCACATTACATGAAGAATCCAGGAAATGTAAAAGTAGCTAATGAAAAGAATAAAAGAGAAAAGAATTTTATTGAAGAAAAGAAATGAGAAAGAACTGAATAAAGAAGGAAAGGGAAGAAAAATAGAAAAAATCTAAAAATAATTGTAAAATATGAAAGTTACGGAAGAAGAAGAAGAAGAAGAAGAAGAAGAAGAAGAAGAAGAAGAAGAAGAAGAAGAAGAAGAAGAAGAAGAAGAAGAAGAAGAAGAAAGAAAGAAAGAAAGAAAGAAAGAAAGAAAGAAAGAAAGAAAAGAGAAAGGAAGAAATGAATGAAAGAGAAAGACAAAAGGAAAAAGATAAAGGTAATAAGAGAGAACAGAGAGAAATAGAGTGCTATATAAAAACAATAGAGATAGATGGGAGGAAGGGAAAATGGAAGGGAAGAATGAATTTGAGAGTATGAAAGAGTTTGTGAGATGAAAAAAAGAATAGTAGAATGGAAGAGAAATAGCCAAGCCAGATAGAAGGAAAAGAAATGGATAGATTTATAAAATAATGGGAAGGAAAATTGACTATAAGAGAAAGCAAGAGTTTAAAAGAAAAAGAAAGAAATTGGTAAAAAGAAAGAAAAATGATAAATTCAGAAAGGAGGGAAAAGAATATGTGGATAGAGAAAAGGCATAATTGGAGGGGAGGGATTTGAGTAAGAAGAAATAGTTTTTTTTTTTAAAGAAAGGTGGGTTAAATGAAAGAAAATCATTCAGATGAGAAATAAGGAAAAGGATTTGATAAATACAAGAAAGAAAGACTGGCACATAAGGGGGAATCAGAGAGAATAAAAAAAGTTTGAGGAATAGAAAGTGATGGAAAAACAAGAGAAGAAAAAGTATGAGAGAAAGAAATTAAAAAAAGGGAGAAAAGAAGTACAAAAGAAAAGGAAGGAAAAAGAAAACAAAAAGAAAACAGACAGACAAAGAAAGAAAACAAAACCAAGAAAATAAAATAAAAAAAGACAGGTAAACAAACTCAGGTTACTATTTCCTTCTAATTTCTTTCTCTTCTGACTCATTGAGTACCCAACCCTATACTTACTGAGGAATGGAGCCTGAAGCTTCTGATATGAAATGAATGAGCTATGTGGCAAGTTGAGAGTTATAGCTACAAGACTGGAGGGACAGACACATAATCTTTTTTTGCCGTCCTCTAAGCGCTCTTTTCCTTTCCCTGCAAAGTACTGATGATAAAAGATAATGACAATATTGTGCATTTTAGATGATTGGAGTAAATTAATGCTAAAAAAGGGACCAACAAAAAAATTAAATAAATACATGCCTAATAAAACAAAAAGTAAAATAATTTTTCCTACTCATAAAACAGAGGCTTTGGGGGTTGAAAATTGTACTTGTCTTTGAAAAATGTAAAATGCATTTCTCTTTTAATTCATTTTTTTTTTTAGTGGAAATAAAGAATTAGATATTTTGTTTAAAAAAAATTGTCAATTTTTTTATTTAGTTTTCCAGTTGATTTTTATAAACCCCATATTTTATTCACTTTTTTAAATACTTTGTTCTATTTTCTTTCTCCAAATCCACTTAGTTCCCTTTTTATTATTGTTTCGTCATTTTTTTTTCATCTTGTCTTTTTATTTATCTCTTTGTTTTTTTTTTTGTTGCATTAGTTGGTTCTTTCAGCTTTTTCATTTTGTTATCTTGTTCAATGTATGGCTTCTCCCTGTAGATATTTTCTTTGAAAGATTTTTCTCTATTTCAGTATATATTTTACCATATTTTTGTTAAGGTGCAAAAATTCTGACATTTTGTTCCTAAAAGATTATACCCTTAAACAAATATTTTCTTTTGTTTTATTTATTTCCTAAGCAATAATTTCGATTACCTCTCATCCAAAAATCTACAACCATCAAATAACAGTTGCATTTTGGATAGAAAAATAACCTGTAATTATTTCTTGTCTTTTTTTTATATTTATTTATTTCATTCTTTTAATAAAACAAAATAATTTCAGTGCTATTGCATCCCAAATCTACAATTGCCTTTTCTTCAAAGTAACCTTAGGGGATTTTTTTCCTCTCCATTTAATAATTTGTACCCACTTTTTTTTTTCAGGATACTTATCTGCCATAGTTTATTCCTGTTTTCTTGGCATATTTCCAAATAAGGAAAATGCAAAGAAAACAAATAATTCTCCAAAATACAAACAAGAGAAAACATAGAAAGATGAAAAAACTTAATTTGAGTATTTCCATTTGACAGAATATGGTAAGCACATTTTTTGTTGAGGACACTTCTAAAACAAAATACCTCGCTGTCTTGATATTAATCACAGACATTAAGAAATGATCACATAGCTGGATGGGACAGAAGTTTCAATGGGGAATCCCCCATAAAATGACCATCCTGCTTGTATAGTGGCAAAAACTGTCCAGCCCTTAAGGAATCAGGTAATAAAAAAAACTTTTACCCTTTGGGGGTTAATGCTGCTTAGAGGGATAGACCTCTGACTGCTAGACTTATTTTTTGATGAAAACCTACCCAGAGATACGTATTATTTGAAGAACATATCTCCAGTGTCACCAGCAAATTTTTTATCACCAAAGTGATATCATGGACCCTCCATCTGAGTAGGCAATGAAGAAAGTGCCTACCCTGACTAAAAAGCGGAGGTGTCCACATGGCGTAATGGTTAAAGCTCTGGACTGCGGAATTGTGGTAAGCAAGTTCAAACTCCAGTTGTGCTATTATGTTCACTTTCGGACAAATACCCTTGGGAAAGGTATGAACCCCCTTATCCTCCTATCTATGGGTTAAATAGCATCACCGCTGTTCTTCTTGAATAATGGCTTTGGCATTTAATAACCCACGAAGGTTTATATGCCATTAAACAAAAGAAACCGAAAGAAACCTTACTAAAAAGCTAATGATTAAACATAAAATGTAGGAGATTTCCAAAGCATTGTAAATTCATAACTTTGTCGTGAATACAATTCTTATTCAAAGTTATGAAAAGGATCACATTCTTGTCATTATATGATTGACTGGTGAGACCAATTTTTGCATGGAACTGGTGGGGTGAGTGGGTCATTGAACTCTTTCTAGGTGTCAAATCAGTTCCACCTGACACTTGAAATATGATGGGTGTTCTTTAGGTTTCAAAACCTGTTGTGGCATTGTAAATGATGATTCTTGATTGCTTAGGTGCTTTGCTTCTATTTCCCAGGTTATGAATTTCAATTATATTTTTTTCAGCATCTTCAATGTATCCTTGTCAGAATATCAAGTTCATAATATCAATTTTTTTAATCTAATGCATTAAATTTAGTAAATGGTGATGATTTTCATCTTGAAAAGTCATAATTTCCCTATACTTGACATCTTCAATAGACATACTATACCTCAATCTAGTCCATCTCTCTCTTTTTCTCTCTCTCTCAATATATGTACATATATATATATATATATATATATATATTTATAAAATATCCAAGTTATGTACTTTTAGAGTTCATTACTTAAAGTTTCATATGAGCCACACAAATGTCAAATGTAAATTTTTACCCTCCACCATACTTACATAATGAAGAGGGTAGCTAGACACTTTGTTGGATGAAAAATAAGACCAGACAAAAGTCAAATAAACCCTCTTTTTGGGTCAATCCAGCTCACTTTTAGAAATCGGATGACCAAGCATTTTTTGTAAACAGCCATGCATGAGTCTCAATTTGTTTGTATGCCCCTACCCCAATAAAATGACTTCATGTCAATTCTAACTTGGTGGGAAGTCAGAAATAGTCCTTACACTTGGAGTGATGGATCCTCAGCATTTGTTAAAAAATCCATCAAGGTGAAAGACAATATGATGTAAAAACCTTTGGCTTTGATAAAACCCATCATTGTAGACAGGCATGTTAGCTTATTGAGTGGGATTGACTCTATGCATCATCTTTCCTGATTACAAAAAGCTTCAGGTACATTTATTGCTTGATATTATAGGATTGTTTCAAAATGATCTCATGCAATGGCCATACTTAGATGCAAGTTAGCAACCATCATATATATATATATATATATATACAGTACCATGCAAAAGTCATAAGTCACTTTAAACTATTGTAAATTTCTACAAATTGCCAAATTATAAGAGCATGTTTCGTATTGAGTTTTTTACAGAAGAAACATTGACCCCGTTGGAGCCATCTTTATCCCTAGTCATTGTATTTTGAATTAGGGGTTCTGAATGAAAGGGGAAGATGTGAGACCACCCTAAAAATAGCTATGCAAAGAAATTTTCTTTGCTAATATACAGATATTATCCAGCAACAGCACCTATATTGTTGTTAGATATAGTGAAAATTCTAACATCTAAAATCATGGCTAAAATTTCCAAATAAATGAGGACGAAGATAATGAAAATGGCCCTAAATATAAGCTAGTGAGAAAATGCTAAGAAACTCAAAAATTCAAGAATAGGTATCACAAAAATTCCTCTCAGTTTCAAGACACTGGAAGTGTTTTGGATTGACCAAGGTGTGGTTTCCGTCAAACACTGCAGCTCAGGATGGCACAGAAACTGATCAGGAGAGTAAAAGCTCAGTTAAAGAAGACTGCAAGACAAGTGACAGATAAGTGCAACTTGTCCAATTTGGTATCAGAAGATACCACAAAGTGCATTCTTTGAGAATAGGAAATAAAGAGCTGCATGATAATAAAGAAACCAACATTAACCAAAATGAGTTTGAAGGCAAGATTAAGTTGGTCAGAGCAGAATGAACTATGAGATGCAGATGCTTGAAATAAGATCATATGAAACTTATATGCAGCTGCATTTTGATAAGTGAGAATTTGCCAGAAGACCTCCATGAAAAAAAAAACAAACAATGTTACATGATGAAAACAGCAAAGTTTGGGGGAGAAAGTGTGATATTTTGGGAATATACAAGAAGATATGATACTGTTCAAAAAAGTTTGTTTTATAGCAGTTTGTGAGGGAATTAGTTATTTTCCCGAACACTATAGATTTTAAGGTAACATAAATGAATTACGAGACTATTGCTTTAACAACACACAACAGCGAAAATACTTTATTTGCAGCTTTGAGGCGGTTTGTTCTTGGTGCTGCAAGACTCGTGGTGTTTAGGCTTGTTGGATGTTTGAGACGAAATGGCTTAGCTAGATGTTGAGATGGCAGTGTATCGTTGGACGTGTGAGGGAAGTATTCAAGGTCACCGTGTAGTTTTGTGTGTCTGGTAATTGGGGAGAGTAGGCGTTATCTCCATTATGTGGACCAGAGGTGAAATGAGAGCTAGGTGTGTCGAGAGCGAAGTGGCGCTCGGATCGACATAGTAAATTTTTGTGGTGCTTGTGGAAGGCATGCTGAACGTATCTAATTCATATTCAACTGGGATTCCTTGGTCTAAAATAAATTAGACGCAAAGAATCCATAAATTAGAAGGTTCCCTCGCTGAGTGTCCATGTTGCTGCTGCTAGGGTTAAAGCCACAGTGATATGTCCACACTGGGTGGCTTGTTTAGCTAAAAAGCATCGCTAAGCAGGGGTGACCAGAGACACGTCCGTTCTGGTTGCCGTCTCAAGCCGAAGAGAATGGTTTTGGCTGCTCACCCGTTTTGCTAGCCGGAAGTGAAGGTCCGGGCTGAATGGGATATGTCATCCTGATTGGGTGAAATTCAGTGTTGAATTAAATAGCGCGCCAAAACAAAATATGAGATTTTCCTCTTCTCTACAGTTTAAATTCATGGTTACTTTGATAATGCCAAATACATCCAGTTGGTGAAGAACAATTTGATACAGGTTTAGATGAATGTGAGATTTTTCAGGATAATGGAATTCTATGCCACAGATCGCATTAAACACCACAGATTTTGGCCCATAAAAATGATACCATATTAAAAGCTTTGCAGGCTCAGAGCCCTTACTTAAAATATCAGTGAGTGACTGTAGACAGATTTAAAGAAAAGAGTTCATCAGAAGAATCCAAATAATCTTGAAGAGTTGTGGGAAATCAGCCACAGAGAATGACATTACTTACCTGTGAGGATGGGGAAGGATTTGTATGCATCTATTCCCAGGCATACAGAAGAAATCATTCAAACTAAGAGAAGCCACACAGAATTTTAAAGATGTTCAATAACTTCTTGAAATGAACATTATAAATAAATGTTCATTATTGATATTTTTTCTATTTTAAAACACTTGAGTAGCTTATATGAGGTAGCGGAAAACTTTTGCACAGACATTTTTATGGGATGGCCACACATCTTTTATCTAGAAAACCTACCACAAAATACTTGGCCCAGTTGGCTGGGGCTGTAGAATACACCGACTGCATCCCTGCAAAGGGATAAGAGTTCATCCCTAACAAGTGTCTTGTGAATGACATAAAACAATCTGATGGTGAGGCTTCTGTAGTGCTGGAGCTTTGCGGAATGTGGAGTACCCATTTATTGCCATTGTTCTTTGGTCCACTCTGGCCCAGGGTCCTATCCCTGGGTCAAATAGAACTGTTGGACATTTAAACTTTGTACTTATGCTAAACTGAATTGTTTGAAATAGAACTGTTTGATTATTCAACTGTGTTCAAACAAACATGTGATGTTTAATTGAATTGTTAGTGATACATAAGAATACTTGAAAACATTGAACTGTGTGCTAACAAATGATTAATAGTAATTAGAATTATTCATATTAAATAGAAATAAATAGAACCCTTTAACTGTTTGGAAAAATGAGCTTAGACTTATTTAAAGTTATTATATACAAAATTTGTATAGAAATCATTTATTTACAATATATGTAATAAATCGTATTTGGCTTTAAATGACCTACAACAGTTGATATGTCATGAAACCCAACCCAACCAAATCATATATATTGTCACGTGGTCTACCGCTGAGAGGAGAGAAATAAGAAATTTCCCCAACCCCTCCATGTTTGAATCAACAGGCCGCCAAAGACTGACCGTTAAAAAAGGAATAAGGACTGTAGGTCAATTCCTCACAGCAGAAGTAACAAATCTAGGTCAAAATGAAAGCCAACAGATGTTTGCACTCTGTGACCGGATGGATAAAGTAGGAGATATACAGAGGTTAGTATAGTAGCCCAAAAGAAACACCTGACAGGATGAAGGAAGGAGAAAGAGGCCGAATGATTGGCCAGAACCCTAAAAATGGAAGTAGTACCCTTTTCGTCAGTGGAAATAGGAAAAAAAGAATTCAGTTTTAGGACAGCAGTTGGTGTGACAAGATGTGTTGACACTGTCACCAAAACTCCGGGTGAAGAAGCAAAATAGAGCTCTTGGACAAGAGATAGCAGATGCTTTCAAGCTGAGCTCCATAGAATCCCACTAGCCCGTTAAAGAAAATACTCTCAGAAGCAGTCGAAAAGCTAAGTAAACCTTAAAGCCGTTTTCTCCCTCCACCCTTCCTAAGTATTGCAATTGTATGTTCTCTCTCTCTCAATTTAAAGAAAGTGGAAAGAAAAGAAAAAAGAAGAAAGAGACATTTATGTCGGAGACTGTTTACTGGGAAACATAGCCGAACCCTATAAATATTTGTTTGGACCTTGGTATATTAAAAACCTTGTTATATTTTAATGTCCCCACGTGTTGAGACTTATTCATTGTGTTGTTTGCCTATCGAGTTGCCTTCTTTTTGCATGTTCCTTTTCAGCTTCATTCACCTCAATTCATTCTCGCTAAATGTCGTATTCGCCTTTAAAAATATTACATGGGAAATTGGAATTGTCGACTACGATAAAAAATAATATTATATCTAAACCTAGAGGCCCATATCTTCCATTATCCTTGGGGTAGGAAGACGAAGTGGTCTGGTGGGTGTGTGTAACGTGAAAAATGGAAACCCCTTGCCAGTGGCGGTCAGTCTAGCACAAATTAACCCCCACATTATCTGCCAGTTCCCATATGCCTGAAAAGGGACCCTTGACTAGGACTTATTTTGCGAGGGATCAAGTGCCAGACTGCCCTGTCTTCACACGTGTGGAAAATAAACTCCCGTTCTGGGATAAGAATATTTTTATGCCGCGTTACAGTATTTATTATATTAGTATAAAGAGGATTTGGCATTAAATAACCTACAGTGGTTGATATGCCATAAAACCCAACTAAACCAAATGATATATATCTAATATATAAGTATAAAGAAGATTTGGCATTAAATAACCTACAGTGGTTGATATGCCATAAAACCCAACTAAACCAAATGATATATATCTAATCAGCCACAGAGAATGACATTACTTATTATAAGTATAAAGAAGATTTGGCATTAAATAACCTACAGTAGTTGATATGCAATAAAACTAAACCAAACCAAAATTAGGTATGGAAATGGTGCCAGCAAGGTCAGAGTTTCATCTGTAAAAAATACAATGAAGAACATCCATTTATTAGTTGGCATTTAGTATAAATTTAGTACTTTAAAGTGACTGAAGACTTTTGCACAGTACTGTAGATTGATAGATAGATAGATAATATACATTCCTGTCATATCTATTTTTACAGAGGCAATTGTAATTTTGGTTATGAAGTGTTATAAAAAATATTGAGAATAAAGCTTTAAATTTTTTTCATTTTAAAATCTAAAATGTAAAAATTAAATGAAAATGTATGTATAACAGAACAATTTAAATAACAAAGTGAAGATATCTATGTATCTACTCTGGCGTCAACATATCTAGACACTGTTAATGATTTAAAAAATTATGAATCCAGTTTCATACTTTTTGAACGAAATGATTTTGGCAAAACTCTGGATTTTGAAAGTGTAATGTCCTACATACCAGATATGGATACATGTATTTGAACAGAAAATTCAGCATATGGGATTGAGGATTTTAAAAGAACTCCTTATTACAATTTCAGATCAGATCCAAAGAAGAGCAACTCATGAAAAACTCACTGGAATAAGTTTAGTTTGGTTTGGTTTCTTTTTAAAAGAATCTCAACCTTTGTGAGTTATTTACTGCCAAAGCCATTTTTGTAGAAAAACAAAAGTGAAATTATTTGACCCATAGGTAGTAAGATTAGGCTATTATTGTGAATGCTGCGAATAAGTCCTGGCGACAACACCCCACAAGGCATCAACTATACGGCCACCTACCTCCCATCATGAAAACTATCCAAGTTAGACGAACCAGACATGCAGGACACTGC
This sequence comes from Sepioteuthis lessoniana, assembly GCA_963585895.1. Lineage (NCBI taxonomy): Eukaryota > Metazoa > Mollusca > Cephalopoda > Myopsida > Loliginidae > Sepioteuthis > Sepioteuthis lessoniana. The sequence continues at coordinate 73,253,347 of OY757929.1, forward strand.
TGGAGAAGCAGGGACGAGTTCATAAGTGATGTACTCCTATGGACCCCCACATATGGTCGGGCAAAAGCAGGACAACCAGCTCGAACATACATACAGCAGCTATGTGAGGATACGGGATGTAGTCCTGAAGACCTGCCAGAGGCGATGAACGATAGGGAGAAGTGGCGAGAGAGGGTCAGTGATATCTGTGCTGGTGGCACGACAAGATGATGATGATGATTATTCTGAAAGTGAATGAAATTGAGTGATAAGAGTTCAGACTCTGTTACTTCAAGGCAGCAATCCAGAACTTTAACCATAACATCATGCAGACTCCCCACATGGAATAGGTTTGCTGAATACCAATACATATATATATATATATATATATATATAAACCAGTTTTGAGCAGCCTATTTCACTTCAGATTATACCATTGAAAGTAAATGTGAAGAGTCATTTGATTCACTTTGAAATATTTTCTAGCCTCTTTTAATGAAAACCAAAAAATCTTTTATCAGATTGTATCAAATCCTATCATGGCTTCTAAGAATCTAAAAACAAATAGAAAATCTTAAACAAATGACCAACAAAAAAATTAATCAAGTAAATCATCAATACTTTATAATGTAATAACTTGAAATCTGTCAGAATGAAATGCAATTTATGTGTGAAATTCTTTCTTTTATTGAGTTCAGACCTAAAAATGTTCTTTACCAAAAGTTTCAACTGAAGTTCATTTTTACATATACATTTTTGCTTATCTTTACATATATATATGCATGTGTGTTTTGTACATATATATATATATGTATGTGTGTAATTGTGTGTATACACATATATATATATGTATACATACATGTATAAATATATATATGTATCAGTAGATATATAGATACGTGTATATATATATAAGTGTATATGTCTATAAATATGTAGGAGTGAATGTATATGTGAGAGGGCATATATATATATATATATATAGGAAGGTACTCATGGTGTAGTGGATACCTTCGTTGGAAATGGGCATAGTGATTTGAGTTTACATCCCAAATAGAGCTGTTTTCATTTCACATAGCGCTAATACACTCAGGAAAGGTATGAATCCAATTAATCTGCCTCCAGCTAGGGGTAAATAGTAGGGCAGACAGGGCTCTTTAAACTTGGTATGGCAACCAGTTAAGAAGAGCAAAAACTCTGAATTCAAACCTGTTAAAAAATTGACCTTTTGTTACATCCTGCTTGCACATAGGGGTGCATATATATATGTGTGTATGTGTGTGTGTGTGAGAGCATGTTTGTCTGTCTGTCAATGCATTTATGTATGCAAATATGTATGTGTGTTTGAGAGTACTGTAGGAAAATATGCATACATATGCAAACACACACACACATACACACACACACACACACACACATATATATATATTTGTGAGTGTATGTAGATATATATTGATTAATGTATATGTGTATGTCTATATATATATATACATGTATATATACATATATATATATATACCTATGCATACGTGTATCTTTATACTTGTTCATAAGTATGTATATGATATATGCATATGTGTATTTATGTGTATGTACTTATGTATACATATAAGTTCATACATGTATACAAATACACGTGTGACAGAGATAATTGCAAGAAAATATGCCATTCCTCATATTACTAAGTAAAATGCATACATATCAATATATATATATATATATACATATATATATGTGTGTGTGTGTGTGTGTGTGTGTGTGTGTGTGTGTGTGTGTGTGTGGACATCTATTAATGCGTAGATAGATAGATAGATAGATAGATAAGTACCTGTGCATGTGTATGTATATATGAGGAAAGTAGATGAGTGTATAAATCTGCCCATTTCCTCATATCTAAAAGTAAAATTTATGCTAAATTTCATTTATTGCTTCAAGTGTTGTGTTATGAATGTTTTATTTTATTTTCATCCAATAGATTCTTTTGCATGAGGATAAAACAATTAACATTGAAGAGTCAAATGGAATTGCAGGTAAAGGTTGCTGAGTAGAATATTATTTGAGCAATTGTTTCTTTAAATTTTCAGAAATATTCTCAAGCCTCAAGTCACTAAAATGTTTTGATGGGTAAAATCATAAAACATAAGAATAAAAATTAAGATAATAAAGCTTCACAATAAATTCATCTCATGGGAAATTACTTATCAGATTTTTCTAATATTCAATTTGACTTTTCTCAAATAAGAGTTTATTGAAAAAAAAATTACAGATGGATTAACCTTTTGACCAACATTTGTGATCCGAGGACGAGTAAATGAAATATCCAATAATTTGAATTGAATTCTTTAAAGTCAAGAAAGAAAGATTTAATTTCTTTATCTTTAATAAACTTAAGGAATATCTTCTTGCATTGGAAAGTTTGCCAAAGTTCAATAAAAAGGAACAAAAATATTTTTTTCCATTTGAAATTGACCTCTTCATTCATTGTTCGAATTTTTAAGTTGACATTTTCCCATTTTTGTTAGCAGTTCTATATCTCTATTCATTTAAATTTCTGACATTTAAAATATGTTCAGGATTTCTTGTTCTTTTTGTAAAAGACTGAGAAATTATATAAAACTGCAGGTTTATCTTCAGAGGTGTTAAGTGAGAACTATTCACAAATGGTCTGTATGGCCAACTCTTTTATCATCACTCAAGAAGTCATCAGAAGAAAACAATCTCTTGGGTCATTTATTTAGTCTGATAAACCACCACATTAGCCAGTGTTTGTTTTTGTTTTGTTTTTTTCAAATAGCAGCTTAAACTTCAAATATCTTAATATATATGTCTATATATATGTAAATATAGAACTGCCCATAAATAAGTACACCTTTATCAATTTTTTAGAAAAATTAATGTTATTTAACTGAAGAGAGGAGCTACATGTTATTTAGTGACTGTCTCTAATTTTGTGGCCCTTTTGTTTATTATTATTTTTACAAATTATACATTCTTTTTATTTTAGTAAAAGAATATTTTCCTTTAAGTTTCTTTTCTTTGGTTATTCTTCTTTTCATTTCCTTGCTCATTCATTTTCTCTTATCATTCTTTTACTGTATAATTATTTCTTTTATTGACAATTAAAACTTCTTTTTTCTTCTTTATTCTTTTAATTTTCCCCTTATAAATAGATTTTTATTTAATCTTGAGTTTTTCCCCATTTTTATTTCTTTCCTGCTTTCCATACTTTAATTTCTTTTCTTATTTTCGACACTTTCATTTTCTTTAACAAATTTTCCCTGTCTTTTAGTCTTAAATTCTGAATGATCCTTCTTATTCTCAGCATGTCTCTTCCTTCATCATGGGCTTTCTTTTTCCTCAAAAAGGTCATTATTCAAATCCAGAGATCAGAGTAAATGACCCTAACTCTGCTGATTTGGTTTAGAGAGAAGCAGTGTGAGAAAGAGAAACAAAAGTGAAAGAAAAAAAGAATAGGTTCCCCAAAAGTTCTATGATATTCTTATCACACAGGGTATCCATGTCCTTACATCCAGGCCAAGTATGACTCAATCCCTTTAAAACAACCACAATAAAAACAAGGCCATAGAAACACCAGATGTGTTTGGGGTTAATATTATCACTACTAATTCTGTTACTAAACACTAAGATCTTGAAAAGGATGTAGAGAAGAAGGTTGTGGTAAATACAAGATGGAATGGGGGGAGGATAAAGATAAAAAGGATGTGAACTGATGATAACAGTTTGTGGAATGGAAGAATATGCTAATGTTAACAATGATGATGATGAAGATGACAAAAAAAGAGAGGGATGATGATGATGATGATGATGATGATGATGATGATGATTAAAATTTTGGTGAGGGAAGCAAAAAGTAAAGAATGTTACAAATTTATAATGATGATATAATTGTGGTGGTCGTGGTGGTCGTGGTGATCAGGAGTTAGAAAATAGTCAGAATTTGATTATCAATATAGTGATGATGATGATGATGATGATGCAGTAACTTAGTCTGACACAAGACCAAAATAGGTGAGTACTCCTGAAAATCTAAGAGTTGAATTGTTTTGTGAGACTAATTGACAAACCAGCAAGCTACGGGATGCACTCATGATGACAATATAGATCACGAGAAAGAAGTTTATTAAGAAGAGGAGAAAACTGAGCTTATTTAATGTTAATGGTGTAGTGGTCATTTGATTGTGATGAAGTCAGTGGAAGAGGAAGTAGTGAATTGCTGTCATTGTAAATGTAATTTGAGAAAGATGGTAGCAATGAAGAGATGAATGTATTTGAGTGCTTGGCACTGTCCCAAATACCCTTGCAAAAAGAAGAAAAGGAAATCAGAATAATGCAATCTATTCACACAATGGCATTGCTGAAACTGACAAGAATATTGTGGAAAGTACTGCTATATTGAAGGAAATTACTTGACCGATATAAGACTCTACTGGAACTAAAAATATGAGGACCTTGCTTAGAAAGTGAGAAAATCTGAAGAATTTTGAGGTGAAGGTCATATCCATAATAATTAGTGCATTTGGAAATGTGTCCAAAATGCTAGAATTGGAATTGGAATTGGAAGAATTTACATATGCAAGAATACCGAGAGAGATAATGAAAATTTGAGGAGACTTCCAGATGTATGAAGAATTATGATTATTTTTATTACTTGCAGAACACATGATGGTTTCACTAAAATAATGTTTCACACCTATATTAAAGTAGATTCCTGCCATGCTTTTCTCGGATCACAGGCCACTGACCGACAATGTATGTTTGTCAGTGAATCTTCCCGGGTGAATTGATCAATTTATTTTAACAGCATGTCAACCTATCCAGAGTATTTTTATGTTAAGAGGTTAGGGAATTGTATTCATTGTATGTTCATATTTAGATTTTTTGAGCAGTTATTTATTAAGTGCATCAGAGTGGATCTAGGAGTAATGGAAATGAAATGGTACTCTAAACTGCTCAGATCTCTCGAGAACTTTAGCCTTACCATAAGATGCAGTTTAGTTTCATACCTAAGACATCTCTTTTTGTGGGGATGTCTTACCCCCTCCCATGGGGATACAATCAACATACTTTAAGCGTTACCAATAGTAACATAGTAAGAATGTTCACAGTTAAAACTTGAAATCTTATAGCTGTAACCATTTTTTTTACCAAACATCCAGGCACAGAGCATACACCACTTCATCCTGCTTTGCTCTTGCATGCACCCTTCAAAGGTAGCTGAACTCTCAAAGTTACACAACTATTTACTTAGGAGAATGAAATTCCAAAAGAAAACATCTGACCAAAAAAACTTCCTACCATCATCCCACTTACTGGCCCTTGCAAGTAAAACCTGGCTTTAATGGATTTGAGTGGTAGCGAGAGAAAAAACATTGGCACAAATTATACATGGTCCCTAACCTCAAAACAATGTCAACACAAAAAACTAACCTTGTTATTGGTGGGGCTTAGATTTCTTTGACTAAATCCCTGGTAGAGGGGTAAGACCTTCCCAATAAAGAAAGTGTCCAGTGTATGTCGCTAAACTGCATCAGAGAGTGAGACTCCAGTTTTGGAGATCTGATGAATGGAGTACCCCTTCATTGCCATTATTTTTGCTCCACTCTGGCCCAGCATTGTAGTACCTGTTAGGGTCCTATCAATAGGTTAGATAGAACTGTTTAAAAATTATTTGTATTTGATAGGACTATGGGCAAAAAAAAACACTTAAGAAACAACTTTGCAAAAATAAAGATATGAACATATCATGATCTTCATGTCACACGGACAGTGTGGATTTTCCTGACTTCTCTCTCTCTGTCCATCCCTATTATCAATCACTCCCAGCAGGTCTTCCAAAGTAAATCCTATAACCCCATAGATATAAATAAGTTCTTGCTGGTTGGCCAACACAGGCAAGTCCATGTGTAGAGGTCCATAGGAGAACATCACTTATAAGTTTGTCCTTGCTTCTTCTACAGTGTCCTGCATGTCTTGTTTGGCTTACTTGGATGATTTTGAGATAGGAGCCATAAAGCTGTTGTTTTTTGGGGTGCTGCATCCAGGATTTGTTCAAGATAGCTTGTAGCATTCTTGTGTAGTTTCCATCTAGTTTTTTCTCTGCATTTTGTTAGTATCCTTGGGGTTCATCCACGCCACAGACGCAGCTTGGAAGAAATCTTGTTTTATTTTATCAGATTTCCACATGATTGTCTCATGAAGAAGGGTACCAAAATGGAGTGTACTGGGTTGGTTACTCCAGTTCTGAAGATAAGGGGAGTGTGGAGAACTCCTTCATTGCCATTACTCCCAGGTAATAATGTGTGACTCGAAGGGATTGTACATGTTAGGGTCTCATCTATAGGTCAAATAGATCCCTATTTGATTGTATTTAATTGGACCATGTGAAAAAAACCTCTTAAGAAACAACTGCACCAAAATTTGTAAATATGAACATACAATGAAATGATTTCTTAACCTTTATATCCCAAAAAGGTTGATATGCCATTAAACAGAGAAACTAAGTCAAACCAAACCTAGGTTTGGTTTGGTTTGGTTGTTTGGGTTTTATGGCATACCAACCTTCGTAAGTTATCAAATGCCAAATCCATTTTTATGTAAATAATCAGTTCTATTTCAAAGAATTCAGTTAAGCATAAGCACGCAGTTTAAATGTAAGTACAGTTTAATCGTGAAAAACATTTCTATTTCAAGCTATTCAGTTTAGTCAAGCAGTTCTAATTCAGCTAATTCAGTTTAGTACAAGAACAGATTTTGTTTACACACAGTTGAATGTCAAAACAGTTCTATATTAAATAATTCAGTTTAGTGTAGGTACAGTTTCAATGTCAAAAACAGTTCCATTTCAAATAATTCAGTTTAGCATAAGCACGCAGTTTAAATGTAAGTATGGTTTAATTGTGAAAAACATTTCTATTTCAAGCAATTCAGTTTAGTCACACAATTCAGTTTAGCCTTTAGTTCAATAAATAGGGCCCTATCACACAATTCAGTTTAGCCTTTAGTTCAATAGACAGGGCCCTATCAAGTGCTACCATGCTGGGCCAGAGTAGACCTGGGAGCAATGGCAATGAAAAGGTGCTCCACATTCCCCAAAACTCCAGCATTACTGGAACCTCACCATCAGATTGTTTTGTGCCATATCCAGGACACTCATTGGGGGGGGGGTCAGTGTATTCTACAGACTGGGCAAAAAACCAAACCTAATCTATTGGTATAAAATAACCCAAGATAGGTTTGGTTTCTTTGTTTAATGGCATATCAACTCTTTTTAGGTGATTTAATGCCAAGGCCATTTTCCGAGAAGAACAGTAGTGGTACTATTTAACCCATAGCTGGGAGGATAAGGGGGTTCATACCTTTCCCAAGGGTATTTGCCCGAAAGTGAACGTAATAGCGCGACTGGAGTACGAACTCGCGTACTACAATTCCGCAGTCCATCGCTTTAACCATTACACCACGAGGACACCCCACCCCCAAGATAGGTTAACATGAAAATAATTATCAATCTATCATTCAATCATTTACTTTCAAATGATTTGAAACTTCATATATAAAATATCCGAGAGGTTTGACTTTTACAGTACAAGTTATACTCTAAGCTCAAGTTTAATTCTAGTTATAGTTGAAATCTTGTGAGTAAATGCTTTTGCTGCAATAAAAATATTTCTAATAAGTAGCAAATAAAAGATTAAGTACCTTGAATAGAATAAATCATATTTTTTGTGTGCCGATTGTCAATTTGATAAAAAAAAAGATCACCAGAAAAGTTAATCAGCAGATTTTAAAGGCCATTTTCACAGAATCAGTGCTGAATAATTTGTAATTTTGCTTGGATAAGTATGCAAATATCTCATGTCCTAGTTAGACAGACAGATAGATAGATAGATAGATAGATAGATAGATAGATGTAAGTAAATAAGCAGAGAAAAAGATATGTACTGGGAGAGAAAAAGAGCATGATAGAAGATGAGGCAGAGAATAAGTTTACTGTTTTTCTTCTTTGCACTAAAGCAGACAGGTGTGCCGGGAAGAGCTCTGAAGAACTTGTCTCGAATTTCCAAAGGTTGTCCAGGACAGCACTATTTAAAGCTGTTCTGATCACTTTGAGAAGAGTGTCAGGTTTGTTATTCTAGCATGGCTGTCAAAAAGAGAGAAAATCAGGTGAAACAGAAAAACAAACAAAGCAACCAAAAAAAACAATGGCATCTTTTTTTTGGCTTTAATGAAGTCGGAACTTAGCATGATTAACCTAGATACAACTTCTGGTTGTTATGCTTGTTTCAACTATTAATACCTATTTGGCTGTTTTTTCTATAACATAGAATGAAGAATTATAGAAAAGAAAGATATAGTGTAAAAAATGATATATATATTATATCATATATATATATATATATTATATATATATATATATATTATATATTATATAATGATATTATGTATGTTTAAGGTTTGCATATAAAATCTGTGAAGATATATGTCCGTATAATATATATAAATGTATATATATGTAATTTTATATCATATATATATATATATATATATATATATATATATATATATATATATATATGACATATATATATAATTTAAAATTGAATAAAACGATAAATGAAAATAAGAAAAGTTTGCAAGAAGAAGTGTTCAATACCACTACAGCAGAGCATGCATGCAATCTCAAAATATTTTCAAATTATGGGCACAAAGTTGGTTGCTTTTGAGTTTCATGCAATGTGTACAATCATCTAATGGAAAAGTGAGGAAAGTAACCAATCAATCATAATTATCTATCTATGTGTGTGTGTGTGTGTGTGTGTGTGTGTGTGTGTGTGTGTGTGTGTGTGTGTGTGTGTGTGTGTGTTGGTATGCGGGAGCGTGTATTTTACTTTAAAAATCCAACGGAAAACATCTTCATGCAATGTGGGTATGGAAAAGTGGAATTTAAGTTCAGGATTATTGGATTCCTAAGAAAGGAATTCTTGCTAAACATGCCTCGAAGCAAAATACTTATTATGCCAATTAGTGCTAGATGGAATTTTGGGTCATGTGATGTAGTCATGTGACTATGGAGACTTTAGTTATAATATTAAAAAAAAATTACCATGATATGCATGTTTAATCATCAAAACTTACCAAGATCAAGAAATTCTGAAACTTAACATTGTGAGCTGGAAGATTTTATTCATTATTTTTAGCAATTATTGATAGTACACACATGAAACTGTAGTCCCTTCGAAGTAATCTCTTCCGGCTACAATGCACTCATTCTATCGTTCCAACAACTTCTGGAAGGCCCCATAGAAGTCCTCTTGTGTGAGTGTGTCAATGATATTCCTCACAGCCTCTTTCATCTTCTCAATTGTCTCATAACGACACCCTCTGAGCTTTGGGAATAAGCAAAAGTCACAGGGAGCAAGGTCTGGACTATAGTAACATAGTAACACTAATGCTAAGCCTAACCCTTTGGCCAATCAACTCTGGTGTATTGACTTCCTGACTCCTCCCACACCTCTCATCATCCCTCATAGACTCCCTGCCTTCCTTGAATCTCTTATGCCACTCAAGAACTGTTGCTCAATTCATGTAAGATGGCCAAAAAGCAGTCTGAAGCAATCCATACATTTCTGTGGCATTTTTTCCAAGTTTAAAACAGAATTTTATTGCATATCGTTCTTCTAAAGTGTCCTGACGTCCAGATTGTATTTTTAAAATTCACCAGCTGTGAAAATCAGGTTTTAGTAGGGTGTATTCCAATTCCTGCTGTAGCTGTCCATTTGAACATGAAATCATATAAATTGGTCAGTCATCTCATAAGATGTATAGCAATAACATACTGAATTTTCAAGAGTCTATGACAATTTTAAATGCTTGAACAAAAAAGTTTGGAAACTTATTGAATGCACCTCGTATATATATATATATATATATATATATATATATATATATATATATATATATATATATATATATATACACTGTTGCTACAAAATAAGCAAGTTCAAACTCCAGTCATGCTGTTATGTTCACTTTCAGACTGATACCTTTTGGAAAGGCATGAACTCCTTAATCCCCCTAGCTAGGGGTTAAATAATTCCATAACTGTCATACTAGGATGGCTTTGGCATTAAATAACTTATGAAGGTTGATATATCATTAAACAAAGAAACTAAACCAAATTATATATATATATATATATATATATATATATATATATATATATATATATATATATATATATATACAAAATATATGCCTAATGAAATCACTATGCAACAAGAAAAAATTATTTGCAAAAAACTCATTAAGAATGAAAACAAATCTTAATAATGCTGAAAAGAATACCATCCCAGAACACCCAGACTTTATGGTCTACCCAATATATCCCCTTGTGGCCTAAAATATCAAGTATTGACAGCCCTCAACATGAATGTGCGAAAGCCCAAACTAAAATGTTAACTCACCTCGTATTAAAAATAGGCTCTGCACACATTAAAATCTTTGGAAACCTCTTACATAAACTAAAAAATATAAAGAAAATAAATGTATGGCCAGTTTAGAGATCGAGTCTTTATACACAAATAAACCAGTCAATAACTGCTTAGACTAGAAAAAAAAAGTTAAAATTCAACTCTCCATTCTCGTCAACAAAATCAGAAAACTCTGCAAGTAAATGCCTTTTTTACTTGGAAATGGAATTTTTATAACTGACAAAAAATATCAAACATCAAAAATAGAAGTTTGAGTTTTTTCTGCTCATGCTATTAAAATTTGAGATCATTTGAATTGGTAAAATTATTAGATTATGAAATGGTATCAGCCTGTACATCTCAAATGATATCAATATTTCTGAAACACTTTGTATTTAATGGTGAATTTTCCAGAAGTTTAAAGAAATATAAAATTGAACATAAAAGTGATTTAAAATGAACACCTCACTTCATGCGATAGTACTTCACAAGATTACATATGACCTCATTGCCCTGTCATCTGGGGCTGTAGAATGCACCAATTGCTTCTCTGCAGGAGGGTAAAAGTTCCCTCAGTGGGTGTCTTGGATATGATTCTAAACAATCTGATGGTGAGGTTCCAATAATGCTGGAGCTTTGGGGAATGCAGAGCACCCCTTCATTGCCATCACTCCCAGGTCTACTCTGGCCTAGAATCTTTGGGTTAAATAGAGCTAAACTGCATAATTATGCTAAACTGAATAGTTTGAAATAGAACTGGTTTTGACACTGAAACTGTACTTATGCTTAACTGAATTGTTCAAAATAGAACTGTTTTGACGTTTAACTGTGTGTAAACAAAAACTATTCTTATACTAAACTGAATTGTTTGAATTTAACATTTAACTATGTGTAAACAAAAACTTTAGTTATATTAAACTGAATTGTTTTAATAGGAACTGTTTGACTAAACTAAATAGCTAGGAATAGAAATGTTTTTGACAATTAAACAGTGTACTGAATTGTTTGAAATAGAACTGCTTATTTGTATAAAAATGGATTTGGCATTAAATAACCTACAAAGGTTGACATGCCATGAAACCCAAACAACCAACCAACCATATGACCCCAACTTTGATTTGATTAATGTTTTTAATTTAAAAAAGGAACAGAATTTGTTACAGTGATGTTGTATAGAAAATACAATAGTTCATAAGACTAATACCATCAATTTACAGGCAGGTTTCTACAGTGTATCAGCTGTCCCCTACCAAATTAATAGTCATGGTTTATGGGATTCTAAAAGACGTAAACAACAAAAAATGAATCAAAACAACTCATGATGTTCAAAACTTCATTGATACACAATAATTAAAAGAAAACATGAAATAAGATGAGTGGCAGACTTCACTCTCACTTGTCATATGCAGGTTTAGCACAAAATGAAATTGTATTTCCACTGAAGCTATCCTTATAGTGAGACAAACCTATTCAATTTTCTGTATTGTCTTCTTTTCCAAATATATATATATATATATATATATATATATATATATATATATATATATATATATATAAAGATGAGTTCTGATAGAACAAAACAGATCTGTCTGTTGATGACTTTATATATATATATATATATATATATATATATATATATATGAATATATATATATATGAAATTTTTTTGTAGCTCCCAAAAATTTTTTTTGTAGCTCCAAAAAAAACAAAAGTATATGCACATTCATGGATACAAACACCCACACAGACAAGTAGAATACACTCAAGTAAAAAATTTAAAAAAAGAGG
>OY757929.1:73265800-73273300 GCA_963585895.1 Sepioteuthis lessoniana
AAAATTTAAAAAAAGAGGGGGAAAGAGAGAAACAACATCTGCAGAGACCAAAGTTTGTCATGGACAATTAACTTGAACTGGACATTCACAGACACAAATCCTGGAGTTAAAAAGAACCAGAACCTTTTCAAAAAAGTTGCCACTATAAAACCAAAAAGAACACTAAAACAAACCATTTACCTCAGAAATGCATGTTGAAGAAGAATAATTAAACTAAAAACAAATTTTCTAGTGGACCTATTCCTTTTAATGTATATATATGTATACTGATTAAAATCTAAGCCTAAAATGTTTCTGATTAATAGAATCTTTACAGCACCAAATATAAAAAATGTATCACAATATAAGAATATATTGTTGTATATTGACTCTTGACTGAGCTGTCAGTCAGAAATTTTTCTGACCAGGGTGCACCTGGGTAAATAAGTGGAAGCAGTCATGTGGTTGATCGGAAGTCGTGGGCACTGTGAAATGATATATGGAGGTGCAGTGTGAGGGTACAAGTCAGTTTGGGTCTGTTGGAGTCAGTGTGAGTCAGACCCAGCTAGGGCGGCGACCCACCGCTACCTTGGGTTGAGTTCTTCTGGCCAAGAAGCAGAAGAAGTGCTAAATGGGGTCTTGAAGATAACACAGCATGGTATGGTCTAGAGAAGAATTTATGGGTCAATATAGCAATCTGTTTTTGTCTTCCTCCATCTGTCTCTCTCACACACTACAGATGCTTCAACCCTTTTTGAAAATAAAGTTTGAGAGTTACATATTTTTATAACCCCATGTTATGGTCATTCTTCCTCCATCCATATATATTCACTCATTATGACCATATAACAATATTTTAATCATAGAAAACTATATGAAAGATAAAATATAAAGAAGGGCAAAAACTCACAACTCAGTTTCATGACTGCAACTGTTGTAAAGCAGAGAAAGACAACAATACTGATGAATGAAAATATGATTTGCTTCTTTTCTTTTCCTTTTATTACCCAAAATGTATAGAAAGGTAAGGGGGTGTCCTTGTGGTGTAATGGTTACAGCTCTGGACTCCAGAATCATAGTAAGCGAGTTCAAACTCCAGTTGCGCTATTACGTTCACTTTCGGACAAATACCCTTGGGAAAGGTATGAGCCTCCTTATCCTCCCAGCTATGGGTTAAATAGCATAATTGCTGTTCTTTTAGAAGAATGGCTTTGGCATTAAATAACCCAAAAAGGTTGATATGCCATTGAACAAAGAAACCAAACGTGGACAGGCAAGAATGAGAGAGAGAGAGAAATGGTTGAGCTGCACACGCAGAGGCCAAGGTACAAATCTTTATTACATATTGACCTTTGACAAACCAATTTGTTAGGGACTTCAAAACAGGTTAGGCACTTGTGTAAACAAGGGACAGCGGAAATGAATCATGTGGATTGTGCCAGAAGGAAATGTATGGGCATCCAGAAAATATATAATGCTGAAGTTTTTTTACCCCAGTCAGGCAATCAGTCAGGAGAGAAGTGGTCAGCCAAGTAGACAAGACACTTTTTTTGGGTACCAGCCGGAAGAGGGTGGCCCTTGGGTTGAGAAGCATGAATAAGAAAGGTTCTGAAATATGTATCTAAACATGGGTTTGGAAGATTTACTGTAAACCTAAAGGTATGATGTAAACCCAAGCAGTTCCTCACTGGCTCTGAATATGTCTGTCTCCGCATAGTGTCAATCATAGCATCCTTCTTTCTCATAACAATTATGTAACAATTATGATATTTCAAATAAAGGAGTTTATATTTTTAATACACAAGTGTTGTTATCCCCTTTCTTTTCTTGTATACAACATCTTCAGTGACCTCTTTCCTCTTCTTTCTTCCTAGTTATATAATCTCCTGGATGCCCACACAAATTATTGTGGCCATACCTCCTCCAGCTTATCACTTACACATTGCATGCCACCCACGCAATTTATCTAGCATTTCTGCCAAGATCACCTATGTCCTGTTTACTTTAGGAACAAAGTGCATTTCCTGTTATTATTGTTGCTAATATCCGATATCCATAGTTGCATTGACAGATGTCAAAAGAGTCTTCACATCAATATCCAGCATGTTCATCTAGTGAACTGGTATTCTACACAAATGACCCATTCAACTGAAACTCTGTACTTATCTTTTAGATTCTTTTTAAATAATGTGACTATTGTGTGAATGGCATAATAATCATGATGATATATATACATTACCCCTTAAACCCACATTCTTATGAATTGAGCACTCAAATAACCAATAAGACTATATGTAAATAAATACATTCGTAAAAATTTTTCGCTTACACCAAAACAGACGATAGCTTTGGGGTAAGACATCCGACCAATGTAAAGTCAGTCGGGTTTTGATCCCAGCTGGAAGCATCTCAACTATCTAGCCACACTGAAGAGTTGGGATCCAATAAAACAGTCTGTCTGTAGATGACAATGTATATATATATATATATATATATAGGTCTTGGGGGTAGAATGTTCGCCAATGGCCTGGGAGATCAGGGTTCAATCCCATGTTAAGTCATACCAAAGACTCAAAAAGTGGTACCTATTGCTCCCTTGTGTAACACTCAGCATTATTAGCTATGGATCAAGGGAAAAGTGGAGCAATCCAGGGAATTGAGTAGCACCTTCCCCTACATCTTATTGCTGTTGCTAATTAAAAGGGAGTCTTCGGGTTGCCCTTAACTTTGGTTGCCAACTTTACTTATATATATATATATATTCATAAATATTTGTCATCTTGAATAAACTTAGTGCATTTAATGGCATATAAAGCTCATTCACCCTAAAATGACTCAGAAAATATCTTCAATATCTTCCATATGAAGTTTGGGAATTACTTCACAACAGTCGTAACCTTTAGGTCATTTTTTGACTAGATATTATAGACTTCTCTTATTTGTTCCTTATCAGCTCCAAAATGCTGCAATATCAAATATAAATGTAAGGGTTTCTTACATGTTATCAAAAAAAGCAAAAAGAAAATTGCTGGTGACAAGTTAAAAGATAAAAATAATTTTTTAAAAAATGGAGTTGTTAATAACTATTCTAGTTTAGTGGCCAATTTGTTAAATTTCTTTTTCTTCAGAAGTTTGAAAATTTCAATTCTGTAGATTCAATTACATTTTGCATCAACATGAACTCCCACTGATTATTCTTATTATTAGGGGAGGTGCCTGTGGTATAATGGTTATCGTCATAGGAAATGGACACGGCGACATGAGTTCGAATCCTGGACGAAACTGATTCCATTTCAGATAGCACTAATACCCTTGGGAAAGGTATGAATCCAATTATTCTCCCTCCAGCTATGGGTAAATAGTAGGGCAGACTAGGTTCTTCAGCCTTGGTGAGGCAACTAGTTTACGAGAAGGAAAAATCTCAATTCAAACCTGATAAACTCCGCTTAAAAATTGACCTTGTGTCATATCCTGCCCGAGCGGAGGGGTTGATAAATATGGATTATTCTTATTAATAGATATCTCTTCTTTATGAGTTTGTACCTTTCCCCATGAGGAACAAGTAAAAATTGTAAAAACTTTTCCTGGGTTCAATAACTATACAAAATTTGGTAGCTCTATCTGAGAATGTTTGGCCATCTATAGAGAACTGACAAAGATTTCACAATCATTAATATATATATATATATATATATATATATAACCATATAATCATGTGCATACAACCTAATACTTGCATATATAGATATATGTATATATTCCTAAATATTCTCAAATAAATCAGAATACATTTATTCAAGTGTATGCACACACACACACACACACACACACACATATATATATATATATATATATATATATATATATATATATATATATTAACCATGTCTATCATTCAAGAGAGTTTCATACCTGAGGCTGTATCTAAGTCTGTCACTTTTGCAAGAAGCCATTTCTTGAATAATGCTGACATATTAATCCTGAAAAGATAGTGTGAGAAATAACGCTTGTCATATTCTAAGAACTTCAGAAAATTGATGAACATCTCTTAGACAATAGAACTTCTTTTATTGGCAAGAAAGAAAGCAATTTTACATTCACAATAAACATTGAAACATCTCTTTCTCCATTTTCCCCTTCAGCCTTCATTCTCAAATTTTATTCAGTATTTAGGTATATTTCTCTCTTTCTTGAATGTAGCCATTAAAATTGTTTCTTTCATTCAGACCAAGCTTATAAAATTTTTCTCTTAATTTCAAAATGTGTGTGCAGTTTTCTTGTTTTATTTTTATTTTTCATTATCCCTTCCTTTATTTTTTTCCATATATCCTTGCTTTTTTTTATTATTTTCTTTTGTTTTCATTTAATATTTTTTCATTTGCTGATTTTCTTTCTTTTCTTTTTTCTGATTCACTATTCTGTAGTGTTTTTTTTTCTTTTCCTTTTTATACTGTTCTTCTTTCTTTTTCTTCTGTCTTTATGAATTTCTCCCTTCTTTTTTCTTTCTTTTTCTTGTTTATTCTTTTTTCTTTCTTTTTCTTCTCTCTTAATGCATTCTTCTTTCTCTTTTCTTTCTTTTCCTTTTTATACTTTTCTTCTTTCTTTTTCTTCTCCTTTTATGAATTTCTTCCTTCTCTTTTCTTTCTTTTACTTTTTATACTGTTCTTCTTCCTTGTTCTTCTCATTTTATGAATTTCTTCCTTCTCTTTTCTTTCTTTTTCTTTTTATACTGTTCTTCTTCCTTTTTCTTCTCTTTTTATGAATTTCTTCCTTCTCTTTTCTTTCTTTTTCTTTTTATACTGTTCTTCTTCCTTTTTCTTCTCTTTTTATGAATTTCTTCCTTCTCTTTTCTCTCTTTTCCTTTTTATACTGTTCTTCTTTCTTTTTCTTCTCTTTTTATGAATTTCTTCCTTCTCTTTTCTCTCTTTTTCTTTTTATACTGTTCTTTCTTTTTCTTCTCTTTTTATGAATTTCTTCCTTCTCTTTTCTTTCTTTTTCTTTTTTATACTGTTTTTCTTTCTTTTTCATCTCTCTTTATGCATTTCTTCCTTCTTTTTTTTTCTTTTTATGGTTTGGCTTGGTTTCTTTATTTCATATCAACCTTTGTGGGTTATTTAATGCCAAAGCCATCCGTCAAGAAGAACAGTAATGATGTTATCTAACCCATAGCTGGGAGGATAAGGAGGCTCAAACCTTTCCCAAGGGTATTTGTCCAAAAGTGAATGTAATAGCACGACTGGAGTTCAAACTTGCTTACTACAATTCTGCAGTCCATTGCTTTAACCATTACGCCATGAGGACAACCCCTTTCTTTTTATATTTTGCCCTGTATTTAGGACTTATAATACACTATGTTCCCTGCTGAAAGTTAAGACCCTCTAAAATGGGATATTTGGTGTATGATGCAAAAACTGCATCTGCTGGTGAGGCTCCACTTCTGAAGATCTATGGAATATCCTTTCAAGGCCATTACTCCCAGGTCCACTTGAAACAGGAGGGGTTGTATTTGTTAGTGCACCATCTATGGTTTGAACTGATCTGTTTGCAAATTATTTGTATTCCATAGGACTGTGTTCCAAAAAAACATCCTTAACAAATGACCATAAAAAGAAATGTAAGTATGAACATGGATTGAATTTGATTCCCTAAGTTCTAAGCATAAAATAAGCTTGGACAAATTGAAATCCCATTAAAATCAATCAATATCTTCTTTTTATGTTGTTTTTCTTTTTCTATTCCTTCCCTTTCTTTTCCAATTGCTTTTCTCTATTTATTTCCCTCTTCTTCCTTTTTTCTTCATATTCTTTTCTTTTTTCTTTTTTCTTTCTTTTTATATTGATTTTTCTTTATTTCATCTTTCTTATTTTTTTTCAATTGTTTTTCTTTATTCTTTCTTTTTTTCCTTTGTTTTATCTTATTTATTTCTTTTTCATCGTTTTCTTTCTATATTTTGTTTTCTTTCTTTTCTTCCCATCCAAATTTCCATTGATTTTTCTTTTTACTCTCCTTTCTTTTCTTTTCTTTCTATCTTTCTTTTTTATGCTCCTCATTTCCATCATCTGAATGTCATGATAATTATTTTTTAAATTTTACTTCCTGAAGGTAGATTAGGATTTTAAATCTAAAAGAAGAAAATTTATATTATCAAGACATTTAAATAAGAGATCAGATAATTTGCATAGATTAAAACTCCAGACGTTTTTCTAAAAATAAATTAATTTCATGTCTCTTTTAATTCAAGAAAATAATTTGTGGAAAAATCTTCCACCTCCGTTCTAAAATCTTACAATAATCAATTTTGAAAATAATCACTTTCGTCTTATAAATGGTGTCAGTAAATTTGCATGTAAAATTTCACAAAAAATAATGGGATAGATTTTGAACCATTAACAAGCTATAATTAGACTATGGAAGAGCATTTTTTTACATTTTCTTGTTCTTGAGCAGAAGGTCTTATTTCCCAATTGCTTATGCCTAAAGTAAAATGGGAAAGACATATTTTTTTCTTCAAACTTTGCTTTTGTGACCCAGATAATGAAATTTTCAAACTTACACATTTTTCAGAACATTCCAGGTAGATTCAGTGCTAAAGTGCTGACAGAGAATTTTTCTACAACATTTTTGTTCATTTTTAAATAACTTTAGTCTAAATACATGTACATTTTTATTCCTATGTTGATTTTTTTTTTTTTTATGCAGACCTTATGTAAATGAAAATGTGCAAATTTGCCCGTTTTTACATAGAAAATAGGTTAATTTCTAAATTTCATTATGCAGAGCACGAAAGCAAAGTTTGAAAGGAATAATGGCCACGCTGCTACACTTCCTACCCTCCTTCTTGCTTCTTTCATCATTGTGAATTGCTTAAATGCTGCCTTTAGTGACCATTAAGCTCCATTCTCTGCCTAATTCATTTTATACCAAAAGCAATTGAAAAAATAAAATATATTATGCAGGAAGAAAATTTGTATTATATAGTTTGGTTTGGTTTGGTTTCTTTGTTTAATGGCATATCAACATTTGTTGATTATTTTAATGTCAAAGCCATCTGCGTAGAAAGACCCCCACCAGCTATGTGTTAAATAGTATCACTACACACAACTGACTTTGGCATTAAATAACCAACAAAGATAAATATGTTATTAAAAAAAAAAACCAAACGAAATCTTGTAGAAATACATTAGTTGTATTATTTAACCTATAGTGGGGGGGAATAAAGGAGTTCATACTTTTCCCAAGGGTATTAGCTTAAAAGTGAGTGTAATAGTACAATTGGAGTTTGAACTCGATTACTATAATGTCACAGTCTAGCCCGTTAGCCACAACACCACACTGGTATAAAAAGTTAAGAGAAATTTTTAATGTTTTCCATTACTCTTTCTTTTACATATAATTGTATTTCCTCTTTTTTCTTCTTTTATTGCGACTTTTATTTTCCTTCTGCCTTCTTCTTCTTCTTCTTCTTTTTCTTCTTCTTGTGTCCTTTCTTTGTTTTCAATCACTTAAAGGCTGCCTTCAGTG
>OY757929.1:73278300-73576940 GCA_963585895.1 Sepioteuthis lessoniana
TGATATAAACAATAATACTCTACTGTTAGTAACACTTAAATTCTAGAGCACTGACTATCTTTGTCTTTCTAATTCTCATTGCATTCATCTAGTAAAATCTTTTCCAATGTAATTCTGTATCATTTTCAATGGTTTACTAGAGTAAAATCTTTACTAAACTGGTACCATTCTGACATAAGGAGAGTTGCATTGGTGAAAATTTGAAATGACCTGTGTATCTCTTAACAACTACATTGTAAATCACAATGCTGTTTGAACCAATGAAGCCAGCCTAAAGTCACACTCATAATCTACCCCTGGCTCTTCATGAAACACACTTACATGGTCTTTCATCATCTCTCTTTATAGTATCACCAGGCCTCTTGACAGTTCAACACATTCACTTACACAAAGCTTAAAACCATTTTATCAGCACTTTATCTGGTCCTAAAATCCTTGTTTTTCATTGTTTTTTCACACACTCATCTGTTTATTTCAGCCTCCATCATAAAAAGAAAAGTTTTTTTCTTTCTGCTTCTTTATGTAGTACATTGTATGGATAAGCTGATGCTAATGTTTTCACATGATTCTCTCACTAATACATTACTGTCTGTTTTTGATTTTTTTTCACGTTCAGCCTTTTGTCAAAAGTTCAACCTGTTTATGTGTTGCAGATTGGGATGCTCTTTCTTTATTTAGTGGAGCTATTACAACTAGAGTTAGATAAGACCGGATGATATTACTAAATGCATGAAATCAAGCAGGAATTGCTTCATTGTGTTTACAAGAACAGATGCCAAATTAGTGCAGCAGGTATAATGCATATCAGGTCATTAAAAAACCATATCACATACTGAATGCAAATTTTGTGCAGCAAAAAAAGAAATGCATATCAGAACATTAAAAATCCATATACCATACTGAATTAATAAAGGAATCAGATTACGAGTTGTTGGATTTTATTTTAAGACTTAGAAATTGCTGTCATCTCAAATTAAGATTAATCGAGCTTAAAGACAAGGCGCAGGTGGCCTGAGAATCCAGCTGGGATAGTTTGTATTTACTTGAATGCTCTTGAAAAAGGCATGAATTCCCATTTCCCTCCCCCATCCAGCTTAGGGTAAAAAGCAGGGCCGTTGAATGCCCTTTCAGAATATATTAACTGTATTCTCTGCAGAGAATATTGGAACTGTATTCTCAGCAGATGGTTAAGACTGGCCTAAATAAAGAGGGTTAAAACTACCCCAAAATAAAGAGGTGAACTGGATATGTCAAAACTGCTTCTGATAATAAAAGCTTCAGTTTCCCAGGTACCAGCTGTCGAGTACGTCTTCTCAAACTTCTATCAATGGTCAAATCTGTTGAAAATTATTCATATTTGATATGACAATGTGCAAAAAAAACTTCTTAAGAAATAACAGCACAAAAAATGTGAATATGAATGTACAATGAATGCAATTTCTTAAACTTCTTGGTGGGTTGATGTGCCATTAAAATCAATCAATCAACCGACTGATCAATCAGAGCAGTTGAAACCCTTAATTAGCAGTTTAGCTAAAATGTTGTCCTTTGCCGCTGATACCAAGTAACCTAATACAACATGTTATTTGGAGAAGAGTGGAGCACTGTAAAATAATTCCCCACTTGTCCTGAGAGATGCTTCTAAGATCAATTACATGGCATAGGTTATGGGAAACATCCATCTATTGAAGTTCAAGGCAAATTAGATGACAACTTTACTGAATAATGATTTGACTGAGCTAAGATTGCACTTTTGCACACATATGGTCCATCTGAAATCTCAAACCATCTAACACTAACAAAATATCATAAATTACTGAGGGCAATGGCATCTTAGTTCATTTTCAAAATTGTCTGTGAAGTTATTTTTGGTATTGCCATCAACTGCCTCATCTCATACTTCTTAATCTTGTCCCCAGTGTTTCAGGAGTGATTTTAGCTTTGGAAAAAACTATAAGTCATAAGGACTCTAATCTACTGCACAAAAGCTGAGAGAACTGGATAAAGAAACTATTCATCTGGCTATAATGAATCGTAACACTGTACTTATACTCGCTCTATAGAATATCACGATTGACTAAGTAGATATTTATTCAAACCCTCAACTACCTGCAGGATGTTACACAAGACTAGTTTTTGCGTGGAGTTCATCTTTGAATTCAGAGTTTTCCTGCAAGACTGGTTACTTTACTCAGGATAAAAAATTCAGGCTGCCTTACTTTAAACCCATAGCTACCCCTAGTTAGAAGGGCATTATCATGCTGTAAATCCAAACAGCTGGATCCAGGATTTAAGCTCAGGTCATTGATTCTATTTCCTATAATGATAACTACTTCACTGTGTACACCTCCTTGTTGACTACATAACCCAATAGAAGAGTGTCTGTTCACACGTATACAATAATGTCCTCTCTGATTAGGCCATTTGAACAATTCTTGAGTTATTCAAAGTAATTGGATACATATTGGACGGTCCTAATGTTTATATGTTTTGCATATATGTTAAAGCAAGGTAAAATAAATGTAGTTGACAAGTGAAGCCAATAGATTATTTTTAATGTCTTATTCATGATTACTTCTAAAGTATTCCTTGTAGGAGAGTAGATTTTATACTTGAGGCACAAAATTTCTTTTGTAAATAACTATCATTGGTCACTTGTGTATGGTAGACAAGAAGCTCTTTTTAGTATTGATTTTAGATCCACATCTAAAACCTTTTGGCCCAGTTTAGCTCAGACTGAGTAAACATGTTTACTGGTTGCTGTAGTGTTTCAGTGATGACGTGTCCAGGTGTTTGTGGATGGTGAAGGCATGCGGTTTCAGGAGTTTTGAAAGTTTTTTTGGTTTTTTTTTTTTTAGGTTTCATTTGATTTTTCCTTAAAGGTGTTTATATTTTGTAACAGGAAAGGGACAAAATCTTCTTTTGATATAAAAGGTACAAGTTGTGGCTGGAAAACTATTTAACATAAAATTAGCCCCATCCTACTTCTGTGATTAAGATGTTTAGAAAAGTATTGAAAATTATTATAAGAAACTTGTATTAATAATAAGATGCTTCATATTTATCTGTCGTTGCTAATTTCATGACACCGGGCAATAATTATTATGTCTATATTAATATAAGAACGAACAAGGAAATAATGTACAAAGTGAATGTAGATAGTTTAAACTAAGTAAAGTCAAAACTCTGGCAATATTTTGGTCATGTGAGGTACAATTTGACAGCTTAGAGACTTTTGCTGTTTGTTTAAAGGTGATGAACCACACTAAACAATGAAATACTGAGCTTAACTGATACTTTCCAAGTGCTATTTATCAGATTTGTTTCTGTAGCTGGGAGATGACCTTGGAATCCACAGTTTTAGACTGAATGGGACTTGCCTGATGATCAGGATTCTTGCAACCCAAGCCAGATTTCTTGAACCATCTGTTTATCATACTGTGATCAAGTATGCTTTCATCTTTTGCTCCACAACTGTTTTGGTTGCTTCCATGGCATTATAGCTCAGTTCAAACTTGTAAAGCATAAGTTTGTGAATTAAACTACATCGCACATTCATCTGTGTGGCTTTTAAATCACAATAAAGCAATGCACAACTTGTTAACATTAACTACCCCAACACTACCAACTGCAGTGGGTACCTTCCACATCTTGACTTGCTTCAGTCCTCTGATGTATGTGCCACAAACTAACACATACCAAAATATTGCAAAACTTTTGACTCATTCTCTTAATATAAGAAACTCGTATGATTAGATGCTTTAGGCACATTGATAATTGCTAACTTCATGACGCAGATTAATAATTATCATGATTTTCTTAGAATAAACATGAACCAGGAAATAATAAACAAAGTGTATATAGTTTAATAACAACACAATATTAATTCAACCATTCGATAAAAAAACAGATACATAAGTTATAGAAACTTACACAAATGCTTTCGATAAAAGGTAATTTCATTATTTTCTGTTTACCTCAAATTGAACAGATGACAGTTCAAAAGAAATCTTCAGTATGAGACAAAACTTTCACTTTTTCTTGTTCCTGGACAGAAAATGTTATTTCACAATTGCTCGTAACTAAAGTAAATGGAAAAGATCTATTTCTTTCTTCAAACTTTGCTTTTGCCACCAAAGTATTCAAATTTCCAAATTAAACTATTTATAAGTATTATCAATTGATTGATTGATTTAAATGGCATGTCAACCTGTCTAGGGTTATTTTATACCAAAAGGTTGGGGAACTGTATTCATTGTATGTTCATAGTTATATTTTTTGTGGAGTTATTTCTGAAGAGGTTTTTTACCCTCTGTCCAATAGAATACGAATATTTTTTTAAAAGATCTATTGACTCATGAACATTTTTAAAAAGATCTATTTAATTCATGGATGGGACCTTAACTGGTGCTACCACACAGGGTCAAAGTGAACCTTGGAGTAATGGCAAATCTACAAAACTGGAGCCTCACCATCAGATCTAGTTTACATTCATATCTAGGACACCCCTTTTTAGTAAGATAATGCTTCTATGTAGGGGATACAGTCAGCATCTCCCAAGCCCCATCAACAAGGTGACTACTTATATATAATAATGTATTTGATACATCAAAGTGATTTACATGACATTCAAAGTCCTCAAAAAAAACGACTTGTACATTAATGGATAAATTTAGTTTAAACGCACACAAATTTTGATTCAGACCATAAATAAATGAAAATGTGTAGATTTGATCATTTTAACAGAAAAGAAAATTCATTATCTGGGGCAAAAAAACAAAGTTTTAAGAAAATCATACCTCATTGGCCTAGATGGTGGAGTGTTTGTCAATGGTCCGAGAGATTGGGGTTCAATCCCAGGTTGCGTCATACCAAAGACTTTAAAAATGGTACTTGATACCTCTTTGCTTAACAATCAGCAATATAAGATACATATCAAGGGTAAAGGGGAGCAATCCTAGGAAAGAAGTAGTGCCCTCTCCTATACCTCAGTGTAGTAGCTATTGAAAAGGGAACCTTCTGGTCACCCTTGACTACGGACACCAACCACATAGTTATTTTCCATACTTTTACAAGATAATAAACTTAGAAATACTATGTTCTATCCAGGAACAAAATATTTTTCATTGTGTTTTCAGGAAGTGTCCTTCTGAGAAAAGAATTAAGAATGTTTTAGGGTTCCTTTTTGATATACATGGATGAATTCATACAAGGACAGGCTTTTAGTTCTTATTAAATTATTGTTTATCATGTTCATAGATTTAATTCAGAATTCTCGTTTGTTTCCGGTATTTTTTGGACTCGAGGTTTTTGGCAATATAGATTATTATTACTAATTATAAGTAACTGGTGATTGGTTATTAACTCTGTGAAGAATAAACCAAAAAACAAGGAATGAACACAAGTTGTTAAATCAACACATGAGGATGAGTCAAAAAGTAATGCCTTTTTCTTTGCCAACATTGTATCATACATCAAAATAAAGCGGGTGTTCTGTGGATCATATCCTTACTTCTCAACATAGTCACTGTTTCTCTTTATAGCAATGCTCGACCTTCGAATCAGAACATGTATGCCTGTTCCATAAAATTCTGTTGACAGTTCTTTGAGCCACTTCATTACTGCAGTTTTCACTTCCTTGTTACTGGCATAATGTTTGCCTCTTAAACCTTCTTTCATGGGGCCAAACACATGATAGTCTGAAGGCACTAAATCTTACCAATCAATAATGTCCTCCTTCTGCATGACAAGGCTTGACCACACATAAGTATTAGGACAAAAGAAACAGTAACCTCATTTGGGTGGATAACTTTACCACACATCTTCTATACTCACTGGACATAGTGCCTTCAGACATTTATCTTTTCACTAGACCTAATAGGCAATTCTCCAATGGTCACATCCTGTCAGATTTTGCCTCAGTCAGAAGTTAAGCTATAAGGGTTCTTGAAATTGGCTCATCCTTTCTAGATCTTCTTATGTCTTATTCAAAGCACCTCTGCTCTTTGTGCTATATAACAAGACTCAGCATTCCTATCCGAGGTCGCGGTAAATCACCTGAAGAAGGCCAGAGGTGAAATTTGGTCGAAACATAGTGAAAGAAGAAACAACACAAAAACTACCAAGATGAGGACTAAAAGTCCGCAATAAATAAAAAATTGATTCTCAGATTAAGAAGCCTCATCTCAAAATGATTCAAATTAAAGATGATTTTTTATATTAATCATTTTTCATCAATTATATTTTATTCAGTTTGGTTGGCCTTTGAACTATTCAGATTAAGTGTTCAGACGTTAGGTACAGTTTTATGCTTGTGCACAAAGGATATGACAATCACCATTGCCATAATAAATCCCAAACAGGAAATGGGGCTGGAGTGTGGATGACATCATGCCCAGAAGAGATGGTCCTGAGAATTTGAGGATTTTGAAAAAGCAGCAGTTGAGGGCTGACATTGGACCAAGTAGGCAGAGAATTGAGTTCTCTGCCATTGAGTTGAAGTTGAGACTGGGCCGTTGAAGATGTAGTTGGGTTTTTTGGATCTCTACCAACAGAGATCTTAAACACCACAAGATGTGCCAAATGTTGGGGGTGGGGCCAGCATAGTAAGAATTGTGTCTCTCTCCTCGTGTTGATGAATGGAAGTCAGAAGTTTATAAAACCGTTTGTACCTGAACAACAGAATCGCCTGCATTTGTACATGCATTTGTGTTGTGTATTTGCCTGTATTGTGTGTTTGCATATGTATACGTGTAGTATACAACATTTGCAGTCTGATAAGCTGTTCTCTTATTCTAGACATTCATAACCCTAGCCCCTCTTATCAGACCTGGCCACTTTGTAATGTTTATTCAAGGTTTTTACTTTCATCCTCAAGTTCAGAATTTCTCTCTCTCTCTCTCTCTCTCTCGCTTTTATTTACTTGATTCTTCAGCCCAGCTGCACTTATTCATTTCTTTTCACACCACATTGTTTATAATAGTCAACAGATGTCTACCAGAGTGATGGCTTTTTCAGCCAAGGTTGTATGGAAGATGACGTTAACATCCACTTAAAAATTCAATCAATTCCCATTCTCAGCATCACAGAAGAGAATGCGAATAGATCCCCAGTACTGTGATTTGAGTCCTGCCCGAAGTTCCACTGTGTTTCAAGTTTCTGTTTCTATGTCCTGGTTCTAGTTCTGTTTTTCCACTCTTGGTCTTTGTCTGTATGTATTTTTAACTCCCTTTAATTCTTGCAGATCTTTCTACAATGGCATTAGACTTCCCATGTCTCTCCAGTCAGAGTTGTTTATTTTTAACTTTCCTTTTGTTTATGATACTGTCCTAGTTATTTCTATTTGGTCTGTAAATGTCTCATTCTCCTTACCTTTTGGAATACTCTGGAGGTGTTGTTCCTTTCAGTGGTCTGTACCTTATATCTTAGTGCCTCCTTATGAATGCTGTGACTATAGTTGCTGATCCCCCTGCACACTTATGCCAGTCTTTCCTGGGGATTAGCTAAATCTACCAACCTTCCTCAGTTGCTACCTAGACTTTCCTTGAATCACTAGTTGCCCAGACAAATTTTAAATTAACACACATCCATATGATGGGTACTGGTTCAATTAGACTAATTATGACTTGTTTTTTTAATTCTATTTTCATATAACAAAAAAATTAAAATTAAAATAAAAAACTTTAATTAACAACAAAGCAAAAGCTCAATAAAGGCCATATTCTACCCAAGGAATTCATGAGTTCCTACTGAAGGTGTGATAAGTTGATATTTTCTGGCAACCAGCTTCAGAGATGCCTATATATAAAAAGATTTTTACAACTTATTACTTAGTCGTTGCAGCTGAGATTTCCGATTTTATATGAGGGAAATTTTCCACATTGAAGTGGCTGACATGCTGGATTATAACATAGCAAGTAAGATTGAACTTCAGTCATCTTATTACATTCACTTTTGGACTAATACTCTTCAGAAACAGTAAGAGACCCTCAAATCTCCCCCAACTATGAGTTAAATAGTACTACAACTGTCATTCTTCAAGGATGGCTTTGGCATCAAATAACCCAAAAAGGTTGATATGTCATCAAACAAGAAACTGAAACCATCTTATGTTTATATTTCGGCTAGATCCTTTGATGTGTCGTCTCATAAAAAGATGCAGTCGTATGGCCGGATTTATTCATAATAAAGTGGCACAAAGAATTTAAACAAGAGCACTAATTCTGGCAACAGGGAAGCTATAAAAGCGTGTCTTCATCTGAAATAAAAATACTTTTACCTAAAGGCAATGAAAGTCAAAAGTAAAAGTCAAATTAGTAGGAAAGGAAGTACAAAATGCTGCTGAATTGAGAGAAGGAAGAAATTGTGGGTAAAAAAAAATCCAGCCTTTTCTTTACTTTAGAAAGCAATAATAAATATCCCCCACTTAACGGAAAACAACAAACAACAAATCTGAGATTTCCTGTATTCTTTACCTACAATAAATCTTTCTATAATTCACTAAATGTCTTTTTGTCTGTCTTTTATTGCATAACTCAAGGATGAATAGAACTATGACCATCAAATTTTATCTGCTTACTAATGGGATCCTGCAGAATTTTTTTTTTTTCATTCCAGAACTTTTTAGTTTTTAATGAAGGGTTTGATTTACAGTGTAAACGTAAACTGGACAGTTGCGTAGTGTAATGGTTATCATTGTAAGAAATGGAGTTGGCAATCATGGCTGAAATTCTGGACAAGTTTGTTTGTGTTTCACTGAATTTAAACAAGCTTTACTCTGTTTAAAATTGACCTTGTGTTAATTTCACCCATGGCAGAAGAGGTGGATAAATACCTTCTTTGTTTCTCTCCAGTAAGATCAACAGAATCTTTATCTTCTTATTTAACTGTATAAAGTAGATATCCAGCGGAAAATTTCCCAACCAGAAACCAATGTTATGACATTTTGGGGGGCAATTTTTTCTGGTCATCAGAAAAGCAAAACTTAAAAAATAATGTTGTATTTAAATTTGTTCAATGAGCAATGTGTAGCTTACTCTTAAACAACTTCTATGCTGCTGATGGCTGGTTGTCTGATGAGGGAGGAGAAACACAAAAAGTCACCTTGCTTCAGGTGTTAGAACCTCTGTTGTTTCATTCTGTCTATTCGGTCTCTGAGGCTGTGGAAGTATATGGCAAAGGATAACAGATTAAATGTGCTGAGAAGATTCTTCATTCTTGTACCATTGAATTCTTCTGTTGCTCTCTCTTCCCATTATCTCTAGTTTTCCCAGGTCCCCAGCAACCAAAGAGAGAGTGAATCAAGAAACTTGTCTTCTTTTATTTAGGTTCACAGAACAATGAACGCTGCTAGCCTTGTCTAGCTATCTCCCACTACCACTTAAATAGATGATTGAGTGTGGTGACTTAACCAAGTCCTACTTAACTACCGTTTTCAGTCTGGGATGTGAGATGAAGCTCATCGTGTTACACCTAGCCTACTAGAAAAGATTTTGAACTTTGTCAACTCATCTCTCTTGGATTGTTATTGTTTATCTCTTCACATGTTAGTACTGCTCATGTATAGTGATGCAAATAGCCACTAGATGGACATGAATATTAGTTTGTCAATGATATTTACTAAGTAATAAGTCATTACAAAAATATAGTAAGATGTTAATAGCTTTAATTAAGAATGTAATAATACATTTTTCTTACTAAACAGAAAGTAGCAGTCCACAAAATTCCGATTCCTTGTTCTGTATATTAAACTAGGATATTGGTGCATGTAAAAACCTTCGGTAGGTTTGATTTTTTTATCACTTTATTTCTATTCGGAAGTATTTTCTTTTTCAATCAACTAAGAGTCCAAGGGAATTTTTTTTTTAACCCCTGCATTTAAATCTTATGTAATTCTACATATATCGTCTTCTGAAAGTTTTTAAGAGATGATAGCAAGGTTCTTTATTTGCATTTAACTTCCTTAAACTTCTGATATTTCAGATGCAGCTTCAGCAGCCTTAAGGTTTAGTTTGGTTTAGTTTGCTTGGCTTTATGGTATATCAACCTTTGTTGGTTATTTAATGCCAAATCCATTTTTATGTAAATAATCTGTTCTATTGAAAACAGTTCAGTTTAGCATAAGTACACAGTTTAATTGTCAAAAACATTTCCATTTCAAACTATTCAAGCAGTTATATATAATAATTCAATTAAGTGGGAATACACTTTTAATGTCAAAAAACAGTTCTATTTCAAATAATTCAGTTAAGCATAAGCAAACAGTTTAAATGTAAGTACGGTTTAATTGTCAAAAACGTTTCTATTTCAAGCAATTCAGTTTACTCAATTCATTTTAGCATAAGTATGCTGTTAGTTCTATTTAACCCATTGATAGGGCCCTATCATATGCTACCACTCTGGGCCAGAGTGGACCTGCGAGTGATGGCAATGAAGGGGTACTCCGCATTCCCCAAAGCTCCAGCACTGCTGGAACCTCCCCATCAGATTGTTTAGTGTCATTTCCAGGACACTCATTAGGGGGGTCTTACCCCTCTGCAGAGGTGCAGTCGGTATATTCTACAGCCCCAGCCGACTGGCCAAGGCAGCTTTAAGGTCACATTTAAAATTATTCTTTACAATTGCTTGTATTTGTCATCACAACATTCAAAACAAAAAGTACATTTGATTAATAAAGGAAAGAGCCATATTTGGTCATTTTGGAGTCTTTGATTTGATGATGGGTTCAAGAATACTCTTCAGAATGGAATGCAATGTTCTTTTATTTGTGCAGGCATTTTGCCTCTCGAGCATGCAAGATAGTGATGCAATCATTTTGAATAAATTTTGCAGAGACAAAGAGTCAAAGATGAAATGAACAAATGACAAGATGAGGTTGCTCATATATGTAAAGAAAAAATCAGACACATGGTCACAGAATAATCCCACTCACTTTATTGCTGTTGTTACAATTTCCCTCTTGACTGGTTTCAAAAACAAGAAAACATGAAGGGGTATTTTAAAGTTGATCACGGAAAGATCTACTTTTTGACAGTAACCTAGCCCACTCATTGTAAGCAGAGACATTTCATTTGACTGTCTCTTGCACCTACACCAAGAATTTCTTATGAATAACTTTTTGTTGTTGGTCACACAGCAGAGCGCCAAAGTCACTGCTGGTGGGAGGTGGCCACCATAGAATATAATGAATTCACAAAGAAAGACTTTTGATGATGCAAAAAGGTACATGGAAGAGATGGTGTTACTGATAAACACCTGAAGTCACCATGCCACAAATGTTGCATGGACTGACTCTTAATACAACAATGCAAAAAATGCTCTCTATAAAACAGAGCAAACTGTAGCTTGCCAGAATAGAATACTTAGTTTCAGTTTCACTTTCTTTGTTTCATAGCATATCAACTTTTGGAGGTTATTTAATGTCAGTAACATTTTTGAAGAACAGTAGTTATTCCCATAGCCAAAGAGGATAACAGAGTTCATGCCTTTCCCAAGGGTATTAGTCTGAAAATGAACATAATAGTGTGACTGAAATTTGAACTTGCTAACTAGGATGTCACTGTCCAGCATGTTAGCTACTACACTTCAAAAACTTCCTTTAACATATTAAGTAATAGGAATATAAATGTTATATGCTTTTTTGTCTCCCCAAATGAAAAGGTTAATTAAATTTGCTAATTTATTTAGCCATTTGTTTTTAGTCGTTAGTCTGATCAGGTGCAGAGACAAAAACAACCAGAGAAAATATCAAAAATGAGTCCATTAATATAACAGGTAACTTAAAATGCAAATCAGGTTATCAAACGATTGAGTCATCACCAGGTAGAACTCGTTAAGAAACTCCGCAGCTCATCTGTACTTATCCTTAGTGTCCCAAGTGTTTATCAAAAATTAAACTACAGCACTTGATAAATACCTTGTGTATGTCATTGCTTCTATTCTACACAAAAATGTAAAGAGGCACTCGTAACGTAATGGTTATTGTTTTTGAAAATAGACTCAGCAACCCAAATTCAAACCCTGGAACAAGGTTGTTTGCATTTCATATCATTCCAATACACTTGGAAAAGGTAAGTATCCAACTATTCTCGCTGCAGATATGGGTAAGTAGTATAACAGGCACTTTAACCTTCTTATGGCAACTTGTCTAGGAGAAGGAAAACTCTGAATTCAAACTTGTTAAACTCTGTTAAAAAATTGATCTTGAGTCCCATCCAGCTTGTGTGGAGGGGTTGGATTGATACACATATATATATATATATTTACTCAACCACTCTTCAATTGGCAGGGTATGACACAAGGTCAATTTTAAGTGGAGTATAGCTGGTTTGAATACAAAGTTTTCCTTGTCTTAGACTGGTTGGCCAACCAGAATAAAGGAACCTAGCCTGCCCTACTATTTACACATAACAGGGGGTGGAGAAGAGATGTATTCATGCCTTTCTGAAGGGCATTACCACAAAGTGAAATGCATCCAACCTCACCCAGGATTTGAACTTGGGTTGCAAATTCCATTTTTTATGCTGATAACCATTATGCTAAATGCGCTTCCTATATTTACATCATATTTGTCAATAGATAGATTAGTTGATTATTAAGTTTGTCTTTGCAATCCTATATTTATATATATATATATATATATATAATGCAAATTAGGAATATAATTCCTACATGGCCATTGGTTTCACCAAATGGCTCTTCAGGATTGCTCTGAAGAGCCGTTTGGTGAAACCTAGGTAGACTCGCTCGTGGCCGTGTAGGAATAATATTCCTAATATTAGCTCTATCTCATGTATTGACCACTTTATTACGTTTTTGCTTAGGTAATTCTGTCGGTGTTTTTTCTTTTGAGTAGACATATGTACTGCTTGATTATTTTCAAGTAGCAAGTGTTTTTCGTCTTTTCTTTTTTATTTTTTACAAAATTTTTTCTCTCTAGATATCAGTTTGTAGAATTTGCAACTAGTACAATCTGGGGTTTTTTCACACCATCAGAATTATAGATTAGATATAAACTTTAAAAAAGAAAAAAAAAAAAAAATATATATATATATATATATATATATATGTCAATGATAATGATAATAAATAAATATATATTATATATATATTTAATCCATGGAAAATATTGTTCTGCAATCTAAGGTTTCATGAAGTTTATAACAACATTCATCAGGCAGTTAAGAAGATGGAATGAAATTAAAAATAAAAAATGCGACAAAATGCTGACAAAAAGCCGTTAAGATTTCGTTTGTGTGTGGTTGTAAGTATGTGAGTGTGTATGGGTTTGGGTGTATGTGTGTGCGTGTGGATGCGCGTTTTTAAGTTAAGTCAGGCCAGGAACGTAAAGCATTGGATATAGCGGAAATGGGTTACGAATGTGTATACATTTGTAATAATATATTCTTTCGTTGACAGTGGGACTAATTATCATCGCTGCAAGTTGTAGTGAATGAGTGAGAATCTGATTTGTAAAGGTGTATGGTAGGCAAGAGTTACAATGGGTAAGGATATAGTGTGTCGTAAATATGTTGGTGTAATATATATGGAGGGGGGATTGTATTATAATGATGATAATAATAACTAAATAAATAACTAATATATGAATAACTAAATAAATAACTAATATATCAATATAGATTTATGATTGACTTTTATAGATGTATTAAATTCGTCTTTGCAATCCTATATATATATATATATATATATATATATATATATATATATATATATATATATATCAGAAAAATGTTCAACAAACTAGTGATAACTCTGCAATGGTGTAAGATGTATTCGATTAAAGTTTGAAATAGGGAAACTGGTGCATTTCTTCACATGGGAGATATGCACAGATCTCTTTATACACCATTTTCCGCTTGCTATAATTCTTGATAGTGATAGTCTCTTTCACTAAGGTGAGAAAACCCACCCCCAATTCTGTGGGTCATGTGAAACTGGTCACAGGAACACTCATTTGACTTTTAAATACTCTATTATTCACAATGCTTGTTAAATTTAAACCCCATTGAGCATATATCAAGCGTGTTGCAAACTTCATTAAATTCCCTGTGAAACAACTTCACCAAAGGCAATGTTAGTGATATCTATTCATCAGCTGGGGAAGGAAAACACAAAAGCACAATTCATTTTAGCCTTAGGTTGGTTAGGTGGTTGGTTGGTTGGTTGGTTTAGTTTTATGGCATGTCAACTCTTGTTGGTTATTTAATGCCAAATCTTCTTTATACATATATCATCATCATCATGATGTCGTGCCGCTAGTACGGATATCCCTGACCCTCTCTCGCCACTTCTCCCTATCGTTCATCGCTTCTGGCAGGTCCTTAGGACTACATCCCGTATCCTCACATAGCTGCTGTATGTATGTTCAAGCTGGTTGTCCTGCTTTTGCTCAGCCATATGTGGGGGTCCATAGGAGTACATCACATATGAGCTCATCCCTGCTTCTCCGGCAGTGTCCCGCATGTCTGGTTCGTCTAACTTGGATAGTTTTCATGATGGGAGGCAGGTGGCCGTATAGTTGGTGCTTTGTGGGGTGTTGCCGCCAGGACTTGTTCAATATTGCTTGCAACATTCTTGTGTAATTGCCGTCTAGCTTCTTCTCCAGCCGTTTTGTTAGCGTCCAAGTGGTGCATCCATACAGCAGTATTGACACGACTGCTGCCTGGAAGAAACTGCGTTTCATTTCATCGGTCAGGTCTGATTTCCATATGATCGATAGCTTATCAATAGTTGTCCATTCCTTCGTTAGCTGTGTGTCGATGTCTTAAAAAAAATACATATTTATGACTTGTAAACGAATAGTTTACCAATACCATTTTTAAATAAGTCTGAGTTCATTTGTTTACATGCAGTTAAATTGTAACAATTGTATTCTTAAATGAGTCAGAGCTAATTTGTTTGTGCATGAGTATTACTATTGCTTGCACATAGTTAAATGATTCCAAATATTCTAACACAAACTGTTCTATTCAGTATTAATCATTTGTTTCAAATAGTTTCAAATATTGCTATCTGACATAAATAGTTTTATTTGCAGTTCAACAGTTTCAAGCATTAAGGGTATCAAGTATTGCTAATCAACACTAATAATTCTATTCCACATTACTCATTCATTTGCGCATAGTTAAATGTTCTAAATATTGATATGTATCACAAACAATTCAGTTAAACATCAATTATTTGTTTACTCACTGTTAAATGGTCAAACAGTTCTATTTCTAATAATTCAATTTAATGTTACTCATTTGTTAGCCCACATTTTAAAGGTCAAACAGTTAGATTTGTCCCATATATAGGATTGGGTGTCCTTGTGGAGTAATGGTTAAAGTGATGGACTGCAGAATCATAGTAAGTGAGTTCAAACTCCAGTCGTGCTATTACATTCACTTTCAGACAAATACCCTTGAGAAAAGTATGATCCCCTTATCCTCCCGGCTATGGATTAAATAGTTCCTCTACTGTTCTTCTAAAAGGATGGCATTGGCATTAAATAACCTACAAAGGTTGATATGCCATTATACAAAGAAACCAAACCAACCAAACCCCTTACATAAGAGTCTATCAGGTGTTACCGTGAGGGTCAGTGGGCCTGGGAGTAATGTCAATGAAGGGTACTCCATATTCCCCAAAGCTCCATGGCTGGAACAACACCATTAGATTGTTCAATGTCATATCAGGACATTCATGAGGGAGGGGTCTTACCCCTCAGCAAAGATGCATTAGCATTAGTACCATTTGTTATTTTATTTTCTCTCCATTCGGTCTCTAAGGCCTTGGAATAAAAAAAAGGAACTACACATACCATGTGTGAAGTTAGCTTCTTTTTCTTCTTGGAATTGGACTTTTCTGAAAACTTCTTCTACAGCAAATTTTTATCTCCTTGAACCCCAGCCACTAAAAGAAAAAAAAGAAACTGAATTATGAAATTCACCTTGGGTTGATAACTCTAAGACTGTAACCTCAGCAAGACCAGTGCAAGCCCAAACGTTCTCCCAGTAGAGATGTTGAACTCTGTCAAATCTTTCTTTTAGCTATTGCTTTTTTTTTTTTGATAACTTACCTATTTATGTCCCAGTAAGATCTGCTTACAATGCTTTACACCGGACATTGGCATAATGGTTAGAGTGTTTGCTAATGGTCCAGTAGACTTGGGTTCAATCCCAGGCCGAGTCATACCAAAGACTCAGAAAATGGTACTTGATATTACCTTGCGAAACACTCTGCATTATTAGGTAAGAATCAAGGGTAAAGTGGAGCAATCCAGGGAAAGGAGTAGCGCCCTCCCATACACCTTGGTGTAGTAGCTATCGAAAAGGGAGCCTTCGGGTCACCCTCGACTAAAGGGAGACAACTTTACTTTACTTAGAATGCTTTATCGGTAGCCAAACACAACTCATATAGAAACAATACTGGAGTCTATCTGGACCGATATAACTCTATACAATGACTCCAGTACATCACAGATTCCATGACAAGGTCCGTAGCTACCCACAATTTTGGTGAAAATAGGAAATAGTATCAGCAACCCGAGTTCAAATGCTGGACAAGGTTGTTTATCTTTAACTTCATTCTAATGCTTTGGGGAAAGGCATGAATTCAACTATTTCCCTTCCAGCTATGGATAAATAGTAGGGTAAACTGGACTTTTATGGAAACAAGTCTAAAAGAAGAAAAATTCTGAATTCAAACCAGCTGTAAAGTAAAATAAAGTTGGCAACCGTAGTCAAGGGCAACCAGAAGGCTCCCTTTTCAATAGCTACTACACCGAGGTGTAGGGGAGGGTGCTACTCCTTTCATTGGATTGCTCTACTTTACCCTTGATATGTACCTCATATTGCTGAGTGTTAAGCAAGGAGGTATCAAGTACCATTTTTAAAGTCTTTGGTATGACTCGACCTGGGATTGAACCCAGGTCTCCTGGACCATTGGCGAACACTCTACTTACTAGACCAATGAGCCAGCTGTACTCTATTTAAATATTGACCATGTGTTGGAACCTACTTGTGGCAAAGTGGTTGGATAAATAGATACATATTATTTGGTAGCAATCTCTAATTTTTGGCATTTCAGTTCATATTATTTCAAAGAGAAGTTATTAGAAATGTAAACTGGACCTGTATTTTACAGACAGCCTGTTTATCAATCATGTTTTCTTTTACTGTTGTGAATGAGATTTTCATGTTTGTTTTAGCATTTTGACTTTTTATTGGGATTTCTATATTTGCTCTTACTGAAACAATTGTTGAAGCTGCTCTTGTGAGAGAAAAAAATGATGGCTTATATAATGAAGATGTTACACGAGAGATGCAGGCATCATTATTGGCTTCCATTATTTTGCTTTTTCATCTTTTTATTGAGAGGGTGTTGGTTATCTTTGATCTTTTTATGACTAGGGCTGAGAAAGTCTTTCAAGAAAAGGGATTTTTTTAAAAGGGGCCCTTTAATCAGCAAAAGAATTCTATTGATCAAGCCAAGAGAGATATATGTACATAAAGCATGGATTTGAGATTGATGAAAACAAGATAATGGGGTGGGAGATGATAGGGTAAAGAAATACTGGTTATAAAAAAGAAAAGAGAGACAGAAAAAATAGAAAATAAAAGAAAAAAGAAGGAAACAAGCTGGACAGAACTTATTTGTGTATTTATATTAACACATGAGTACAGAAAGATATAACTAGACATCTACATCTTCCAGTTAAACTATCTCTGCCTGTTCTATCTGTCTATCTGTCTTTCTATCCATCTATCTCATTCTGTTTATATCTATCTATCCATCTATCTATTTATCCCAGTCTGCTTCTTTCTTTCTTTCTTTCTTTCTTTTTTCTTTCTATCTATCTATCTACTTATCTACTTATTTCTTTCTATCTATCTACTTATCTACTTATATTTTTTTCTATCTATCTACTTATCTCATTCTTTTTATATCTATCTATCTTATCTATCTATCTCATTCTGTTTATATCTATCTATCTATCTATCTATCTATCTATCTATCTATATCAGTCAATTCATATCTGTCTATCTATAAATCACACTATCAATTTCTTTCCCTCTCTCTCTCTCTCTCTCTATATATATATATATATATATATATTTGAATCAGTTAATATCTATCCTTTTCTCTGCATATCCATCCATCAATCAATCTATCTATCAATCTCTTTATCTATCTAGCTAGCTAGTTAGCCACCTAGCTAGCTAGCGGACAATCTTTCTGTCAGTTTGTCTGACTGATTGTCTCAGTTCATTCAGCTTTATCTGTCTATTCTGTTTTTATCTATTTAACTGTCCATCATAGTTTATTCTTTACTTCATTCAAATCTAACCCTCTATCAATGTAACTACCTATCTATCTCAGTTAATTTTTATCTATCTTTCTATATATTTTACTCAGTTCTTATCTATCTCAATTCATATCAATTTATTTAACTATCTCAATCCATCCTTACCTATCTTAGTTCATTCATATCTATCTATCTATCTATCTATCTATCTATCTATCTATCTAATTTGTTTTATCAGTTTCTGTTCATATCTATCTATCTATCTATCTATCTATCTATCTATCTATCTATCTATCCTGATATTGCTAATCTGTCTCGTGCTGGCCATAAATTGAAGCACTGGCAATGATCTGTGAAATGAGTTTCCTAACCACTGCTATATGACAGGTACACTTGTGTATATAAGTATGCATGAATATATATATGTGTGTGTGTGTGTGTGTGTGTTGTGTGTGTGTGTGTGTGTGTGTGTGTGTGTTTACAAAAGAGTAACTAAATCTAAATGGTAAGCCACTCAACAAATGGAATCTGAAAAACTAGTTTGAATTCCACTTGCAAATACTTATGTCAATTTCAAGCTTATGCCCTAAGAAATATACAATTATGATAAATATATGATGGCTATTATTCTGAGATTTCTATTTATATATATATATATATATATATATATATATATATATATATATATATATATATATATATATATATATATATATATATATATATATATATATATATATATATAAGGAAGCTTTGAAAACAATAGCTCCTATTATGCATGAGCAATGGTGATGACTATGTTCAAAAAGAGTGCTTGGAAATTGTTAATTTACTCTATCCAATGCTGTTATTATGATCCCTCTGCCTATTGTAGTTTCCATAAGAATAAATTTGGTTGTTTTATTTTTGGGAACTCCCTCTTATATACATTTAAAACTGCAGGTATATAGAGCACATATTATATGAATGCACACATTGGCATAATGGTTTGAGTGTTTTCAAATGGCCCAGGAGACTTGGGTTCAATCTCTGGTCGAGTCATACCAAAGACTCAAAAAATGGTACTTGATGCCTCTTTGCTTAACCCTCAGCATTATAAGGTACATATCAAGAGTAAAGTGGAGCAAACCAGAGAAAGGAGTAGTGGCCTCTCCTACACCTTGATGTAGCAGCTATCGGAAAGGGAGACATAGGGTCACCCTCAATTACGGTCGCCAACTTTATTTTACTTACTTTTTGTGTCAATATATAAATATTTTTATTATATACTAGCCCATATTTTTGTGTAAATATATAAATATATATTAGGTACTGGCCCATTGAATTGGGAAAGAGTGTTTGTCAATAGTCTGAGAGACCTGGGTTCGTTCCCTGGTTGAGTCATACCAAAGACTCAAAAAATGGTACCTGATGCAGCCTTGCTTAACACTCAGCATTATATGGTTTGGATCAAGGGTAAAGTGGTGCAATCCAGGGAAAGCAGTAGCGCACCCCCTACACGTTGGTGTGGGAGCTATAAAAAAGGGAACCTTCAGGTCGCACTTCACTAGGGTCAGCCAACATATATATATATATATATATATATATATATGGGGGGGGATTCATTCAGTTCCTCTGCTACTAGGAGGATTTAACATAGAGTCAATTTTTTAATGGATTACAAGTCCTTTGAATTTGGGGTTTTCCTTCTCATTGATTAAACTAGGTTAATGAGCTCAGTCTGCCCTACTGTTTACACATAGTTGAGGAAATAAAAGTTGGATTTATACTATTCCCATGGGTATTAGATTCTTGGAAAGCTACATGCTCCCCCTGGGGGGGTAAGCATTCTGGTGAAGGAATTAACAGCTGCCACTCGTATAATGTGAAGCTCTTCTAACGAGTTGAACACTCCAGTATCCAGTAAAGCAAAATGTAAACAAACAAAAGCTAATATAAAATGCCTTATTATTCCCAAGTTGATGTAGGTCACCTGAGTGCTGAGCAGTAAGATACTAAGTTTAATGCAAAGTTAGGCAGGTTTCACTCCCAGCTTGAAGCGTCCTGCATATCTTGCCACTCTGAAGAGTTGTGATACAATAAAAAGGTCTGTCTGTGTATGAATATATATATATATATATATATATATATATGTATATATATATCTTTAAAGAAATACCGCTCTGTAAAAAATTACATTGAGCTCTCCACCAGGAAAATTTAAATGTTCAGCTCCTGAATGATTTTCTTGTCCTGAAGGAATTACTCCCAACTCTGGTTTAACTGGACCAAATAATACTATATATATATATATAAACATTGTATTTACAATAAATCAAAGTGTGTGTGATTTTTAGTGGGGACATTCATTATTATAGCAGCATCAAGTACTTTTCATGCACATTCCTTGGTTGTATTTTATCTTGTATTATCATAATATATATATATATATATATATATATATATATATATATATATATATCATAGGGAGAGAAAAAGAGAGGCTGACTGAGATATTATTACCAAACTCTATAACATTAAATCCCTATCACCAAAATTGTGGAATATGTAGCAAATCCAAAAATAAGTATACTCCTTGAGTATATTTATGCAATTTCACTT
The DNA here is from genome assembly GCA_963585895.1 of Sepioteuthis lessoniana. Lineage (NCBI taxonomy): Eukaryota > Metazoa > Mollusca > Cephalopoda > Myopsida > Loliginidae > Sepioteuthis > Sepioteuthis lessoniana. Next base: position 73,299,209 of record OY757929.1, read on the forward strand.
TTTGGTCACAGAACTTTCAATGCAATCCATTTAGCTTGTATAAGATTCCACTAAATATAATAAAATCCTAGAACTATTGTTTAGGAGGAAATTAACTATAATAGGGGTGTACTTATCAAAGGGTGATACCGTATATATATAGTAAAGATAAGAAATGTTGAAAATAATGCTTACGCAAATATAGATGTAGTTCAGAATGGAGAGAAGAACGAATAGGAAAATGTTTCTTCACATAATTCTAAGAAATCTCCGAAAGAGGATTGCTGTTTCACGCAACTTTATGACAGCACATTCTTATCAAGAAATTATTCCATTTTTGTTGTCTGTTTCCATTCTAGAAATTTAACAAGTGTTATAAGTTAAGCTCTGGGTATAAAAGAAATCAAAAACAAATGGTAACATTATGTTTATTCATGTCAAAAGTGTGAATACTCTTCTAGTCACCAAAAATTGACACTTCAGCATATGCTAATATAATTATTTTCACAATTGGATTTTCAGTGTAAAAGAATTTGATGAAACTTTTCTGAAGATGATTCATTGACCAAATATGACACCAACTGATTATTATACTTGATAATTAAGAATTATAAAATAATCATAAAAATACTTAGAAGTATTTGTATACAATAAGAGAAAATAAAGCGAGCAACAAGACTCGTGCATTTAATAATTACAAGTTTAAATTTCTTATGTTTATATCTGCATAACTGTGTGTATTAAAACTGTACCTAGCTCTTTTGATTTTGATAAATTTGAATAAAATGTTTTAAAGATTAATGAAATATGTCTCTAATTTCATTTAGAAGGTGGAAACATCAAATTCAGTGAACCTTTTTGTTTAACTTAAAAACTATGTGGATTTTTTCCCGCTCCGGGACATTTTAGTTTTTTCTAGTTTTATGATAGCCGTTTTGAATATTTAATAATATAAATTTGCTTAATTTTCATAAGTTTCATTTTATTGCTTAAATGAAGATTCATAATCTTTTTACTCATTAGAGTTTTTCACAGCAATGTTAGCTGATGGTCTTTCAGTGGAGTTTGAGTGACAGCAAGTCTCCTCAAGTCTCCAGGACTCTTCTCAGTATCTTGACCGTTCTCAATAATGTAGTAGTTTCGATGGTCTCCACTTGTCCGCCAACTTCCAAGTCCTCCAGTCCCTTCAATAATCCTTTAGTTATTGTGCCAAAAGCTCCAATCACAATTGGTACAATCGTCACTTTTATGTTCCACAGCTTTTTCAATGCTTTAGCAAGGTCGAGGTACTTATCCTTCTTTTCACATTCTTTCAGTTTTATTCTGTGGTCAGCTGGGACAGCAAAGTCGATAATTTTGCAAATTTTCTTTTTTTATAGATTATTATAAGGTCTGGTCTTCAAGCCGAGATTAGGTGATCCGTGTGTATGTCAAAGTCCCATAGGAGTTTATGTGTGTCATTTTCTAGGATTATTATTATTGTTATTATTATTATTTATGATGAGTTTTTCACACCAAAATTAGCTGATGGTCTTTTCCTGGAGTCTGAGTGACAGCAAGTCCCCTCTAGTCTCCATGACTCTTTTCAATATGCTGTAGTTTTGATGGTTTCACATTCCAACTCTTCCAGCCCCCTTAACAAGCATTGGGAGACTATTCCAAACATATCAATTACAACAGGTATCACAGTCACTTCATATTCCATAGTTTTCTTAGTTCTCTGGCAAGGTCCAAGTACTTGTCTCTCTATTCATTTTCTTTGATCTTCACTCTGTGGTCTGCTAGGTCAGCAAAGTCTGCTATCCTGCTGGTTCTCTTTTTTTTTTTTTGTTATTATTATTCTCCTTATGAGTATTTTACCCCCAGTGCTAGTCGATGGGTTTTTGCTGAAGTCAGAGTGGCAGCATGATCTCCAGGACTCTTCTCAGAATTCTAGCTGATCTTAACACTGCTGTGGTCTAGATGGTCTCAATTCTTCCTCTGATTTCCAGTTCCTGCAGTCTTTTTTCAAGTTTTTGGGAACTGTTCCAAGTGCACTAACAACAATTGGTATCACGGTAACCCACATTTTCCACAGGTGTTTTAGTTCTTAGGCCAGGTCCAAGTACTTGTCCATCATTTTACTTTCATTTATTTTCCTTCTGTCGTCCACTGGGGTGGAAAACCAAGTCTATGCATATATGAGGGGAGAATGGATGAACTCAGGCCATTCATGAGGCTCTTAGTATGAAGTGAAGCATAAACAGCCACATCCATGATTTGAACTTGGGTTGCTAATTCCATTTCCTATAAAGATAACCCTTACATTAAGCACAATACCATGTAACCTAATACATCCTGCTAAATGTTACTTGGAGAAGAGATTACACCTATTATCTAGAGAAATCCTATAAAAAAAAGTTAGCTTGGTACTCTCATTATCCCTATCAAGATATAATTTGATTGCCTCTTTCAATCAGTTCTAAAAGTTTATTGATAAATAAAAAATAGACAAATTTGGTCTCTAGAAATTCATCAGACTAGAAGCTAACAGAAATGAAATTATCTACCAAAAAATACCATGAACCAGATGAAAGTAGCATATATAAGAGTTGTCCACAAATAATGCCTCTCTAATGTCTCCATGCTAAATATATGAGCCATGATGCATATATATTCATAAAAGAGTTACTTTTTATTTACAATATAGAACAATTCAAAGGATGTCCACCTATGTTAAAGCTCCCTTTGAATCCACTTTATAAAAACTCTTTTTGGCACTTCTTAGTCCAGCATATGATAGCATCCGCCTTGTTTCTGGCATCATCAAAGCAATATCTCTAAGAGCTGTAAAATAGATGGTATCTCACTGACCAAACTGTTTGGGTAATAACCCATGATGTCACCAAAGATTTGTGGGATCAGGCATTAAAAGAATGTTGCCATATTTTATAGTGCATTTTCTGTAATCTTTTCTTACAGATGGCTTCTCAATAAGTTCAGAGTGATACAATGTAGTGGTTGATGTTCATAGTTGTCTCACACTCAAAGAAATCAGATAAGATTCCAGAAAATATTCAGCCTTGTCTTGAATTTTTTTATCTAGTGGTTGGAGATTCATAACTCTATGGACAGATTCTTGAAGTCCCTGGGTGATACATTTATACTCAAGTCTCATTATCAATGCAAATGTTCCTGAAAAAGGTGTTCTCATGGGGTTTCAATATTGCCAATAGTTCTGCACAAGCATCCGGTTGTTTCTCTTTCAAATTAGTTGTTAACTGATGACAAATCCACTTGTGTATTATCTGCTAGGTAGCACTGTGGCTAGAGCCAAGTTTCTTAACTAGCTCTTGTATACTAATACCAAGAGTGTTTCAAAGTATGAAAAGTGAAGCTGTATTTACCATGGCAGGAATGAATAATGAATGAGACTTTAATTTTCTTTGAAAAAGTCCTCTTTCATTCAGCACTCTTACCCCTGAGAAAATTTCCTCTTTTAATCTAGTGTGAAACTGTGCCATTGTGTTTCTTTTAATGTGCTGTGGTGTTATGGCTAAAGTGCTGGACTGCAACCTCAGAGTAAATTCAAACTTCGGTCATGCTATTCTATTTACTTTGAGACTAATACTCTTCGGAAAGGCATGAACCTTCTTATCCTCCAAACTATGGGTTAAATGGTATCCCCGCTATTCTTCCACAAGGACTGCCGTGGCATCAAATAATCCACAAAGGTTGATATACTATCAAACAAAGAAATCAAGCCAAACCATGTTCTCAAATCTTACAACTGTAATGAATTTTCAGTTTAGAAAACATGGTAAAGTCACTCCGAGAAAGCTCTGGAGATTATGGAGTGTGACGCACTTCCAAAATCCTGTGTTTCACCAAAAGCTGCTGTTCCTAAAATATCGAGGCTAACTTCATAATTTTCTTCAAGTTGAAACTGATTCATAGTGATGGAGTCTGCATCCACTTATTAAATAAGTTGTACATTTGAATTACAAAATAAATTTAAAAAAACCCAACTAAAACTGCAGTTTCCATACTTTTTGATCCCATCTTATATACTAGTCTGTGCAAAACATCCTTCACTCTGGGTTTTTTTTTCCTGTGGTTCCTGTCTATAGCTTTCGATAATGTATAAAGTTTGTCTTCAACACTGGTTTCTACTTCTTTTATCAAGAACTTCATGTTGTTTCCGCATCATATATGCAGTTATGCAAAACATGAAAATATGTACTGTATCAGTTAATCTGTAATTATTTTGTGGTGTAAAATCATGACATTTCAATTGATAATTTTGTAGCTGGTTACTGTGAAAACTTGGCAGTGAACTATATTTAAGAATGAATTATTATAGCAGTTGCTAAGTTGGAATTATTAAATGTTGTTTTTAAAGAGACATGAATGTCTGTAAACATCCAGATTACAAAGTTTCTCATCTGCATTAATAATCTAAAAATATCATCAAGTGTTCAGCTTTTAATTTGATGTTTTAAAAATTCTGAATATTGCAGAAGAATTATCCTCCAAAGAGTTTTCAGTAAACAAACAAGAAATGAAATTCAATATGTTATCTTTAGGCTTTCCAGAAATGTTTGAGGTTCATTAACTTTAACCTCTTTCCAATTTTTATGATTAACATGTTTTGAAGTTCAATGAATTTGTTCATGTGTTATTCTTATGACCACATACTCTATACAAGCATAAAGATCTTTTTTACAGTGAGGCTTTGTTGAATAAAAAGTTATTTTAACATGCTCTCTCACCTAAAAAGAATTTAACTGAGGAACAAGATTGTCAAGATGTCATTCCACTTCTTAATCATTCTGAAAAAATTAATCATTTATACTTTATTTAAAACTTGAATAAATTTGTATCTATAAGTATTTTATCATACAGTATTACCTGTGTAGATTTTATAGATTTTTTATTGATATTTTTTGTTGAATTAATAATTTCTAATCAGTCAAAAGGGATATTATTAGATAGTATTTATAGCAAAACTCTATACCGGACATTGGCCCAGCAGTTAGAGTGTTCGCCAATCGCCCGGGAGACCTGGGTTCAATCCCAGGTCGAGTCATACCAAAGACTCAAAAAATGGTACTTGATGCCTCCTTGCTTAACACTCAGCATTATAGGGTACGGATCAAGGGTAAAGTGGAGCAATCCAGGGAAAGGAGTAACGCCCTCCCCTACACCTTGGTGTAGTAAGCTATCGAAAAGGGAGCCTTCGGGTCACCCTCGACTATTGTCGCCTACTTTACTATACCATTAAAACTCTGTAACCAAAATAAAAATTGCATAAATATATAGAGAGAGTGTACTTATTATTAAACTGCTATGTATTCATATTTTTGGTCATAGGATTTAATGTAGTAAAATTTGGCCATAAATAATACCTAACGCTATCTATCTTCATTAAATTGTTCATAATCTTCTTGGCAGCTATATGACTACAGTCAAGTTTCTCAACAATCTCTTGCTTACAAATACAAAGTGTATTCAAAAATATGGTGACTGAAACTGTGTTTACCAAGATAGAAATAAACAGTGAATGAGATGTTAATTTTCTTCAAAATAGTTGCCTTGACATTTAGTGTACTTCAATTAATTAATTCCTTTTTTGATATGTTATGAAGCTTTGAAATCAGATTGCAATAACAAGAGATGTTCTAGAAGAAATGTTTAAATCCTGGTATGTTTGGTTGAGAATTAAATTAACTTTGTCAGGGGTTCATATATTCATTTATTCACATTATCGTATGTGGTGCCTTCAATAAGTTTCCTGACTTTTTTTGTACAGGCATTTAAAATTGTCATAGACTCTTGAAAATTCACTATGTTATTACTATACATCATATGAGATGACTGACCAATTTTTATGATTTCAGCTTCAAATGAACAGCTACAGCAGCAATTGGAATACACCCTACTAAAGCCTGATTATCACAGCTGCTGAATTTCAAAAATGCAATCTGACACTTTAGAAGAACAATATGCAATAAAATTGTGTTTTAAACTCAGAAAAAATGCCACAGAAACGTATGGAATGCTTCAGACTGCTTTTGGAGCATCTTACATGAATCGGGCATGAGTTTTTGAGTGGCATAACAGATTCAAGGAAGACAGGGAGTCTGTGAGGGATGATGAGAGGTGTGGGAGGAGTAAGGAAGTCAATACACCACAGTTGATTGGTCAAAGGGTTAAAGTTAGGGTTACTATGTTGAGATTTTAATGGAGTTCAGGAAGAGATTCCGTCAGAAGAGGTCAGCACTCTTCAAATCAGGTCAGTGGTATTTCCACTAGGACAATGCACCAGTCCACAACTCAATCCTTGTCACAGACTATTTAACAAAAGATGGGCATCAAGACAGTTCCTCAACCTCCCTATAGTCCAGACCTTGCTCCCTGTGACTTTTTGTTATTCCCTAAGCTCAGAGGCTGTCGTTATGAGACAACTGAGAAGATGAAAGAGGCTGTGATGAAGGTCATTGACACCCTCACACAAGAGGACTTCCATGGGGCCTTTCAGAAGTTGTTGGAACGGTACAACAAGTGCATTGCAGCTGGAGGAGATTACTTCGAAGGGGACTAGAGTTTCATGTGTGTACTATCAATAAAAGTGCCCATACAAAAAAAGTCTGGAAACTTATTTAATGATCCTCGTATATCTTCATTTCTTGTAGAAGAGAGGTTATCCATTTTAAACAAGACACAGACTTTATAGGCACTTGATACATTTTTGGTTTAGTAAAATTGATAAAGATATTAATTATAATAATGATAATATATTGATTATCTGGCTTACTGGTGGGATGAGTTTTTGAAGAGTCCACAGGAGGCAACAAAGTTAGCTACAGTGTCTTGCTCTTTCACTGGTTCCATAACCTGGTTTGGATCATAGAGGCACTGCTCATGTAGTTTATCTTTGGCAGAGAAGAATCTGGTCAAACCTATCCCTCTCCAGGTCTACAACTGGTTTGAGTTCAACCATTTATTAAACCAAAACTAAAGAGCTCCGTTTGCCGTACAATTTAACTATTGCTGGAAGGAGGAAATTTAGATTCATACCTTTCCCAAGGTTATCAACTATATGTGAAATGCACACAGCCATGTTAAGGATTTGAACTCAAGAAGCAAATTCCACTACTCATAACATCACAAGTGCCTCCAATTAGGCCAAGAAAATAGACACCGAGGATAACTCTCTTTTTCTCAACATGGCATTGGAAACAAATACAACAGTTGATCCGTAACATTTATCCAGAACTTTTGCCAAAGCACAACTGCATCATGACACATTGGTTAGTATGACTTGGTTGATTGGTTGGTTTATTTTATGACATCCTGTTATGGTACCCAACCTGCGGACTGTAATGAACTCTTCCTGCTGCTATTGATACCAGGAAAATATTCATCCCGATGGTGGAGTTCACCTCAGCCAAACACTTTGGCAGTCAGACTGACATTCAACACCTTTTTATCTATGTTGTATTATACTTTCGTTATTATACTTTCGTTATTATACTTTGTTCCACAGAAACCTGAGTTTGTGTCTTTCTTCCTGACTATTTACTGGATCTCAATACATCCCAACCTTTATTGGATTATTTAATCCTGAAATCAGTTTTTTGCTAGAAGTTATACAGTTTCAAGAAACAAATGGTAATGATTTGCTTCAAGTAACTATTGTTAATTCAAATCATTCACATGGAGTTATATAGTTTCAAAATTCTAATTTAATATGAATGATTTTTAAATTTGACTTATAAATTGGATTGTACCAGGGCACTCCCACTCCAGATGAGAGTTGATCTGAAAGTAACAACAACAAAGGGGTAACTCCACACTGCCCAGATGTCCAGAACTGGAGACTGACCACTAGATGCAGTTTTGTTTGGTTTGGTTTGGTTTTACGACATATCAACCATTGTTGGTTATTTAATGCCAAATCCTGTTTATATATGTATCAAATATCGGCTCATTGGCCTTGAGGGTAGGGTGTTCGCCAATGGTCCGGGAGACCTGGGTTCAATCCCAGGTTGCATCATACCAAAGATTTTAAAAATGGTACTTGATATCACCTTGCTTAACAATCAACAATATAAGGTACGTATCCAGGGTAAAGTGGTGCAATCCAGGAAAAGGAGTAGCACCCTCCACTACACCTCGGTGTTGTAGCTATTGAAAAGGGAGCCTTCAGGTCACCCTTGACAATGGTCGCCAACTTTACTTATATGATTTGTAAACACATTTTGTAGATACATGATCAAACAATTCTATTTCTGACAATTCAATTTAGGATTAGTCATTTGGTTTTATAGCTTAAATGTCAAACAGTTCTATTTGACCCATAGATAGGACCCTTTTAGGTGTTACTATTCTGGGCCCGAGTGGACCTGGGTGCAATGGCAGTGAAAGGGTACTCCACATTCCCCAAAGCTCCAGCATTACTGGAGCCTCATCATCAGATTGCTTAATGTCATATCCAGGACTCTCACTGGGGGGAAGAGTCTTACCCCTCTACAGAGATGCAGTCGGTATATTCTACAGCTCTGGGCTAATGCAGTTTTGTGTCACACTAAGGATAAAGTTAGTATTAGATCTATACATGCTAGACAGAACATATATTCGATTCACTTATCAAAATTTTCACCAAGATGAACAATGACAGATCTTTATATGAAATTCTGTTTAGAATTATGAAAAAAAATTCAGTTAAAAGAATAACATTATTTTCATACAGATTTCAAACTAACATTTATCTCTGCTGTAACAATTGTTTTGACATTTGAAAACCTGTACTTTACAAATCTTACATGTTTTTTTTAATAAGATACTTATCACAAATAGAGGCATATATGGTGTGCTGGCTATTGTTTTAAGGAAATAGACAAGTTCAAATCCTGGGTGAAACTGTTTACATTTCAGTTTGGATTAATGTATGAAAGGGAAAGGTATGAATCTATCTCTTATCCATGACCAGCTATGGATAAGATAGTAGAGAAGACTGGATTCTCAACATTTGGCAAGGCAAATGGTATAGGAAAAGGAAAAATTGCACCATTCTTCTGTTATTTGCTGATTAGTTTATATGGAGGCACTCATGGTGTAACGGGTATCATTGTAGAAAATGGAAGGAGCAACTTGAGTTCAAATCCAAGATGAAGTTGTTTGCTATTACACTTTGCACTAAAACCCTTGGGAAAGGCATGAACCTATTCTCACCTAGCTATCAGAAAATAATACGAAACAAGGCTCTTTAGCCTAAGTTAGGCAACTAGTCTATGAAAAAGAAAATTCTGAATTCAAACCAGCTGTACTCCACTTAAAAGTTAATCTTGTATCATATCCTGCTCGAGGAGGAGGGGGTTTGGATAAATAGATATCAAAAGTGTGGCTAGTCCAAAAAATGTGTGGACAAGATGTAGGGTATTACTTAATTATTTGTAATGATACAAAATAAGCAAACGTATAATATGGACTAGAAGTGAGGGATCTGTTTATTTTGGTTACAATCTAAAATTGGTTCCCTATTTAATGTCTTCATATTATTTTTGTGCTTTTTAAAAGAATACTGAACACCTGCAAGTGTGATCTTCAGGGTTACCTTTTTTTTTCCTATTCATCTGTAAATGTGTGAATGTCTTTTTCTAATTGATGTCTTTGAACATATTCACTTTATATATATATTAGTGGTATAAATATCTTAAGAAGGATATATATATATATATATATATATATATATATATATATATATATATATATATATATATATATATATATGAGTGTTTGTACATACGTGTGATTGTACATCAATGAATGTTGTAAGCAAGAATGAAGATGGTAATGATTCTTGCTTCATGAAAAACAAACAAACAAATAAAAAATAAAGAGTGAAAACAAAACAAAACGAAGCATTAATGGAAGGAGAATGGTAATGTTTACACCAGAAACATCAGACTGGAATCAATAGTTGCAAATGTTGCATGAGTCCTTTAATTCACCATTTCCTAAGAATCATAAATATTATTGCCACCTTCCAGAAAAAGATGTTTTCCTGGACACTGCCAAGCCTCAATTAAATGCAAAGAACTCCAAACTTTTTCCCTCTCTACACATACACCAAAAACAACAAATAAGTAAAACAACCCAACCCCTACCAAATACCTATCTCTCTACATTAAAAAAGAAAAGAAAATCAATGAAAGAAATGTAAAAAAAAAAAAAAAAGAAAAAGAAACACTTGTAAAAGAAAACCAATAAAGAATTTTTTGTTAGGTTTCCTTTTGGTCAAAGGTAGCTTCCACAATTATAATGACAATGATTTCTCTACTGACAGCCAGCAGCAAACATCGATGGGATTGCATTGGCAAATAAATGAGTGTGGAAAGGATTTCAATACATCCATCCTAACTCAAGTTTTTATTTCACAACTCCGAAGATGTAAACAGTAAATAATTCACAGCCTGTTTACTAAAAGCACCGGTGTATATTTCAGAGGTGTCTCCCTTTTCAAGGGCAAAATCATGTTTGATGTATTTCTGTTTGTAAAGAAATGAATCATAGACCCATGGAATTTATTCTTTAAGAATTAAGGAACTTTTCTTAATCTTTATCTCAGAACCATTAAGCTAGACCTTGGGCAAAAGACTTTCCTTCTGTTATTGTATACTTAATGGAAAAGCATCAGTTTTTGAACAAAGTATAGAACTAAGACATTTATTTTCTCAAGTCATGTTCAGCATTGAATGTATCTGGTTCAGAAAAAAAAAGCCTAGTAACTGTTATCTCATAATAATTAGATACATATATGCATGTGTTTGTTTGCTTGTTTGTTTGTTTATGTGAATGTTAAGAGAGATATCAATAGAGAGACATATAAGCTGAGAGAAAGTGAGTAATAGAGGAACAAACAGAAATTAAGAGAAAGAGAGAGAGGGTGGAGAGAGGAGTTGAAATAGGAGAGATACAAAAATACCAGAAAAAATTTGCAAAAGAGAATTATATGTGAATAGAAATAGATTAACAGGTAGAGTTAAAAAGAACAAGAGTGATAGGCAGAGAGAGAGAGAGAGAGAGAGAGAGGATGGGGAGAGGAGCAGAAATAGGAGAAAGATATACGAAAATACTAGGAAAAGATTTGCAAAAGAGAGTTATATGTAAATAGAAATAGATTAACAGGGAGAGTTAAATGGAACTACAGTGATAGGCAGAGAGAGACTAAGAGAGAGACGAAGAGAGAGAGATGAATCGATCCTGATTCTCAGATAAATAGACTACTGTGAACAGATTGATATAGACAAACTTAGATTCATGAAAACTTATTCAAGTAGACTGAAATTGATATTAAAAGACATGGATATTTCTGACTTGATTTGATATGAAGTAATTTTTATAATGGGAAATCCACAAACAAACTGAGACTCATGTGGGCTGTCATAAAAAAATACTTAATTCCCTCAGCATTCCACTTTTGGGGTCCCTCAGGAACTAAGTGATAAACTTAGACCTGCTATGCAGGTACTGGATGGTACAAAAGTACTCCTGGGATCAATGGTCCACCAAGCACAAACACTAAGTGGAGTCTGGTCTAAACCAAGTAAGATAGATATTAAAAGATAAATACAGGGTGGAACGATAAAATTGTCGTCCTAAAGAAAAAAACACTACAGCTTTATTTTAAGACTTTTATTGAAAAAATCAATTCAGGTAACTTGATTATGTAGTAGAGCTGACATCTATCCAATGTAACTGCCTTCAGCCTCAATCACTGCCTCAATACAGATCCAGAACTGGGAGCATGCCTTTTCCACAAGTGCTGGCAGGAGCTCAGTGAATACTTGGCGGATGGCGGTGATCAGGCTGGCTTTGGTGTTGTGGGAGGTCATGTTGGTGATGTTCTTGACATATGACCAAACGAAGTAGTCCAGCAGGTTCAGTTCAGGGGAAGAGAGAGGCCAGTGAGAGAAGGGTACAAAGTCATAGCACTCCTTCTGATTACACCAGTGGATCACCACACTCTTCAGCACATCCAGGTACACTTTGGTGTTGACTTTCAAGCCAACTTCGAAGATGTGAGGTGGTATGATGTGGCCCTCACTTGAAACCATACCAAAGACCATAACCGTAGTCGGAAACTTTGTTTTCATCATCCTGGGCACATCCCTGTTATTCGTGGCAATCCAGATTTGTATTTTGAGTGTGCTGGCAATGGTCCTGTTGTCATAACTTGGATAGCTAGAGAGCATGAGTTGTACAATGGTGCACCTCCGATCTCACTCGTTGAACATTGTGTCACTTTCAGACATGATAGAAGGCTCCTATCGCTCTTGGGATTTGTACACAACTGGCCAACTAGAAGATGGTCTGCAACAAAAAAAGAAAACCGGTTTTCATTAAATGGAAATGGAATCATGTCGTCTTTTCTAGGGTGACAATTTTATTGTTCCATCCTGTATAATAAGATCAAGAAGGATTATTAACAACTCCTCTTTATAGGCTTAATTATGTATGTATTTTGTCACTTTTAGATATTCTCAACATGCATGTATCTTATCTAAATTATGAGTTAGGGCACCTCTGGTGGTGTAACGGTTAGCAAGCTAGACTAGCAAACCTACACGAGTGAGTTTGAGTCTCATTGGGTAACCCATTCATTCGGCCTTGTGCCACATCGAAGCAAAGAGCTTCGTAAATTACTATCTAAATTATGAGTTAGGACACTTAGTGAAGTTTACCTATTTTTACACTAGCTTAGTAAAGGACACATGCTGCAATTGCGTCAGGTGTCACCACAGCAAAGGGGACTAAATTATGAAGTGAGGGCATCATAAAAATATGGATTTCATTGGTTCATATGAACACAGGGCCAAAAGCAGGAGACATGGTTTTCAGATTTGATTAACTGATAGATAGAATCTAATGGCATGTCCACCCATCTCAGTTTATTTTATACCAAGAGATTAGGGAATCCCATTCATCGTGTGTTCATATTTACATTTTTCATGTAGATGTTTCTTTAGAGTGTTTTTAGCACATGGTCCAACAGAATATGAATAATACTTAAACAGATCTATTTGACCTATTTGTGGAACCCTAACAGGTACTATGACTCTGAGTCAGAGTGACTGTGAAGGAGTACATGCTTCAAATCTCTAGAAGTAGAACCTTATCATTAAATGCAGTTTTGTATCATATTCAGAACACCTTCCTTTTTTTTGGAGGGGGCCTACTACTCTGCTATGGATACACTCAGCATATTCTAAACCCTGACAGCAGGGCTTGTTTTTCATATTTGAGAGTTAAAAATGAAACAGAGAAACAGATAGCCCAATGGGATGGGGCTTTAGAATATATACTAACTGCATCTCTTCAGAGGCGTAAGACCCCACCCTAAATGAGTATCATTAAACAATCTTATGGTGAGGCTCCAGTAATGCTGGAGCTTTGGGAATGCAGAGTACCACTTCATTGCCATTGCTCCCAGGTCCACTCTGACACAGAGTGGCAGCAACTGATAGGGTCATATCTATGGGTCAAATAGAACTAAACTGTGTACTTATGCTAAACTGAATTGTTTAAAATAGAACTGCTTTGACATTTAAACTGCATACTTATGCTATACTGAATTGCTTGAAATGGAACTGTTTTTGTATACTAAACTGAATTGTTGTAAATAGAACTGTTTGACTAAACAGAATAGCTTGAAACAGAAATGTTTTTGACAATTAAAGCATGTATTTATGCTAAATTAAATTGGTTGAAATAGATCTGTTTATTTGAATGAAAATGGATTCAGCATTAAATAACCTACAAAGGTTGATATGCCATAAAACTCAAACAAACAAACAAACAAATAAGAGGAACAGAATTAGAGAGTCTCGAGTCTTTATTCCATTCTAACAAAAGAATGTATTTCCTCTTCTCAAATGATGGTTTAATTTCAGTTACCTTCTCTCAAAGCCAGCCTGAACATTTTAAGAGATTAATATCAGGATAAAGTTAGATATGCAACTATAAAATACTTTTTCTCCTCTGAACAGAAATGAAGATTGATGGTTTTTTAACCTTGTCTGGGATCAAGTGACAACAAAATATGCTTACTCTGCCACAACACTTTTGTCCACAATGTAACTCATTGAATTTAAAGTGGTTCAATTGGACATACAGAAATTGCAGAGATACGAGTACATTTGATTTTTCAAAACTTATATTGCACAAACAATTTTAGGAAAGTTCAATATGAAATATTTTCAAAAGTCATAGCATTTCAATCAAACAGAAAGAACTTGAACACAAATTTTCTTTGGGGATACAGAGTTAGAATTAGACTATTGTCAGTATTGAATATATTAAAAAAATATTCAGTTGCCAGTGAGCTAACTAGTTAGATACAGACTGAGATAGATAGATAGATAGATAGATAGATAGATAGATAGATAGATGAAGAAATTAATGGAAAGCCATGCACAATTAAAGACAAATTGATATTCACAAAGATAGATAAAGAAGAAAATGTTTTAACAGATGTGGAAAGATACAGAAAAGAACTGACCAAAATAAGAACATAGATAGATATGAGAAGACATTGAGTGGGACCAATTGAGATCAATAGATAGATAGATAGATAGATAGATAGATAGATAGATAGATAGATGTAAAGTAGCAGGAGAGATAAAGTTAGAAACAAAAAAGAAAGCTATAGATAGGCAAAGACAGATATGAATAGGCAAGATAGATAGATAGATAGATAGATAGATAGATAGATAGATAGATGTAAAAGTAGCAGGAGAGATAAAGTTAGAAACAAAAAAGAAAGCTATAGATAGGCAAAGACAGATATGAATAGGCAAGATAGATAGATAGATAGATAGATAGATAGATGTAAAAGTAGCAGGAGAGATAAAGTTAGAAACAAAAAAGAAAACTATAGATAGGCAAAGACAGATATGAATAGGCAAGATAGATAGATAGATAGATAGATATGAACAGACTGAAATAGATAGATAGATAGATACTAATAAGTTAAGATAGATAGATAGTTGTTGATATTTATTTCTCCATAAATCATATGTCTTCTATGTATTGCCTTTGTAATGTGTAAATCAACCAAATCAATGTACCCAGTTGATTTAAAATGAAAATACTTGCCCATTAGGCAACACCTAATAAATTAGACTTTCCGCACAACTTGGCATGAAATTCTATCTTCCTGAAATGAATCCAAGAATTGAAAGGAAGTCAAAGCTGTTAATGCTTATATATTCTGTTACAAGCAATCAAAGTATTTATCAACAACTGTTCAAATGCAGACCACTTTTCATACACCTTTGCCAGATACTCGGAACTAAGTCATTAATTTAGTTTGTAGGGTGTGAAATATTTCCAGCAACTTTGATTTGAAGGGTTTCCAGTAATAGAAATTTGAATTTATTTTCTATCTTAACATTATTTGGTTTCATGAAGGTTTCATTGAATGTACTAAGTGTTATTACTATTGCTAACTGATGTCCTCTCATGTGATGGGCCATGAGAGGTATAATGGCAAAATAGTCTCAGTGAGAAAAGTTCAAGTTCTTAATGAGGCTGTTTGCATTTCACTTTTCATGAATAGAGAAAGGCATGAAACCATCTTTTCTTCCTAAAGCTATGGTAAAATAGTTTAGTAGACTGGGTTTTCTAACCTCTGTACAAAAAAACTAAGAAAAAGGAAATCTGAATCAAAAACTCCTATCAGGACAGCAGGGTAATTTATTGTGGTGAAGTGGTAACAGAAGA
This sequence comes from Sepioteuthis lessoniana, assembly GCA_963585895.1. Classification (NCBI taxonomy): domain Eukaryota; kingdom Metazoa; phylum Mollusca; class Cephalopoda; order Myopsida; family Loliginidae; genus Sepioteuthis; species Sepioteuthis lessoniana. Next base: position 73,314,956 of record OY757929.1, read on the forward strand.
AACTGGAGTCCCTAAGGCAATTTGACGTTATGTTCAACCTAATTCTGATAGCTCCAGCAGTGATACTTGTACTGAGTTGCATAGCACATTACTCTACTCTTGGACGTCATCATTGTCATGAAAATAGGAAAATTATACCAAGAGCAACCGCCAGTCATTCTTACAACCTTATGTTAAGATCTTAATATAGATCCATGGTCTTGTGAAAGCGATGGATACCTGACTCTTTCAAATTGAATATGAGATTTAAAAGAAATTTCGGCTTTATTCTTAATCTGCACCTAATGAAATTCACTAAGAAGAAAGATTTTCTAGAGATTTATTTTTTATAATTTGATCAAATTTGATCAACAAACTCTCTGAAATTTTTATTTAAAACAAAAAATTAATCGATATTTTACGAGTGGGGTTCACTTTTAGATTCTAATTCAATGTAGAATGATTCCCCCATTTCCAGAAGAAGTATTCAAAAAAAGAACCCTCAATCCTGGATATAAAAAAGATTTGAATAATTTGATCTATCTAGTCCTTTCCAACACTAACTATTCTGGAAATCGGGGATCATTCTACATTGAATTAGAATGTGAAAGTGAAACCCCCAAATAAAATATAAAATAATTGCGTTTCTTTGGGTTGTTTTTGTTCCAAGTATAAATAATTGTTGTGAGTTTGAGGGTTTCATTTGTTAAAATCACAACAAAAAATTACAAGAAAATTGTTTTCCCAGTGAACTTAATGCACAAGTAGAATTTTCTCAAATTTTCTCAATCAAAAACATATTTGTTCTTGAATTTATTGAACTTACAAAATTTATTTAATTTTTTATTGTTACTAAAGTAATTAACTATTTTTTCTATTTTGTGCAAATCAAAAGAATAAAACTGGAAATATTTTAAGGAAAAATCAAAATCAAAAATTAAAAAAAAAACAAATTTTTCCAAGCAGCGGTTGTGTCGATACTGCTGTATGGATGCACTACATGGACACTAACTAAACGTATGGAGAAAAAGCTTGACAGCAACTATACAAGAATCTTGCAAGCAATACTAAACAAGTCCTGGAGGCAGCACACCACAAAGTAGCTACTGTATGGCTACTTACCACCCATCACAAAAACTATCCAAGTTAGACGAACATACTTCTGTGCACCACTTCACATGGATGAGCAAAGGAAGGACGACCAGCTAGAACCTACAGACAACAGCTCTGTGCCGATACGGGAGGTGAGCTTGAGGATTTGCCGGAAGCAATGGACGATAGAGAAAGGTGGTAGGAGAGGATCAGGGATATCAGTACTGATGGTATGACATGATGATGATGAAAGCTACTTTTGAGGAGAAATGGAAAGTTGGTATGTGTTTTTCCCATCAGACTCAACTTATACAAAACTGATATATACATATATATATATCATGGGTGACATCATCTAACCAGCCCCCAGTTAGATCAAGTATATCTTGTTACACCTAGTTCACTGAAAGAGATGAGACTCTGTTAACTGTTGGCGTTTTTGAATAACTTATCTATTCATGCCTCAGTACTCTTTGCTAAGACACGTGCACACACACACATGTACATATATATATATATATATATATATATATATATATATATATGTATATATATATATATGTATGTATATACATATATATATATATATATATATAGTCCAACAGATTTTCTGAATTATTTTATGTCTCCAGTCTGAAGAACAATCTATACAACTAATTAGCAACGTTTAATTAAATATGAGTCATCATTTTGATAAGAAAAATATATGTTTTTTTTAATTGGAAATCTAAGTTCTGCACAATTAGTTACAATATCCAGTAACATGGATTCCCAGAGGACATACTACAAGCAACATGAGGCCTGTGTGTTCCAGAAGGGGAAAACTTTTAAAATTACAACATGGATTCTCGATAATCTTTGTTGATCATTTGAGATCCCTATCTCAATAAGAACCCTTTACCTTTTTACCCATGAAAGATAAACACTTTTTCTCTTAGTGTGATAAGTATATATACCAAATTTAGGAGCTTAACATCAAATTATTTGGCAATCTATAGAGGAGCGACAAACAAATTATTCCCAGTTATTAATATAGATTATAATTATGCTTTTGTCTGTTTACACTAAAAGTGTCTTTTGGTTTTTAGAGGGTTATAACAGACAGTAGGTCTTCTCAAATCTTTAACACATTCCTCAGATAACAAGCAAGCAGATACAAAATTAAATGAATCTTGCTATGATACAAATGTCTAAGATAGGCTTATAAATGACATATTCATTAGGCCATCATTTTATTGTTTAAATATAGGATGAAAATGACTAAGTTATACTATATTATGAGTCTTTTAAATGTTTATAATTGCAAATAGTCATGTGTATTTCTTATTTTTCTTTTTAAATATTGGTGTATTAAACCCATTTAAACGCATTTCAATCCAATGCAAAACAATCGAAACAATGTAACACGTTCTTTGAATTTTTATTGACTAAAGGTTTATAGATATATAAAAAGTGACTTTACGTTTTTTAAAATCACAAAACCCCTCTACATGGGCTGGATGTAACACAAGGCTATATTTTATGCAGGCTTTTACAGAAGTGAATAAAGTTTTCCTTCTCTAAGTCTGGTTGCCATACTAAAGGTGAAAGAGCATAGTCTTCTTAACCATGTACCATAGTCCTGAGTAGAAATACTCTTTCACCTTCTTGATCTATCATTAATATATATCATGTCATTAAAAAACATTTTAACAGTACTTTTTTTTTCAAATATTCTGAATTTACGTACAAGTATTGAGATACAGGAAATTCTGAGGAATCATTTTTAACCGAAGCAGCTTACAGGACTCAAGAAGTGGAAGGAAATGAAGTAATGTCTAATGGTACTATCCAAAACTGGTTCAAACTTTTTAAGATTGATGACTCATCACTTAAAATAAGTCGGTACCACAAAAGGAAAATGCGGAACACGGGTTAGAGGTAAGAAAGATATATTAACAAAAGTTACAAAAGATAGTGTCCAATGTTGGTAGTTTTACTTCTAGTGCTCCTGTACTACAACTACGGTGTTATGATACTACTAACACTAAATAACACTAAACTACCATATTAGGATGCAACTCACAAGTAATATAGTGCTGGAAGAGTCCATGATGCAGGTAAGTTTCAGGCTCACAACAATAAGGTATGTCTTGGGTATAACACTAAACTGCATCTGATGTTGAGGCTCTAGTTGCTATTACTCCCAGGTCCACTCGGACTAAGAGTAGTTGTATTTGTTAAGGTCCCATCTTTGGGTGAAATAGTTTGGAAAATATTTGCATTAGAAATGCTTAAAACCATATTACTGTGTGCAAATTATTTCTATCAGATACTGTCATTTTGTTACTCAGGATCATTATTATTAATTACTTAAAATTATATAATTGCATGCAAATAATCACAATTAGAGACATTGTAATGTTTTGTTGGGATGCACCACATGGATGCTAACAAAATGCATAGAGAAAAAGCTAGATGGGAAGGAACAAGAATGCTGCAAGCTATTTTGAACAAATTCTGGAAGTAACACCCATCGAAACAACATCTGTACGGCCACTTACCTTCCATCTTTAAAACCATTCAACTAAGACAAACAAGACATGTGGGACACAGCTGGGGAAGCATGGACAAACTCATAAGCAATGTTCTTCAATAGACCTCTATACATGGACGTGTCAGTGTTAGCTGACCAGCAAAAGCTTATTGAAATTGGTTTTGTACAAACACAGGATGTAGTCGGGAAAACTTGCCGGGAGTGATTGATGATAGGGATGGATAGAGAGAGAGAAGCAGGGAAATCCATGCTGTCAGCAGAACTTGCTGATGATAATGATTGCTATTAGATTGATTTAGTTGGGTTTTATGGCATATCAACTATTGTTGGTTATTTTATGCTAAATCCTTTTTATACATGAATGAATCAAATTTCAGCATTAAATTATCCATAAGTGGTTGATATGCCATTTAACAAATAAACCAAACCAAATATAAAAAGCTATGATTATAATCCAACATTTACAAATGAATCAAATTTCAGCATTAAATTATCCATAAGGGGTTGATATGCCATTTAACAAATGAATCAAATCAAATAAAAATAGTTATGATTATAATCCAACATTTACAAAAGAATCAAATTTCAGCATTAAATTATCCATAAGGGGTTGATTGATTTTAATAGCATGTCAACTTCTCTAGGGTTATTTTATGCTTAGTTAATTGTATCCATTTGCATATGAATCATATTTTAGCATGAAATAACCCGTAAGGAACAGATACATAATTTAAAAAATAAAACAAAACAAAGTTAAGTTAAAGCCAAGCAATGAATGACCTTCAACTCTTTATCGAAATGTTTTAAAATTCAAGTCAGAGAAAATGCCAACCATTGCTATTTGTGAACTTTTAGAAGAACTATCATTATGATGCTGTTTGTAGAACTTTCCAAGCAGCGGTTGTGTTTGTACTACTGTGTGGATGCACCACATGGACGCTGACTAAGCGTATGGAGAAAAGGCATTACAGCAATTGCACAAGAATGCTATGAGCTGTCCTGAATAAATCCTGGAGGTAACATCCAACAAAACAGCAGCTGTACGGTCACCTACCACCCATCACGATAACCATCCAACTTAGACAAACCAGATATGTGAGACACTGCTGGAGGAGTAAGGACAAACTCATAAGTAATGTAATCCTGTGGATCCCTTTACACGGCCATGCAAGTGTTGGACGACCAGCTAGAACCTATCTTCAACAGCTCTGCACCATTACAAGATGTTGCCTGGAATACCACTTGGGAGCGATGGACAATAGGGACAGGTGGCAAGAGAGGGTCAGGGAAATTTGTGTTTGTGGCATGTCATGATAATGATGATGATAATGTAGAACTTTGCATGATACTGAAAAACAATTGCTAAAGAAGTAAAGGTGAAATCATTAGCAGTATTCTCCTATGGACTACTATATATGGACACACCAATGTTAAAACCAAGAGCAAAAATTTACACTCATCAGCTTTTGTGCAGACACTGGATGTCATTTAGTGGACATGCCAAGGGTTATGGGTGATAGAAATACATAGCTAGAGAGAGATTTGTAACATCAACACATCTTAATGATGGTGATGATGATGATGTTTTCCTTTCCACAGTCGAAATGCTTAATGTTATATATTTCTGAATAGAACAAGGTATTACACAAATTTGAAAGTTAAGATCAGAGATTATAAAAGTCAGTTTTTACTTATAAAATCATGATTTTAAAGAATGCCATCTTCAAATAATTATTACTATAAATATATTTATACTAAAAAATATATTATTTGTATAATTTCAGCTGACAACTCGGAAGTGTCTGTCGCCGGAGAGTCTCGACTACCTTGTGTCACGGAAGATCTGTTGGTTTGCTATTTCATGCCTAAAAACATTTCTATTTACCATGTCATCAATTTTACCAATATTTATTTTTTTCACCAGCATAACTTTGCTGTGTGACACCTTTTGGCAATTTTTCAGATATAGCAATCTACTTATCCTTGTTATTTTTGCTTCTTTGAGTATTTTTTGATCAAAATTAGTTGTTGAGCCAAAATAATTTAATTTGCCTTTGCCTGTTATTATTGTTAATACAGATACATTTTATAGGTAATAAATTGCTTTAAGAAAAAGATATGATTTAATGTCAGAAATATATATGCTGTAATAATGATATTTAAGTTTTTGACACGCATAGAATATAGATCCTCTGAGTGTAAATATGTAATAATAATTAGACTAATGTTCCTTTTATATATGTATATAAATACATATATGTTTGTATGTGTCTGTGTATATATATATATGTATATGGATGTGTGTGAATAAAAAATAATTCCAAGATTACTGGTAAATTAGCGGAATGAATTTTTTTTGTTAATCCTGATGGATTTCACTCTTAGACTATTATCTTGTAGTTCTTATTCTGAGATTACACTTTAAAATCTATTAAGCTATCAGGTCTACAAATGTAAAATGAGTATCAATGAAAATCAAATGTTTTCATTGATATTTTATAAACTAATGTTTAGTTTGGTTTGTTTTTATGGCATATCAACCATTGTTGGTCATTTAATGCCGAATCCTGTTTTTATATGTACATTAGATATATGATTTGTAAATATTTTGTAGATGCACACAGTCAATTGATCAAACAGTTCTATTTCTAACAATTCATTTAACATTTGTCAACAAAGTTAAATGGTTCCAACTATTGCTATGTATCACTAACAATTCAATTAAACTGCTGTTGTTTAATTACATACAATTAAATGATCAAACTGTTCTATTTCAAGCAATTCAGTTTAGCATAAGTCGAAGTTAAATGGGTCTATGTAGTGATATGTATCACTAACAATTCAATTAAATGTCAGTTGTTTGTTTACATACAGTTCTATTTCTAACAACCCAATTTACATAAGTCAACAAAGTTAAATGGTTCCAAGTATTGCTATGTATCACTAACAATTCAATTAGATATCAGTCATTGGTGTTCACACAGTTAAATGATCAAACAGTTCTATTTCTAACAATTCAATTTAGAATTAGTAATTTGTTTGCACTGAGCTTAAATGTCAAACTGTTCTATTTGACCCATAGATAGGATCCTTTCAGAGCCAGAGTGAACCTAGGAGTGATGGCACTGATAGAGTACTCCATATTCCCCAAAGCTCCAGCTTTACTGGAGCTTCATTATCAGATTGCTTAGAGTCATATCCAGGACACTTCTAAGGGGACAGGTCTTACCCCTCTGCAGAGATGCAGTTGGTGTATTTTACAGTGCCAGCCTACTGGGCTGTCAAAAATGAGGAGTTTGTTATTCTTTTCAAATATTTTCAAATGTGAAAAAAAAAACAAAAAAAAAACACTTAAAGATGTGTTATTTTAAGGAGAAAAATTAGATTATAAAACATTATAAGAATATTTACCATTATCCATTGCATGTATCAGTGTATATTGGGAATTAAAATGCAATGTCTTTTGGTGTTTTAACTTTTTATTATGTCCTTTTTGTGGTTAGGATTTCTACTACCCAGGAAAAAATTATAGAATCAAATTCAAAATCTTCTCTTCAAAATTTAAAAAAATATTTATACAAAATTTTAGGCACTGCTGACAACAAACATTTTTTTACTATTCTTTCTAAGAGATATTCTTTACTTGGAAACAACCAATATCTTTTGCCATACTACTCCATAGATTGACTTCTTGAATTAGTTTTACAATTCATCCTATTGTTCCAATTGACAATACTTTTGCTTGTGCTATATTTTCTTTTTAATCAAGTATACCCAACTCCTTGTTGAGATATCCAAGAATTGTCAACTAACTGGAGACTGATTTGTATATTTAGTCTTCTTCTGATATTTAGTTTGGGAAAGTAAATTACAAGATAATTTCATAATTTTCTTTTCAGCATGGGGTTATTCCATATTTTCCTCGGCATAGAAAATATTTTTACTATTAATTTAAATAGTTTGATCTAGTTTCTTTAAGGAATATTTTATGAGGTCAGAATGTTCAGCTATTTAATAAAAAATGTTTTGCATTTTATCTGTTATTACTTTATTTACTGCTAAATAAAAAAGCAAGGTGAACATCCTCTAAGTGTTCTGATTCTATGATTTTTGTCTGGAGCAGTTGACAGAATATCCATTTATCTTCATTGGTCCCTGAAGAATCAAAATTGATTTTATTATTTCAAGAAATTATGTACATCTTGTATTCACTTTCTTGGAATAATTACAACAAGGATTGGCCCCATCAGCAGGGGCTGCAGAATACACTGACTGCATCTCTGCAGACGGTTAAAACTTCCCTAATGAGTGTCCTGTTTATGCCACTAAACAATCTGATGGTGAGGCTCCAGTAATGCTAGAGCTTTTGGAAATGTGGAGTACCCTTATATTGCCATTACTCCCAGGTCCACTCTGGCCCAGAGTGGTAGTACCTGATGTGGTCCTATCTATGGGTCAAATAGAAATAAATTGTGTACTTATATTTAACGGACTAGCTTGAAATATTATCATTTTTGACATTTAACTGTGTATAAACAAAAAACTGTACTTATGCTAAACAGGAATGCTTCGAAATAAAACAGTTTTAGGCATTTAATCTGTGAACTGCTAAATTGAATTGTTTGAAACTTTTATCAAAATGACTTAATTCAGCATTAAATGACCCCAAAAGGGCTGATATGATATAAAACCAACCAACCGACCAACCAACCAGCCTACTACAACAGGCACCATTAGATTCCTATTTTAATTATGAATCATGATTTTTGACAATATTTGTTAAGCTGCTTTGATGCCTTATGCACAGTACATGTACATTAGAGTGGTCCTATATATGAGAAAGGCATGAATCCAAGAAAATCTGAATTCAAATCCAGGACAGAGCTATTTATGCAAATGTATGAAAAGGAAAAGCATGAACTGATCTCTTCTCCCCACCCAGCTATGGGTAAAATTGTAGGGTAAGATACTATAGTTTGATTCAATATTTAACAACTTCCTCACAAAGGAAGAATGTCACTCATGGTCAATTTGATATCTAATTTAATATATTCAAAATTTATTTGTTTAATATTCAATTTAATGGGACATAAACATATAGATTGTCAGTGAAAAATGTCCACTTCCCATGGTCAGTTTTACAAAAGCTTCAAGATATTCAGAAATTCTCTTTTTGGTTTGACTGAATGATTTAGTGATTAATTGATTTTTAATGGTATATCAAGCAGTCTAGGGTTATTTCATACTTAGAGGTTCGGGAATCACATTCATTGTGTGTTCATGTTTACATTTTTCATGCAGTTGTTTCTTAAGTGTTTGTTTTTTGTATGTTGGTTTTTTGCATATGTTTTGATTGAACACAAATAATTTTTAAACAGATCTCTTTGACCCAAACATGGGACCCAAACTGGCATAATACATTTTTGATACATGTTGGCTAAAAACAAGAACAAGACTATTTTATCCTTGGTAAAGTGCAGAGATACTACACTGTGATCCAGGGCAGAAGTGCTGATCTATACATTTATAATCTATCCATATTTAATGGGAACAATCCAAGAGCCAAATGAGTGTTTTTATATGCAGAAAATTCTGTAAACGAGCAGATAGGGAATTTCCCAAAGATCACATATCTCCAGTGAAGAAGATAATGGGGAAAAAAGTTATCTTGAACATTAGAGAATGGTGCAGGATGCTAAAGAGCTTGTGTTACCAATGTTGATAAAATGGCAGATAAGAGGGACTACATCATTAGATTGCTTCAGTTTAATTTGGTTGCTTGATTCTTTAGTTGGTTGGTTTGTTTTACAGCATGGGAATGATAAAACTGCATATAAAATACATTCAAATAAAAACCAAAAAGAAACGAACCCAAAAACCAAATTCAATAGATATATAATTCTGGCCATGAACTAAGCATTAAACATAATTGACAATTTTTTTTTTAATTAGACATTGAAGTCATTACCAGAACATCCAGAACAATTAGGAATATAATCAATAAATAAAACCACAAAACTACATCAGAGGCAGATATTCATATTATTCCAAGTAAGAACTATAAAATGACTTTATATTGGAGAAATATCAAGATCACTAAAAAGCACAATGCTTTCAAAAATTTTATCTAAATGCAGTAATCACACATATATTTGAAATAAACTATGATTTAAATTTAAAAGTTTGATCATTTTTAATGGCATGTCAACCTATCATAGGTTATCTTATGCTGAGAAGTGAGAGAATTGTGTTCCTTGTGTCTTCATCTTTAGATTTTTTGCACACAGTTACATCAAATACAAATGATTAAGCAGATTTATTTGACCCATAGATATGACCTTAACAGATGCTATGACTCCTTGTCATAGTAGACCAGAGAGTAATGGCAATAAAGAACTACTTATAACACCATAGATCTCCAGAATTGGGGCCCTACCACTGGGTACAGTGTAGAGTCATACGCAGGATGGCCCTTTTTGCGGGGAGGTCTCACCTATCTGTAGAGGATATGGTCAGTGTATTCTAATCCCTGCTAACAAGCCAGTAATCTTTTAAGAGGATTACATGTTACTTTATAAGCATAAAATGAAATATCAAAAACACAGAGAATCCACTGTATTCTCTTTATATTAATACTGAGATATTCCAACATAAATGTACAAGACGAAACTAAGGTTTTTTGTACCTTCTTATAAATTGTGTAAAAGTGTATATATATATATATATATATATATATATATATATATCACCTTACCTCGTGTACACACACACACACACACACACACACATCCACACACACACACACATATATATATATATATATATATATAGATATATATATATATATTTTTACTAATCTAAATTTTTTTTTTTTTTTTTAATTTTTTTATGCAAATTCTAAGCTAGGTGGGTTTTTGGTGAGTAAAAGACAGCAATTTCTCCTTTAGAATTAATCGAAGTTAGGCTTCCTGATGATCCGATAAGGTGAAACTTTAGTAGAAGAATTTCGACTTGCAATTTAAGTTAATTTTATATATATATATATATATATATATATATATATATATATACATATATATATATATATATACATATATATATATATATATATATATATATATATATATATATATATAAATGCAAGATAAGGAGATCTGTAGTGATTTAGCTTCTAAAATTCTTTGATATCAATCAGACTCAATAAAAAATAAAGGTTAAAAAACAGCTAGAGTTTCAGTTGAAGGATGGAACATTAACTAAGGATGCATTAATGGATTCTTTATTAGAGACAGAAACTCTTTATATATATATTTTTCTGTCTCTCTATAAGTATATATTCATTTATGTATCTGTTCATCTGTCTATCTATCCATGTCTGTCTATATTATCTATGTTGGTATCTATCTATCTATCTATCTATTGAACTATCTATCTATCTATCTATCTATCTATATGTATATATATATATATATATATATATATATATATATATATATATATATATATATGTATATATGTATTCAAATGTAGCACTTTTTCTGACAAGATTAGAATTAAAGCAAAACAAAATTCCATTTAATTTGACTTCGAATTCAGTGGGTAAAATAGCAAAAGGTTATCCCCTATTTTAATTATAGTTTATTAGAAACAATAATTTAATTATGATTTATTACTAACAATAATTAATTATAATTTATTATTAACAATATTTTAATAATAATTTATAACTAATAATAATTAATTATAATTTATTATTAACAATAATTAATTATAATTTATTACGAACAATATTTTAATAATAATTTATAACTAATAATAATTTACTTCACACACAACAGGAATATTTTCAAATCCTTTTATTCAGAGCTTAAATAATATTAATAAGAACAATTTTTAATGCTCTCATTTTCACTTCTAATCTTTCATTATGACTATCATTCCTAATTATGTTGCCATGACAACCACATTAACAGTTTTTATGTTCCCCAATATTTCTTAAAACTAAAGTCTTTTCAAAAGAGTAAAACAAAATGATAAATATTTTAATACTCCATCAAATTGCTTTTCTGATCTAATTCTTTTCCATTCTGTATGGGACTTATTTACATATCTATACTTATGTATCAATATATTCACTCAACCCTACCACCATGGGCACAGCCTTATTACCTCACCGACAAAATGCTGACTGTTTTCCCTGAAGAGTGCAAAGATCCTTCCTAAAAAAGTGTTGTCCAATGTAAATTGCATCTGATGAAGAGACTCCAGTTCAGGAAATCTGGTGAATATGGAGTACCCGCTTCATTGCCATTACTCTCAGGTCCACTCTGATGCAGAGTAGTTAGACCTGTTTGGGTTACAGGTATAGGTCAAATAGATCTTTATAATAATAGTTCATTTTTGATCGAACCATGTGCAAAAAAACTTTTCAGAAACAACTGCTAAAAATTGTAATTATATAATGAATATGATTCCTTATTCTGCTGGCAAAAAATAACCCTTGATGTGTTGATATATCATTAAAATCTGTCAATCATGATTATCTGCCATAAATAGGATGTGGCACAAGGACAATTTTAAGTGGAGTATTTATTCCAGTAAGTTTTTCAATGGTAGAAGCACTCCTCTTTTGACACAGTATTGAGCAACACTCATATATTTCTTTAAATGTTTTTCATATCATTAATTCTTGGCATTGAAATTACCTTTCTGCTTCAGAAACAAATTAAAGTCATGTAGAGCCAGGTCTGGTAAGTATTAAGGGTTTTCACATATACAATCCTGTGTTTCACAGAGCTAAGATTGGTGAGTATAGAGGGTTTTACACTTGCACCACCCGGTGTTTCGCAGAGCTAATACTGGTGAGTATAGAGAGTTTTGCACAAGTACCATCTTGTGTTTTGGCAAAAGCATTTTGTTAAAAACTATCAAAATTGGATTCACCATTTTTTTAAAATCAATCATGACTTATCTGGATTTCATTTAAACATCTAGACTCCCTCTAGACACTTAGACATCCTCACTTTATTATGTAAGCTGTGCTTATTATAACTAGATTTAAATTTGAATTTTTCAACTTTGTAATTAAAAAAAATTCAAGATTCAGTGTTAATTTTGTTCTATTAATCTCACATTTTTCAATCCAACAGAAAAAAAGCTACAATTATAGAAGAAACATATCAGCAGTTGTGATATCCTTAATTCAACCATATTTCTCCATTACCAAAATAGATTTTTGATGTTTGCTTATCCTATTTACCAACCCCTGTCGCCGTGTCCATTTTCTACGACGATAACCATTACACCATTTGATAATGATGATGGTGTTCAAATTTATCATCATTTGGTGCTTGATACTAATAATTTGCAGCCCATTGTTTCTAAACTTGTAGCCTAATTCTCTATACTGGCTGTCGAATGTTCCCTATTTGCAGCCTTAAGCTTCATACTTATGGATGATTCGTTCACGGTTGCACAATTGTGTTCCACACTTGCAATCAGGTGCAATCATACTTGCAATCATACTTGCAATCTAAAGCTCCATACTCATTCAGCCTCATATTTCACACTTGCAGCAAGGTTCTCAAAACTTTCAACCAAGAGCTTTACACTCTTGGTCAAGTTCTCCACACTAGCAACCTACGGCTCCCCACTTACAATCTTATGCTATAGACTTGTCCAGGATTTGAACTTGTGTTGCCGTGTCCATTTCCTACGACGATAACCATTACACCATGTGATGTTTGCTTATAATAACCAAGAGCAAAATTATTGTTAAGTAACTTGAAAGTTAAAATGCCTTTTTGAAATGCCCAACTAATTCTAGCTTTATTCAGATAGAAATAAAATAGCCAATAGAATTTTATTCAAAGAGGCTGAAAAAACTCACTGTTCCCACATTAAATAATTGAGATTTATGTTGAATCTCAATCAAATATTTTTTGACACAAATCATAAATATATATATATATATATAAAGTTATTAAAAAATGTCACTACCTATATGGTATCACTTTTATGATATAATTTCAAACAGTCTGCAAATGTTCAACATCTCTGTCAATATATTCTTAGAATATGCCATGGTTGATTAAAAAATGATCATATTTCTATGAGATTACCTTTATTAGAAAAACAAAAATGATATTATGGAGACAACCTGGCAAAGATTCTAATAATGTGTTGAGAGTGATGGTATACCAGTGGAGACTTTAAAATCATAATATCAAAAAAGAAACTTCCAGAGACATGTTAACATTTTTACATACGTATCTGAAATTTATATATATATATATATATATATATATTTTTATTAATATATATATATATATATATATATATATATATATATATATATATATATATATATATATCATTAAAAACAAGAAAAGTAACAGATATACTCCGTTATAAAATTATTTCACCAGTATATCAGCTGATATACTTGTAAAATTAATTCATAATGGAATATACGTGTATCAATCAATTTTCTTATTTCTAATGATATATTTTGCTCTGCATGTGTGTTTTGTATTAATTAACCATGCATTGAGCACTTTATTTGGGTTATTCACCGACTTGAATAATAATGTATATACTCTGAATATATATATATATATATATATATATATATATATATTTATACTCTGGCTTAGGAGACAGGCATATCTGAAATTTTCATACATATTTTCATATACTTTGTCCTCTAATTTATTAAAAGAATAAAAAATATACAAAAAAATGTTTGACAGAAATGTTTCTCAAATGCGATATGTCTTTATTATTTAAATATTTTTAAGATCCATATTTTTAGTTTTTACGATAATATATATATATATATATATATATATGCACACACATGCAGAAAAACAAACACAATCACATACACAAGCACCCATACACAAACAGATATACATATACTTGAATGTGTGTGTGTGTGTGTGTGTGTGTGTGTGATAATTAAGAATAATAATGGGGGTGTCCTCGTGATGTAATGGTTAAAGCAGTTGACTGCAGAATCATAGTAAGCGAGTTCGTACTCCATTCGCGCTATTATGAGAAAGGCAAGTAAGACATACTAGGCACTCTCAGAGAAGTAAAAATGAATGCATAAGCCTCGTTTGCCAATCGGTTCCAACACATGGACACACTAGTGTTGTTCAACCAGCAAAAACTTACATTTGTCAGTTCTGTATAAACACAAGAAGCAGTCTTAAGGACTTACCAAGTGCAATGATTGATAGGGACAGATGTCAAAAGAGAGTCAAAGGAATCTATACTATTGCTATGCTTCGATAATGATGATGATGTGCCTTTCTTTGAAGACAAGTCTTGCATTATTTTGAATAATCTAAAATTTAATACTTCCATAAAAAATGCAAAATAAGAAAAACCGAATATATTCTTAAATCTTTTTTTAATTTGATTTCTTCTTATGCTTTGATCGCAGACAGAAGTGTTGGCTAGCAACATTTTGATCTTACTGGTACTATACGTTCATTTGAGCAGAAATTATGGAGAGATAAAAAAGAAAGAAACAGAAAAAGTCACAATGTTCATTATATCAATAGAAATGAAATTGAGTATATGTATGTTAGAGAGTACAGTGGTGGTCCCTGGCAAGGAAAGTGGAATAGGCAAGCTGAGTTCAAATTCTGGCTGAACTTGTTTGTATTGAAATTGTACTACTTTCCTTGGAAAAACCATGAATACATTTTTTTTACCATCATACTCTACTTAGAATTGTTAGTTAGATAGGACTCACTAGCTTGGTAGAGAAACCAGTCTAAGGGGAAGGACAATTTCCTTGACAATTCATTGTAAGCCTTCATGCCAGGGAAAGACACATTACTCCCTATATACGATAGGATAGCATATACATACAGCCCAGTCAACTGGGTCTCTAGAATACACCAGTTGCATCACTGCAGAGGGTAAGACCTCACCCCCATAACAAGTGTACAGGATATGATATTAAACAATCTGATGGCAAGACTCCCGCCTTGGAGATTTGGGGAATATAGAGTACCCCTTCATTGCCATTGCTCTTAGGTCCACTCTGACCCAGAGATCAGATGATAGGGTCCTATCTATTGGTCAAATAGAACAAACTGTGTACAAACAAATGACTGATGTTAAATTTGACTGTCATATAGCAATACTTGAAACTATTTAACTGTGTATAAAAAGAGCTCTGGTTTGTTTAAGAATGTTATCAGCAAATTGGCATTAAATAAGGTACAATGGTTGATATGTCATAAAATCCAACCAAACCAACTGGCCAATTGGCTTAGTGGGTGGAGTGTTTGCCAATGGCCTGTGAGACCCAGTTTCAATTCCAGGTCAAGTCATACCAAAGACTCAAAAAATGGTACTTGATGCCACCTTGCTTAACACCCAGCGTTATAAGGTGTAGACCAAGGATAAGTGGAGCAATCCAGGGAATGGAGTAGCACCCTCCCCTACTCTTCGGTGTCATAGACATTGAAAAGGGAGCCTTCTTGTCACCAAATTTACTTATATATATGTATATATATATATATGTTTACATATAAGCTCTATCAATGATATTTAGTATTCTTTATTCATAAATATAGCAAAGATATGGAACAATTCATTTACCATCTAGATCCTGACATTAGATAAATAACAAGGAGTCTTGAAAAAATAAAATTAAAAATAATAAAGTGTTCCATCGTCTTTAACAAAACTCGCTTGAATTATAACTTGCGGCCTAAATAAACACACTTCAAAGTATTGGTATGGTGGTTAGTATTTGCCAATGGCCTGGGAGACCTGGGTTCAATCCCAGGTCGAGTCATACCAAAGACTCAAAAAATGTTACTTGGTGCCTCCTTGCTTAACACTCAGCATTATAAGTTATGGATCATGGGTAAAGTGGAGCAATCCAGGGAAAGGAGTAGCACCTTCCCTTACACCTTGGTGTAGTATCTCTTGAAAAGGGAGCCTTTAGGTCACCTTTGACTATGGTCGCCAATTGGCCCTCCCAAAAAAAGATTATGAAAAATATTGTCTTTTAACTCTATGTATGGACTCTAACTAAACGGCTGGAGAAGAAGCTAGACAGCAATTACACAAGAATGCTGCGAGCAATCTTGAACAAGTCCTGGCGGCAACACCCCACAAGACACCAACTGTATGGCCACCTGCCTCCTATCACGAAAACTATTCAAGTTAGACGAACCAGACATGCGGGACACTGCTGGAGAAGCAGGGACGAACGCATAAGAGATGTACTCTTATAGACCCCCACACATGGCCATGCAAAAGCAGGACGACCAGCACTGAAAACCTGCCTAGGGCGATGAACAATAGGGAGGAGTGGCGAGAGAGGGTAAGTGATATCCGTGCCACCAGTACAACATGATGATGATGATGATGATTATAAGGTACGGATCAAAGGTAACATGGAGCAATCCAGAGAAAGAAGTAGCACCCTCCCCAACAACTCAGTGTAGTAGCTATCAAAAAGGGAGCCTTTAGGTCACCTTCGACTATGGTCACCAATTGGCCCTCCTAAAAAAAGATTATGAAAAATATTGTCTTTTAACTCTATGTATAGTACGAACATTGTTTTTATATCGTCTAAGATACTAGAACAGTGATAATAAAATTATTTGATAAAATTGGAGCAAATACAACAATAGCTTATTATGCATATCAAACTCAGAATACTTTATATAAAGATTCATTTAAATGACTGAAATAATGAAGGTAATTAAAAATGATGAGATAATGACTGCAATTCAAGAAACTTTAAAAGTTCAGAATTTAATTTAAAGATGCCAAGCTGTTGTAGAACAAACTCCAATTTAAAAATGTTATATTATTGTAATTGGTTTTGATATTTTTTTTTCCAGTCAGATTTTGTGGTTCACTTAAAAGCAACTTATTTCTAACACTCCCTGTATTTAAAAAAAATAAAACATGGAGACTGAATCTTTATTTACCATGACAGAAACGAACAGTAAATGAAACAACAATTTCTTCAAAATATTATCATTGCTATTCAACACACTTATTGCAGCGAGTTTTCCATTGTTTGAAGCAGCTCTAAAATTCCTTTTTTTGATATCATGTAGAGCTGTTCTGCTGTATTTCTTTTTCATGAAACCAAATCCTTAGAAATTGCCTTTAATATTAAGTCACAGTTTCGGAAGCAAGAAAAAGATGTGAGGAGCTAAGTTTGGTGTATAGAGATTGTGCAGCAGTTGTAATCCTGTATTTTACAAAAAAAGTACTGTCCAAAACATATCTAGACTAGCTTCATTATTTTCTTTAAAATTGGTACTGACTTAACAGCAATCTAATCTATCAGTCTTCATATTTTTTGTCATACCTCATATATATATATATATATATATATATATATATATATATATATATATATATATATATATGAGGAAAAATTGACAACAAGTAATCCAAAAAGAAAGGGGAGATTTATTGAGAAACAAAGTCGAAACTATAGTGTTTCGGTTCTGCTGAACCATCATCAGGACTATGAGGGGTTATATTAGTGATGTTAAATATAGATGGATGTATAAAAATTGTAAAAATATATAAAAATTAGGAAAAGTTGTATAAAAGGAAAACTTGGCTGTTTATGACAAGAAAAATTGTCCGTTTGATCAATGAATCAGCATTCGTTTCTTTAAAATACGTCACCTGACATTACAAACATTGTACAGAATCCACGTTCCGTTAGTTCATCATGGATTCCGCACAATGTTGTCAATTTTTCCTCACACACTGTCGGATTACTACCCATTATTTTCTTCCATATATATATGTATATATATATATATTCATGCATACATGCTGTTGTAGTTATTGGCATAGAAAATTAAATCAGTGATCTAAATCCAAAACCCTGAGTGGGTGTCTTCATGAGGTAATGGTTAAAGCACTGGACAGCAGATTCGTAGAAAGCGAGTTCAAACTCCAAATGTGTTATTACATTCATATTCGGTCAAATACCCTTGAGAAAGGCATGAACCCCCTTATCCTCCCAGCTATGGGTTAATTAGTATCACTACTGTTTTCCTAGGAGGATAGCTTTGGCATTAAATAACCTACAAAGGTTGATATGCCATTAAACAAAAGAAACCAAACCAAACCCTGGACAAGACTTCTTGTTGTTCCCTTTGCACTAATAGTCTGGGGAAAGTCATGAGTCCATCTATTCTCCCCCCTCCCCCGCTATGAGTAAATTGTAAGGCTGAATGCATTCTTAAGCCTTGGCAACCAGTCTCAGATAAAGAAACATCTGAATTCAAAATAAGTATACACCTCTTACGAATTTGCCCATGGCAGAGGGGTTGGGTAAATATATATAGAGAGAGAGAGACAGACAGAGATAGAGCAGACAGAAAGAAATAGAGAGAGAGAGAGAGAGAGAGAGAGAGAGAGATAAATTAAGGACTTGAACATGATAGTCTGCTTTTTGTTTACTATAGAATGCATAATAATTTTATAAATAATCAAGTGGTTATGTTGTTGAAATTAAACTCTCAAGAAATTCTAAATATTTTTCAGTTACTTATACCCTTGAAGTTAACACATCGCAAAGAATTCTACTCATTAGAATAATATTAAAGAAGAAAACTTTTTTCTCATTGGTATTAGGTATCTTCTTGTTATTTTCTTATTTTTGGCTGCATCATTTTGAGCGATACTTTTGAACATTTTACTCTCATGGAATAAGAACTCAGAATTTACTTTCTATGCTTTCCAAATACTAGATACGTATATTATTTTCATTACTTACATACTTTGATTTACGAAGGTTTTCAATATCCAAATGCCATTAATTAATGATAGCGCTTATCAGGATATTCTGATGATTTCAGCAAAAGTGTTTATAAAATTTATTTAATAGACAGAAAATATCTTTTTTATTTCACATATATTTCCATTTTTATTGGAATGTTCTGGAAATTTGTCAGCTTTTGGTGGAAGTAAATACTTAACTAAATGCCACTTGGATTTTAAAATATCCCATTTAAGATTATTAATGTTTTAGTTACTTTTTTGAAAATAAATAATAAACAAATTTCTCCATGAGATGCCTATCATCTTCAGACTGTACTGATTGTCCTCTGAACGAAACCAATATTTCACATAAATTTTTTTTTATTGCCCAAATATATTGACTTGCTATGCTAATCTCAACTAACTAGCTTTTTTTTTTATTTATGTTGAAGTTTTGAATCTTATTTATCAATATTTCTCATCATTTTCGTCCATTTTCTGAATAGTAACATTTTTAGGGCATGATGTTGCTAGTTTAATTTCATGTATCAACTGTATGCAAAAAGTAAGATCACTACATTTTAAGAATTGGACTTTTGTCAGTTATCCTTTTTAATCAGTCAGAAATAGAATAAGTTCTTCTATCCAATCAAAAAGATACAGATTTTTCCAGCCAATTAATGAGCAGATTATCAAATGTCTTCTTGAAGCTTATAAACTTATTAATAGCTTATCAATAAAAAATCAGTTCAGTGGGAACACTAGAATGCACATTTGGAGCACTTAACAACAAATGTGGAGTACTAGACTATGTGTGGAGCACTAGGTTGCAAATGTGAAGCACTAGGTAGCAAGTGTGAAGCACTAGATTATAGGTATGATGTACCGAGCTGCAAGTGTGGAGAACTAGATTATAAGTTTGGAGTATTAGACAATGAGTGTAGAATAGGCTGCTAGTGTGGAGCACCTGGTTGCAAGTGTAGAGAACTAGACCACAAGTTTTGATCACTAGACTGTAAGAACAAATCACTGGGTTGTTAATGTGGACTACTAAACTGCAAGAAAAGACCACTAAGCTGCAAGTATTGAACATTAGACTACAAGTCTAAAGCATGAGATTTTAAATGGGGAGCCATAGGTTGCTAGAGTGGAGAACTTGACCAAGAGTGTAAAGTTCTTGGTTGAAAAGGTTGAGAACCTTGCTGCAAGTGTGAAATATGAGGCTGAATGAGTATGGAGCTCTAGATTGCAAGTATGATTGCAAGTATGATGCACCTGATTGCAAGTGTGGAACACAATTGTGCAACCGTGAATGAATCATCCATAAGTATGAAGCATAAGGCTGCAAATAGGGAACATTCAACAGCCAGTATAGAGAATTAGGCTACATTGGTAAGGCAACTAGTCTAGGAGAAGGAAAAGTCTGAATTCAAACCTGTTAAACTCCACTTAAAAATTGACCTTGTGTCATATCCTGCCCGAGCGGAGGGGTTGGGTAAATAGGATCATTATCACATCATACTGACAGCATTGATTTCTCTTACTCTCTCTCCCCATCTGTCCCTATGATCCATCACTCCCGGCAGGTCTTCTAAATTACATCCAGTATCCGCACAGGGCTAATGTAAGTAAATTCTTTCTGGTCAGCCATCACTGGTATGTCCACGTGTAGGAGTTCATAGAAAAACATTGCTGATAAGTCTATCCTTGCTTCTCCACCAGTGTCCTGCATATCTTGTTCATCTTATTTGGATGGTTTGTAAGATGGGAGGTAAGTGGTTATACAGTTACTGTTTTGTCGGGTGTTGCTTCCAGGACATGTTCAAAACAATATATAGCATTCTTGTAAAGTTTCCATCTAGCTTTTTCTTGATATGTTTTGTTTGGGCCTATGTGGTGCATCCATACAATAGTACTGACACAGTTAAAGCTTGAAAAAATCCTGTTTGCTTTTATCAGATTGATCAGACTTCTATATGATTGATAGCCTGTTAATAACAGCTTACACCTTTGCCAGGTAAATGTTGTCATGACATTCAGTTGCTGAGATACATTCTGCCATGGCATGTGAAGTCGTCAACTAATCTTAGAGGCCTGCAATTTCAGGTTGAGACAACTCCTACTAATTAAAAACACATGAACTTTTATTTTGTTATATAATTAAGGAATGATTTTTTTATATTAATCATTTTTCATTAATTATATTTTATCATTCAGTTTGGTTGGGCTTTGAACTATTTGGGTTAAGAGTTCAGGTGCATAGCATTGGGTACAGTTTACGCTCACGTATAAAGGATATGACAGTAACCATTGTCATAATAAACCCCAGACAGGAAATGAGGCTGGAGTGTGGATGATGTCATTCCCAGAAGAGATGGGCTGAGAATTTGAGGATTTTAAAAATCATGGCAGTTGAAGGTTGACATTGGACCATGCAGGCAGATAGTTGAGTTTCTGCCATGGAAGCAGATAGAGGAGTTCTCTGCCATTGGGCCATAGAGAATTGAGTTCTCTACCATTGAGGCATGTAGTTGGAGTTTTGCAGATCTCTACCGACAGAGATCTTAAACATCACGGGATGTGCTGCACGTTTGTGGTGTCAGATAGAATGGTCAGCATAGTAAGAATTATGTCTCTCTCCTCGTGTCGAAGAACCAAACTCAGAAGTTAATAAACCGTTCATATCTGAAGAACAGAGTCACCTGTGTATTGTATTGTGTGGTTTGCATATGTATACATGTAGTATGCACAATCTGTGTTCACATAAAAGCCAAGCCAAGGACTCTTGCTGCTTGCTCCAAGCAATGCAAAAAGGATTTGGGTTGGGCAGATATATTTGCAAGAAGCACTAGATAATCTGTATAGTCGTCATCTGTTATAGTTTCTGCAGTATATTGCCATCTTTAGTGTAAAGCCATCTTCTTTTATTAGATCTATCTACATTCAAAGTCCATTGTCTTGGCAGATTATAAATAAATATGGCGCTAATGTATCTCCTTGCAAGACTCCAGCGACCATCTCAAAGTAATCAGTGTTTCCATCAGTTGAATAAAACATTACTTTCATGTTTTTGTAAAGCATCGCTATTACAGTAACAGTTTCTTTGGGGTGGCTTTCCTGTGTGTATGGAATCAAATGCTTTGAGAAAATTTATGAACAGTAGTGTTGCTTCAAGATTTTTTGCACATACTCTTTCAAGGATTCAGTTGATTGTCAGAATCAGTGAAGTTGTGGATTGGTTTCTCAAAAGACCATTTGATCTTTTTAAAGAATTTTTTTGATTTCAGATTTGATATGGTTAAAAACCAGAGCTTTGTAAACCTAGTGATTTTGAGGTCACATTTTGTCCCTTTCTCTGTTGTGTTTTGCTTATAGACAGAGCAATATGTCATCAAATTTCCTTGTTTTTCAATACTTCAGGAGGTATCTTGTCGAGGGGGGGGTTCTATTTTTAATTTTTTCAGTACGTAGCTCTGTAGTATTGTCTTGGCAATTAATTTTGCAAATATTAGTATGCTCAACGGTATGTACTAAATTCATCTTAGTACAGTGCAAGTATGAGGCTCTAATATCAATCACTATTAATGGTTGTCTTTCAGACAAACTTCTTAACTGTTACTCCATGGCAAGATACACATTAAATATCTCTTTGGTTAAAATTATGATTCTGATAAAGTTTCTTTTTATTGTTGATTCCTTGAGTTGTTTTTTTATTTTTTTCATTAAAAGAAATTCTTGAAGTTTATAAATAAGTGATCCAAGTATGCACTCATCTTACTGCACCCTGTAATTTAAATAACATTTTAAATAAAATTATTCAGCTAATGAAAAATAATTTTTCCTTCTTTTATTTTTGTAATTTTTTTCCCTGATATTATTGCAAGTTTAAATTTCCAGAAGCAGGGTTGTAGTGGAGTTGGTGGAGCTATTATTAATCAAAGTCTGGAGTTTGCACTTTACTCAGTACCCTTTCTAATTTAATTTTTCCAAATGATTTTTTAAAAATTTAATTGGCAACATCAAAGGGAAAGTCATAGCCTCATTGGATCAGGCTGTATCATGCAGAATGTCTCCTGGAGAAATAAAGTACAAAAATGAACTAACTTCCAAGAGGCAAGGAAAATGTTTAATTTTTGGAAGCAAAGAGGCAAAGTTAGACTAGATTTTAAAATAGGAAAGGTGTGTAGCATTTTATTCCTTCCCAAACAATGTACATATTTTTTTTTAAATTCCTGTAAAAATCTTAAAGCAATGCAAGAGTAACCAAATTATTTTTCTATTAAAGATTCATTACTGCCTGTACATTTCTTTGGATAGGATTGCTTTTCTCTTCTAATATAAGTAAAATGTTGTGCAGAATAGGTTCTCTATTCATTGTAATGCAACCAGTAGCTCTGTTGGTAAGATTTAGAATACACTGAGAGTGCCCTGATCACGACTCTAAATTGCATCTGATGGTGAGGCTCGAGTCCTGAATATCTAAGAAGTGTGGAGTACTCTTTCATTACCACTACCTACTGCTCCTCTCTCATCTGGTGTAGTAGTACTTGTTAGGATCCTATCTATTGGTCAAATAGATCTGTTTTCCCTGTTTAAAGGTCTTAGAATATGCTGAATTTATCTCCCACTGAGGGTTAAGTCTCTCCCTAAAGGAGTTGTTCATGGTAAGATACTGAATTACACCCGATGGTGAGGCTCAATTTCCGAAGATCTCAGAAGCGTAGAGTACTCCATCATTGCCATTACTCCCAGGTCCACTGTTACCCAGAATGGTAGTGCCTTTCTGGATTTCATCTATGTGTCAAGTAGGTCTGCTTCACAAAAAAAGTAAATATACAAGAATCATTAAATAAGTTTCCATACTTTTTTTTGTATAGGCACTTTTATTGATAGTACACATATGAAACTCTAGTCCCCTTCGAAGTAATCTCCTCCGGCTGCAATGCACTTGTTGTACCGTTTCAACAACTTCTGGAAGGCCCCATGGAAGTCCTCTTGTAAGGGGCGTGTCAATGACCTTCGTCACAGCCTCTTTCATCACCTCAGTTATCTCATAATGATAGCCTCTGAGCTTAGGAAATAACCAAAAGTCACAGGGAGCAAGGTCTGGACTATAGAGATGGTGAGAAACTGTCTTGATGCCCATGGTCTATCCAGAAATGATCTGGCCATTTAATATCAATGAAAAAGTCGCTAAGGGACTTTATGTTTTACTCCATTTCAAAGTACTCACCATGGCATCTCATGCATTTATCCCAACATCCTTTCCACCCGACAAAATTCTCTTTTGAGTTCAACATTGACCACCTCATCATGTTCTCCTTAATCTAATCCAGGGTCATAAAGTTAGTCTAGGAGTTGATGGCTCACAGACATGGGTGATGGGATCTTGTCAACTTCTCTGTGAGACATAAATGAACAACTACACAATATATCAATTATGGTGCAGCAATTTCAGGACCAAGCAGGTTTTTCGGGGTGGAAGAGTCGCTAGCTCCATGACTCCTAGTTTTGAAATAAGGGTTTTTCCTTCTTCTTGAAATGGTTTGCCTATTTATAGGCTAGAGAGCCTAGTATGCTCTATTATTTTACCCATGGAAGAGATGATACCATGATCTTATTTTTTCTAAGAGAACAGTATACCATCAAAATGGATATTATCAGGTATCATTTACAACCAAATTTTTCAGCATTGAAACTCTAAAACCAAGGGGGTGTCCTTGTTGTGTAATGGTTAAAGCGATGGACTGCAGAATCGTAGAACGTGAGTTCGTACTCTAGTCACACTATTACGTTCACTTTCAGCCAAATACCCTTGGGAAAGGTATGAACCCCCTTATATTCCCAGCTATGGGTTAAATTGTACAACTACTGTTCTTCTAGGAGAATAACTTTGGCATTAAATAACCTACAAAGGTTGATATGCCATTAAACAAAGAAACCAATCTAAAACTAAAAGTATCAATATATTGCTGTCAAAAGGAGGCAATTGGAATGTAATTGTTATGGTTGTAGGAAATGGACATGGTGAACCAGGTTCAAATCTTGAATGAAGCTGTTTGTATTTTACATAGCGTTAATATTCCTGCCATAGATAAATAATAAAGCAAACTCAGCTCTTCAGCCTTGGTATGGCAAATGGTCTTGTAGAAGGAAAACTCTGAATTCAAACATTTAATCTCTTTTGAAAAGACTGACTTTGTGTCACATCCTGTTCATGTGGAGGGGTTTGGTAAATGCAAATATAGCAGTCAAAAAGGAGTATACTCCTATTTATACAACTTTATTTTTGATTGCAGAAGTGCAACAATTTTATTTTTGTTTAATGAGTTTCAATTCTATGAATTTTGGTTATGAACAATACTTGATAATATCTGTTTTGAATGTAGGAATAAAAGTTTATTTTTCTAAACCAAATATTAGTAATAATAAAATCCTTTCATCTTTGGTTAAGAAAAAAGACTTTTATGAAAAAAATACTGTAGACTGGCATGTATATAAAGCTTACTTTGACAAAGATTTAAAGAAAAACCCTTTTTTTTATTGACTAAGCAGTAGTTTCCTTTTGAGATGAAAGATTGCCAGATATGATGAAAATGAGAAAAATAAAAGAAGTTTTAGGTGAAACAAAATCTGTGCAATATACACAGCACTCTACATTAGTAGAGAGATACTAACCTATGGGCAATGTATATAAGTATAACAAAGACTCAAAAAGATGGTACTTGATGCTGCCTTGCTTAACACTCAGCATTATAAAGTAAGGATCAAGAGTAAAGTAGAGCAATCCAGGGAATGGTGTAGCACCCTCCCCACACCTCTGCGTGGTAGCTATTGAAAAGGGAGCCAACCTTACTTATATATATATATATATATATATAAAGGATGTCTCAATATACATGGGACCCATGTGACTGCTAATAACTCTTCTACTAATAATACTGTTGTGTTCTTTTTTATTTCAAATTTGAAAATAGTACCAACTATTAATCCTTCATCACAATTCCTTGAACGAGAGAGGAAAAAGTATTTTGCATCACTACTTATTTAGAGACAAAATCATTCAAAACTGTCTCAAAATAGGTACAACCCATTAATATGATAATGATTTATTACTGAGACAAGAAACTTAAAAAAGATTGCATGTCCTAGAAGCTAATATGATAACAATTAAGAAGAATTGATTTGATGAATCTCACTCAAAGGATGCATTTTTTACCGGATGTGTTCCAAATGAACACTATTGCACTTATCTCAGTAATAAATCATTATCATATTAATGGGTTGCATTTATTTTGAGATACCCTTTAAACATATATATATAGAGAGAGAAAGAGACAGACAGACAAACAGAAAGATCAGAACAGAAGAATGTTATAATATTATATTTTTTATAATTTGAGGTATCATGCTGTCTTGAATGTTTTTACATGCAAAAGGTGCAGAGTATGGAAACTGTATAAATCCTTATTAGTCACATTAGTGTGATGTTAGTAAATATGCTCAGCAGTTTAGTTTAGACTATATGTATTCTAGAAAAAGATTTTTTGAGGCCCAAGAACAGTGACTTTATGACAGATTAACCTATGAACAGTAAATAATGAAATAGAAATAACATTAAAATCTAATGCTATTGTACCATTTGTGTATCAAAGAGATTTTCTGACCCCATCGTGACCCTGCCATGGTAAAAAATGGACAAACACAAGACTCTGTTAAACTACTCAATGTTCATTTACTACTAGGTAGCAAGTAGTCACTGGGAGAAAGAAAGATAGTATAGAAACTAAGATGACCATGTCAGCTCGACAAAAAATAAGCAACATATCATGGGGGGAAAGAGAGAGGAGACACAGACCATTTTTCCTGGTTCTAATATGCTTGTCTGCTGGGTTGTGTGGTCTAACACCCCGCCTTTGGAATGCACACCCAAAATTAGGGCTTGTAAACTTTCGTCTCCTGACATCTTAGTAGCTGGTGTTCTATTGATGTCTTTACCTTATCATTTTTTGCCATCAACACCTCAAAGAACACTAGTCATTCCCCTCACATCCGCTTGTCATGTCGGGCAGAAACATTCACTTCTGCTCATTCCGCACATGCACAGATGATCCTTGGACCTCCAGTTCTCCTCAATCATTTTTAGTTACCCTGGGTGCCTTGGCTTGGCAATTCGGAGACTGCTTTATTCATTCATTTATTTATTTATTCAATTTTCTGTAAGTTCTTATGTAAACATTGTAAATTAAAAAAGGAAATGTTGTCTTGAATCTTGTAACTCACATTTTATAGAGCTCATCCAGTCAGTAAAGCAAGACCGAATGAATATACTTCTACAAGAGTAGCCATATGATTTCAAGTTTAAATTATATAGTAAATTTTATTTACTATTCCAAATTCTATGAATTCACACATTAACTTATATAAATGAACAACCATACTCATATACTAGTAGTCTAAATTTCTGAGACAAAGCTTGTTGACTTTTATCATTAAGGGTTTTTGAACTATTGTCTTCATCTTCATTGTTATTTCCACATCTTTTCATCTGATATTTCCTCCAGCCTTCTTCAGGTGTTTGTCGAACTTGGGAACCTTCACAGAACTTTGAACTACATCCTTTATTGAATCCACAGGGGTCACCTGGTTCTGATTCCATTTGCTATAACCGAGTACAAGTGTTAAGTATTCCTGTATTGTTACTATCCTGCAGTCAGGACTGAACCTGCAACCTCCAGATGATTGTTTCCTTAGGGAACCAACATCAATAAGCGTTACACTATGTGTCCTGCTGCACAATTCAGAGTTAATTTTTGGGACGTATAAACTTAATGTTATACTTGACTAAAATTACAACTATTATGTATGATTTTTTACCTGCGCTCACATTCAGATTTTTTTTCAGATTTTTTTATATATATACAAGACTATTTGACTTTTACAGCATCAACAAATAATCATCTGGGAACATTTTCTTATTTTCTACCCCAAATCTTCATTTTTCACCCTACGATGTCCTCGTTTGTAGAAAATTGCAAAATTTGAAACAAAAGTTGGTTGATTTTACAATATGTTAACCCTTCATGGGTTATTTCATGTTGGTTTGAACGATTATCGGATTTGATTATTTATGCAACAAAAATTTCTCTTCAGAATAATACTTATATTTAATTACAATATCAATGCTTCAAGCCCTGATGCATTTTAAACCCTGCATGCACCTACAATATCAATATTTTAAGACCCAGTGTATATAATTACTCAACCACACCATCTCAGGTAGGATGTCATACCAGGCCAGTTTTTCAGTGAAGTAAAGCAAGTTTGAATTCAAAGATTCCCTTCTCCAAGACTGGTTGCCTAACCAAGGCTAAAGAATCCAGTCTGCTCAAGTATATACCCATTGCTTGGGAGGGAATGGCTAGATTTATACCTTTCCTAGGGCATTAGGACAAAGTGAAATACAGACAGCCTTGTAGAGAAGAGGAAAATCTCGTATTTTGTTTTGGCGCGCTATTTAATTCAACACTGAATTTCACCCAATCAGGATGACATATCCTATTCAGCCCGGACCTTCATTTCCGGCTAGCA
Source organism: Sepioteuthis lessoniana (assembly GCA_963585895.1). NCBI lineage: Eukaryota > Metazoa > Mollusca > Cephalopoda > Myopsida > Loliginidae > Sepioteuthis > Sepioteuthis lessoniana. The sequence continues at coordinate 73,343,928 of OY757929.1, forward strand.
AAACGGGTGAGTGGCCAAACACACTCTCTTCTGCTTGAGACAGCGACCGGAGCAGTCGTGTCTCTGGTCACCCCTGCTTAGCGATGCTTTTTAGCTAAACAAGCCACCCAGTGTGGACATATCACTGTGGCTTTAACCCTAGCAGCAGCAACATGGACACTCAGTGAGGGAACCTTCTGATTTATGGATTCCTTGCGTCTAATATATTTTAGACCAAGGAATCCCAGTTGAATATGAATTAGATACGTTCAGCATGCCTTCCACAAGCACCACAAAAATTTACTATGTCGATCCGAGTGCCACTTCGCTCTCGACAAGCTCCCATTTCACCTCTAGTCACATTAATGGAGATAACGCCTACTCTCCACAAATACCAGACACGGTGGCCTTGAATACTTCCCTCACACGTCCAACGACATGCTGCCATCTCAACATCCCGCTAAGCTATCGCATCTCCAAAACCAACAAGCCTAACCACCACGAGTCTTGCAGCACCAAGAACAAACCACCTCAAAGCTGCAAATAATTTTCGTTATTGTATATTGTTAAAGCAATAGTCTCGTAATTCATTTCTGTTGCCATAAAATCTATAGTGTTCAGGAAAATAACTAATTCCCTCAACCACCACTATAGCCTCATCCAGAAATTAATTGCCAAAGCCATTTCCAATGATAGTAATTCTTAAACAAATAATTTACATTTTCTTTTTAAGTAGAGGAATTATATTGTGAATTGAATTACCATGACCAGAAAATCCAGCAAACACTTATGCACAACATATGAAAACGCTGGACAGCTGTCTCAAACTTATTAGGTCTCATCAGCAGTATATACAGTGATCTCCATCACTGGATATTTCTAATCCTCTAGGGAAGACATAGCCCTTGAGGTGACCGTGTCCTCTGTAAAGAGTAAGGATGTAACTTGTAAGATACATTTAGGTTAACTGGCCACACAATTACCATGACTAGTTGATTTGGTGTCACTTATGTGCAATATAAACTGGTGGTACAGTTGTAGAGTTTCAGCACTGCAATCTGTGGTCACTAGTTTGATTGTTGTATATTGGCCTACAACCCGGCTGTCAAAATAGGAAATGCACCTGTGTAAATAACAGATGCATCTACTCAAGGAATATCAGAATATAACCTTGACCATGGATGGGTTGAATGAGTGCGATTGTGATGTCCACAAGAAGGTGGGCGTTGAACTATTATATAACTCAGTGCTCAGGAAATTCAATCAGTTGGAGACAAGGTGTGGTAGAGAAAGCTAGCACCCAGCAGAGGGAGCCCTCAGGCCCCCAATTGAGAGTTTAGAGATCAAACCAGTTGGAGACAAGATGCGGTAAGGAAAACCAGCACCCAGAGAGGCTGGGCCCCAGGCCCCCAGTTGAGCAGCCCAGGAGAACGGGAAAGAAACGCAATTATGGCCAATAGAGTGGGGGTTAATATCTTGCAGTTCTGTTCAGTCTCCAATTCCCTCTCATACACAACCCTTTCAATAAAGTGAGAGGTATCTTTTTCTAAGAACTGTGTCGCTTGTCTTTATTGTGTCATCGTTATGATTCTGCATGCATCTGCATATGAGTATACAACATGATCTCTAGTGGTTGAGATCACGGTATACACTGCTTATGAGACCTAATAAGGTCAAAGCAGCTGTCCAGTGTTTCTGTATGTTGTGCGTAAGTGTTCGCCAGATTTTCTGGTAATTCAATTCACAACAAATAATTTCTTTTGACGTAATGTATTAATGTATTTCAAAATCATTTGAAACATGATCTCATCTATTTCACAAATAAATGGGATTCTAAGTGCTACTAACCCTCTGTTATAGAGTCAGACTAGGAGTAATGGTAGTGAAGGTGGGACTTCACACCATCTAGAGCTCCGGAAATAGAGCCTCACCACCAGAAACAGTTTAATAAACAGTAAAGTGTAAAAGAAACATTTCTTTAAAACAATGTCACGAAAATCTTTTATTTGATTCTTGTTTATTCATATCTTGTAAATATTATCTAATACTCCCCTTTTATCATGGCCTTATGGCTAACGTGCTGAACTGCTGCCTTAAAAGTGAGTGAGTTCAAATTCCAGTCAGGCTATTAAGTTCAATTTTAGACTAATATTCTTGGGAAAGGTTTGAACTCTCTCATCTCCCCCAGCTTTTGGTTAAATAGTATTACAGCTATTCTTCTACAAGGATGGCTTTGATATTAAATACACCATAAAGGTTGATATGCCATTAAACATAGAAACCAAGCCACTTTTACATTTTCTATTGATGACAATTATCAAGCCACTTTCTTTTTTTCCCATTCAATGATACAAATTCAGTTTTTTTCAACGAGAAAGATAACTTGCACAACTGTCAACATTAGAAGGTTTATACCCCAAGAGAAACTTATATATTTGGCCCCTATTTTCAAAGCCAAAGCTAAATTATATATATATACATATATATATAAAAGTTGTTGGTGACTGTAGTCGAGGGAGACCAGAAGGCTCCCTTTTCAATCGCTACAACACCAAGGTGTAGGGGAGAGCACAACTCCATTCTCTGGATTTCTCCACTTTACTCTTGATCCTAACTTTATAGTGCTGAGTGTTAAGCAAGGGAGTATCAAGTACCATTTTAAAAGTCTTTGGTATGACACAACCTGGGATTGAACCTAGGCCTCCCAGACCATTGGCAAACACTCTACCAACTCGGCCAATGAGCCAGTTATATATATATATATGTATATATATATATATGCATGTACTTTTCAGTTTGTGTGTGTATAAATGTAGTTTGTGTGTACAAATGATAAATGACACCTGCTTGTTATCTATATTCATCGGATGTAACATATAACTTATTGCCTTTTTGAAAAATAACTGTTGCTACTTTTTGGGTGGCCCCAGCAAGACCAGATGGTCCCACCTGTGGATAACTATTTGAAACATTACTAGAGATGAGACATGAGACACACTTAGGCTCTTCCTATCAGCACCAGTGGCCCAGGTTCAAACCCAGATATATACAAGAAATTCTAGGTAAACAAGCTTATGGATAGATATATAGTTATTGTAGCACAACACAATCTTCCTAACTGGCATTTACTCACGAACTGTGATAAGCTTTGTAAATATCATTCTTGATTTACCTCACATGGTTGGTTGGTTGGTTGGGTTTTATGGCATATCAACCTTTGTAGGTTATTTAATGTCAAATCCATTTTTATGAAAATAATCAGTTCTATTTCAAACAATTCAGTTTAGAATAAGCATGCAATTTAAATGTAAGTACATAGTTTATTTGTCAAAAACGTTTCTATTTCAAGCAATTCAGTTTAGTCAAACAGTTCTAATTCAAACAATTAAGTTTAGCATAAGTATCCAGTTAGTTCTATTTAACCCATAGATAGGGCCCTATCAGGTGCTACCATTCTGGGTCAGAGTGGACTTGGGAGCAATGGTAATGAAGGAGTGCTCTGCATTCCCCAAAGGTCCAGTATCACTGGAGCCTCACCATCAGATCGTTTAGTGTCATATCCAGGACACTCATTGGGGGCGGGGTCTTACCCCTCTGCAGAGTTTCAGTCAGTGTATTCTCCAGCCCCAACCTACTGGGCAAATTTACCTCACATTATCATTTCCAAAATAGGGAAACATAAGGTTACGTAGGTTGATTTTACAGCATGTCAAACCTTGTCAGGTTATTTAATCCCAAAGTCAGTCATGTATACCAACAGTTATATAGTTTCAAGTATTTGCATGATTTCCAATAACTAATTATAATCAGTTTATACTCAGTTATATGGCTGTCAAGTCAATATACCAATTTGATAATAATAATTTGGTTACACACTGTTATATGCGGTCAAATTTTCCCATTTAATACAAATAATTTGAACACAGTTATGTTGTTTCAAGTATTCCAATCTAATACAAATGATTTGAACACATATTGTTTTAAGTATTCCAATCTAATACAAATAATTTGAACATAGTTATATTGTTTTAAGTATTCCAATCTAATACAAATAATTTGAACACAGTAAGATTGTTTCAAGTATTCCAATCTAATACAAATATTTTGAATATAGTTATATTGTTTCAAGTATTCCAATCTAATACAAATGATTTGAACACAGTTATATTGTTTCAAGTATTCCAATCTAATACAAATGATTTGAACACAGTTTCATTGTTTCAAGTATTTCTATCTAATACTTCAAAGAAATTTATTAGACATAAACAGTTGCTGTCATTCTGGCTCTGACTGGAACAGGGATAGTGGAAATGATGACGTACTCCATGCTCGATAGAGCGCTATAACTGGAGCCTCACTTTAAGATGCAGTTTAGAGTCATACTCAAGATACCTCTTTACGAATAAAAGTAAATGAAACCAAAAAACACAATGAATATTTGGAACTTATCAGCAAGCTAAAAAAGTTATTGATAGTGATTGATGTGAGGTAAGTGGTCATACAGCAGTTGTTTTTTAGTATACTACTTCTAAAAATTATTGAAGACCGCGCATAACATTTGTGTGTAATTCCTATCCAGCTTTTTCTCCATGCTTTTTTTTAGAGTGCAGGTGGTGAATCCATACAGTAGTACCAAAACAGCTATAACTCAGAAGAAATACATAGGATCTTAACTTTTTCAAGTTTTTCCCACCATTTGCAATTGGTAGCCTTCAATAAAGTCTGGGTGACAGCAAGCCTCCTCAGCTTTCCATGTCTCTTTTCAGTATCTAATTGATCTCAGCAGTGCTATTATTTAGATGATCTCAGTTCACGTGTTCTGATTATGCATATGTATCACTATCAATAACTTTTTTAGCTTGCTAATAAGTTCCAAATATTCATTGTGTTTTTTGGTTTCATTTGGTTGCTTTGTTTAATGGCATATCAACTCTTTTTAGGTTATTTAATGCCAAAGCCATTCTCCTAGAAGAACAGTAGTGGTACTATTTAACCCATAGCTGGGAAGATAAGAGGGTTCATACCTTTCCCAAGGGTATTTGCCCGAAAGTGAATGTAATAGCGCGACTGGAGTACAAACACACGTACTACGATTCCGCAGTCCATCGCTTTAACCATTACACCACGAGGACACCCCCTATATATATATATATATATATATATATGTATATATCTTTCTCTATACATACATATATATATATATATATGAAGAGAGAGAGAGAGAGAGAGAGAGAGAGAGGGAATTGATGGATAGATATATTTGTATATGTGTGTGTGCATATGCATGTATATGTTTATAAAATAAATGATTTTATCAAAAAAAGAAATATTTTGTGGAAAATAAATGCTTTTTTCATGAGACTAAGGACTTGCTGATGTGTTTGTATGAGTGTATATATATATATATATATATATATTATAAAAGCAAAAAGAAAAAATTTCCTTTCTTAGTGTCATTATAGATTTATTTCTGGTTGTTAAAATCTTCAGATGAACAATTCAAATTTTTTTTATTAGGGTGTTTCGGGTCATATAAGAATATATATATATATATATATATATTTCTCTGTTCATTGGTATCTAATGACTTTCTTTCAGTATGTATAATATATATATATATATATATATATATATATGTGTGTGTGTGTGTGTGTGTGTGTGTGTGTGTGTGAATATTCTATTCTGCAAATTTATGAAATGCCAATATATTCCTGCTTACATAATGATAAAGAGAAAATTACAGGCCCACTCAGTTATACACATAAACAAACAGAAACATACTGACAAACATGTATATATGTAAGTGTATATTCAATGTATATATATATATATGTATATGGAGGGTTGAGATGAAAAGAGAGAAGTGATGTGTTTATTTATCTTTTATTATCTATTTTATGGATATATATTTGGTTATTATCACTAATGTCTGGCTCACTCCATGTAAATACTCTAAAGAATTATTAATATATATATATATAGAGAGAGAGAAGGGGAGGAAAGGAGAGAGAAAGAGAGAGAGAGCGAGACTCACCATCTCTTAGGAAATTAAGTAGTTATATATATATATATATATATATATATATATATATAAGCATCAACAACTGCTTAATCATACAAACATCAAAAGAGAATAGATATATTTTATAATTAAGAAGGTGCATAAATATTTGCACAAATAACATATGGTAGCTTCTAGATTAGCACACAGAATAAGAAGCCAAGATATTATGATTCATCATCCCAAAAAGGTGATAGACCTGTTTTGAGAAAGGAACATTTAATTTTCAATTTTAGTATTCTTAACACTGATAGCTGGCAATGACAAACCCTACTCTTTGAATACTTGTAAAGTTTATGGAGATCTGCCATATTTTATATATATATATATATATATAAGTAAGTTGGCCGACCATAGTTGAAGTTGACAGAAGACACACTTTTCATTAGCTACTACAAGTGGCTTTCACATAGGAATGGGAGTTGAACCTCGTGCTTACAACTAAACCATTTGATTCGCAGGTGTTTTAAAATGTGTTCAAATTTGAAAGTATTTTTTTCTCTAAGATCTCATTAAAAAGGAAAATTAAACAGGAAAGATTAAGGAATTTTCACATAAATAATTTTTAACACTTGAATATTTTCATCATGAAAGTTAATGAATCATGAGAGTGTAAGCATTTGAGACATAAAATGTGTTTTTTGAGTTGTTTAATTTGTTGTTAAGTTCTTTTAAGATGAAGGGAGACAATAAATAATTGTCTCCCTTGAAAAGTTGGCTGTTTGCAAGGTGACCTCATAAATGGTTGCATATGAGAGTCAGATAATCGATCACAGCCTCTTTATTTCAATTCTTAGATTGATTCTCAAATTCTTACATGTAACTATCCATGAGGTCACCTTGCGAACACAACCACTTTTCAAGGGAGACAATTATTTATCGTCTCCAGACAACATAAAAGGACTTGATAAATTTTCTCCTGTTCCAAAAAGTGGAGATGTTGTCTCTTCTTTCAACCATGGCCATAGTAAACTCTTCATCAAGTAAGATTTTTACCGATTTTTTACCTCTTTCATTTCTACTTTTATTTTGTTTATATTTTATCTATTGGGACACGTTTGTATAGTTTTCTCAGTCATCCTAGTATGTATATCATATATGTAGTAAATGTCACTGCATGTATAAATCAATGTATCATGTCTTTTCTTCCATCTATTCAGTTTTAGTGTAGCATACATATACTCCTACTAACATTGGACCTCGATGATTGAAGACATGTCTAATTCCTCTTTGACACCAACTATCTTGTAAGAGTAAGGGTTTTAAGATGTAATATCCATCAATTTGCTTGATCTGTTTGTTAGATCTATTTATCTTGGAGAAGTTTATTAGATTTGTTAGATCTGTTTATCTTGGAGAGGTTTATATATATATATACTCAAGAATTGTTCCCAAAGTTCAAAATGTTACCAATAAAGAAGAACTATAGCTGAATATTTTACTGAAATCTTGGAGGCATGGAAGCAGTCTGTAAGATGGGTCACAAAAATGCTGAAATTGGAGCCCAAAAGTAAAAGGGTTGACATTTCCAAGACACTTCTGACTCCATGACATTTTCTGGGTGGGGTTTAGAACTTTCTAAAAGACCTTTATATATATATATATATATATATATATATATATATATATATATATATATATATATATATATTATCTTAAAACAAAACAATCAGTCACATTGTTGTTTTTTTAAGAGAAAATTATTTGCTCAATGGATTTTACTTACATTAAGCTCTTTACCAGGATTATTTAAATTTAATATTCTATTTTTGACTATTTTATTGGTACTGATTGGAATTATTCCCTACTTCGGATTTACTGGACACCCCCTATATATATATATATATATATATATATATATATGTATATATCTTTCTCTATACATATATATATATATATATATATATATATATATGTATATATCTTTCTCTATATATATATATATATATATGTATATATCATTCTCTATACATATATATATATATATATATATATATATATATATATATATATATATATATATCTTTCTCTCTCTCTCTCTCTCTATATATATATATATATATATGTATATATCTTTCTCTATACATATATATATATATATATATATATATATATATCTTTCTCTATACATATATATATATATATATATATATATATATATATATATGAAGAGAGAGTGAGAGAGAGAGAGAGAGAGAGGGAATTGATGGATAGATATATTTGTATATGTGTGTGTGTGCATATGCATGTATATGTTTATAAAATAAATGATTTTATCAAAAAAAGAAATATTTTGTGGAAAATAAATGCTTTTTTCATGAGGCTAAGGACTTGCTGATGTGTTTGTATGAGTGTATATATATATATATATATATTTATTATAAAAGCAAAAAGCAAAAATTTCCTTTCTTAGTGTCATTATAGATTTATTTCTGGTTGTTAAAATCTTCAGATGAACAATTCAAATTTTTTTTATTAGGGTGTTTCGGATCATATAAGAATATATATATATATATATTATAAATATATATATTTCTCTGTTCATTAATATCTAATGACTATCTTTCAGTATGTATAATATATATATATATATATATATATATATATATATATATATATGTATATATATATGTGTGTGTGTGTGTGTGTGTGTGTGTGTGTGTGTGTGTGTGTGTGTGTGTGTGTGTGTGTGTGTGTGTGTGTGTGTGAATATTCTATTCTGCAAATTTATGAAATGCCAATATATTTGGATCCAAAATGATCTGAAGAAGTCCTGTTACTTTTTTCGTGTTTTTGAAAACTTCAAAAATGCGTAACAGGATTGAAATAAATTTATAATCCTATGTGACCGGTTTCGTTGTTTTTCTTAAAGAATTTATTGCTCTGTATTATTGGTACATTGAGCTCTTTACCAGGAAAATTTTAAATATTCATGCTTGAATAACTTCTTGTCCTGATGGAATTACTCCCAACTCCGGTTTAACTGGACCAAAAATATATATATATATATATATATATATATATATATATATGCAATCCTTGCATCAGTATTTTTAGGAAAGGCTTGAATGTTTGTGTGTGTGTGTATATGTGTATGTGCGTTTGTGTGTGTGTGTGAGTGTGTGTGGATTATATATCAAACTGATGCAGAGAAAAAAAAAATGCAATAAAAAACATATTTGTTGCTGTATAAATACATTTATCATGAAGCCCAGAGAGGGTAAAATGTCATGATAAATATATAGATATTGCACCAAATTTGGCTTTTACTCCTCCTCTCTCTCTATCTATCCTTTTCTCTCCATATATAGAGTGTCATTGCCAAATAAATACTTTGAAAAATCTATCTAAAAACTGTATGAAAGATATGGACATTCAAGCTACTCAGTTTTGAAAAGAAACACTTTTAACCTGCAACTTATTGTCAACTCATTGCTAAAAATTACCTTTTTCATAAACCCATCTTTTTAACACTGGTTCAGCATTTTGGTATTGAAATGTGGAGTGGTTTGTAAAAAATCATTTTCAAGTGTTTGGTAAGAATTTTACAAAAACCCTAATGAAGAATTAGGAACTCTTCACATAGCCTCTTTGTGGATTTCTTTGGGATTTGTAGATGATTAACTTAAATATATTTCAATAGTTTTTCAGATACTAATGGTCACCAAATATCTAATTTATAAAAAGATATGTTCTAAACCGCTATTATGACAATAAAATAATTCATTTTGCATGACTAAAGTATACAAAATGCCTTTTCCTCTATATATATATATATATATATATATATATATAATGATTAGGCGAAAATAATATCTAATAAGGGTCTGCGACCAGACATTGTTCTATTTTCGAAGGAGAACTCAAAGGTAGAATTAACAATACCATTTGAGAGCCGACTAAAACAAAGCTACGATTACAAAACAAGCAAATATGAAGATCTCAAAAAAGAACTGGAAAAGGAAGGGTATAGTGTTACCGTTAAAGCTGTGGAGATTGGAGCAAGAGGTTTCGTTGCAGGCACTCTGTACGAATTTCGGGGACAAATTCAATCAATCGGCGTAATAGAAACAAAAGTATGAAATGCCTTACAGAAATAACTGAAAACTGTTCAATGGGAATATGGAATAAAAGAAACGTCCCGTGGAACATTTCAAAATAAACACGTAATAGCATCACCTGCTCGTGAATGTGCAACAATATTCTAATTATGTGAGCAAATTTGAAAATTTTTACATTTCGCCGTTAGATGTTGATTTGACAGGATGCTTTAATGGGGCCTCATGTCAGTGAGGGGGGCTGATGTGCAAATAAAACCGTCGAGAGGTGCACATTCTCTCCTAATGACCCCAAAAAAAGCATGGAGTTAAAACTGCTCGGTAGAAATAAGAATGGCTAAAGGAGTGTTTTCTATCCGCTCACTTTTTGGTGAGTTTCTGTTACTTGGTAAGTAACTTCCATATTCAGAGCCTTGCTTCTTTCCTGAGATGTTTGATACATAGCAAGTTCTCAGCCTAAAGGTCACAGGGCCCAAATTCTAAGCTGACACATCTACTCGCTGATAGCTCTCTGAATGAATGACCACCTGACTCTCTGAATAACTTGGGTTGAGAATATTTTTTGGATGCCCACACATTTTTCCTTCTTGCTTAATTCCTGTGATTCATTTTCACTATCCGTTGTTTACCATAAGACACAGATGTAACATCCTATTTACAAACTCCACAATAACCAGCAGTCAAAGGTCGATATATAACATTTGGTAGGATTTGATCTAGGATTGAACACTCAGGAAATAGTACAGTTGATATATTCTAAACTGATAATTTACATAATTATATGGTTTCAAATAACTAATGATAATCCATTATGAACAAATATAGCTTGAAATAATTATTTTTGATTCAAATAAATTTGCATACAGCTAAATGGTTACAAATGTTCCTATTTAATATTAATCATTTACAAATAGATCTATTTAAAATATTGATGGGTTGGTTGATTTTACTGCATACATCCTAGATGCATCAAGGGAGGTCATCAGTGATGCACTGATTTCCTTGACGATTTCAGGTTTCGCGTCATACGGCTCCAACAGTAACCCCAGCATAACTCTAGAAGAGTCAAACCGCCTCCTTGATAGCGACATGCTACGCACCGTAACATTACTAAAACAATAAAAAAAACCCAGTAAGGCTGGACTTCGACCGTTCTTTATTGACATATGTCATTCAGCATCAGCCAATGAAAACAGGGTTTTTTTGCGCTCCTCTACTATATTAAGTTGTCATTACTTCATCCGGTTTCGATTGACTACTTCCGGATTCGATAACGAGGTAAGATGGTATTTTAAATGCTTTGTCTAAGTCCATGTTTTACATATTAAATGCTAATCCCCTAGGGATACTAAAACTTTAACAAAACCTATGCGCATCCAACCATATGTAATATTACGGATGGCTGCTGTCATTGAATTGTGGTGGTCTCAAGGTTGGAGAACATTTGAGCACATCAGCTGTCATCAATCATTGGGTACATAGGTCTGACGATCAAAAATGTCACGAACCTCACTTGTGCAGGCAGAGTGACCTGCAGAATTCAAGCGTGATTTTAATATAATCACACGTGAACTTTCACGTGCTACACTACTGTTTTCACTGGTGATCATTGAGCCTTCAGGAACCTTTGAATTGATCCATCAAATCGCTATATTAAAAAAATCAAATAACAAGATTTTGGCAGTTTGAGACAGGTTTCCAAACAGGTTCAACAGAGGTCTACGACGCCCTGACCCATGTCATACCCAGCCTGTCAGCAATTTGACTGATATAAAAGTATCAACAAGCCAATGATAACAACGCCACCATCATCGCCCAGAAGAGGAGGGAGGAGGAATGCTATTAAACAAACTTTTTTACCTACAGTCCACTGTAGTCCCCAAAAATAAAAGCGACTACTATTTTCTTCCTTAAAATTCAAGTTTTGAGTGTTTCTTTTCTGCAAACTCCTTTCTTTCAGACACAACGTATTTTGGTCCTATGCTACACATGTCAACTCTTGTTGGGTTATTTGATATATATAATAAATATAATTATAAATATAATAAAAATCATTTGTTTGTTCTGTTATATAGTTTCAAGTAATTCCTCTCTTCAAGTGCCCCTATGCACATGTGTAAATGTGTGTTCATCAGAGGGAGTGTATTATAAAAATGAGATTATATACATACCCCTTAATACTATTCTCATATATATTTTCTTTTTGTTAAAATTTACATTTAATTAGCTTACAGCATTTCTCCATCAGATGTCAGTTTTGGCAACTGTTTGAAAATGTACCTGAAAACATTTCCCTTGTCACTGACACGTCATATTCAGTTTTAGTTTGGGATTAATTAATTTTTGTTTTTTCCTTCTTTTCTCAAGTAATATTTCCTCAAAGATTCCTATAGGATTATCAGCCTATAAGGAGGTTGCATAATTTTTGAGAGCCAAATTAAAGAAGTTTTTAATTCATAAAAGCAGCAAAACAAAAGAGGACACTACTTCTCTATATCTAGATCAAAGATGTCTTCCTATTTTGAGCGGCCATCTTTCTAATATGCCTACTGGCCAATCTCATTCAATTTTGTTCATTCATTCGAATTGTTAATTCATTCCATTCCATTCCATTTGCTTATTCATTCGTGCTGTCAAGTTCATTCCATTTGAACAATTTATTCAATAATTCTATTTTTCCCATTTATTTCATCCGTTTCATTCCATCTCACATCATTTGTTCAATTTAAATTCATTCGCTTGCTTCAGTTCTTTTATTTAATATTCTAAAATTTTGTTTTTTTTTCATCATCTTAAAATTTTGCTTCTGAATTCTTGCTGTTTAACTCTTCTTCTTCTTCTTCTTCTTCTTCTTTGCTAAAAATTAAAAAGGAAAAAAAGAGGGAATGGAAGATTTGAAAGTAAGAAAGAAAATTAGAAAGAATTTTAAAAAGTAAATATGAGAAAAGCAGATTTTAAAAAATCAGAGTTATGAGAAAAAAAAAAAATTCTAATAAAGTTAGAAAGAAAGAAAGCCAAAAAAAGAAAGAAATGATAAAAACGATAGAAAATGATAGAAAAATAAGATTTAGGAAAGAATGAGAAAATAAAAAAAAAGAGCAGAAAATAAAGAAAAAATGAAAAAGTCTGTGGGAATTAAACTGACTAAAAGATAAACAAGATATGAAATGAGATAGACAGAAATATAGATATGAAATGTCTAAGATTGACAGAAAGTAAGAAAGTGACAGAAATTGATAAATCCATCTGAATGGACCAGGAAAGACGTATTTGTTAAAACTGATAAAAAAGTAAAGAAACATAGATCAATGTGACCAGACTGAAATAAAAATACAATTAATAACGTCAAAGAAAAAAGGATGAAAACTGAAATAAAAAAAGCAAGAAAATTAGAAAGAACTTTATAAAGAACAACAATAACAGATTAAAAATGGCAGTTATGGGAGTTGGAATGAAATAATTTGAATGAATGTAAAGGAAACAAAAAAAGAATAAAGAAATTAGAACAACAACAAAAAAAGATATAAAAATTACAAAGACTTGGGCAAAGAATGAAAAATGGAAAGAAAGGGCAGAAAATATACAAAATGAAAGAAATCGAAATCAGCAAAAATTAAAGGCAAAAATAACAAAGAAAAAGAAAGTATGAAAGAAAATTGAATTAGAAATATATACAAAAAAAAAGAAGAGAAAAGAATGAATAAATAGAATGAAAAGAATTAAATCAAAAGCAGATGAAAGATACAAACATTTCTCATCCAGTGGATTTGACTATTGTGAGAATAAGCACCAGTAAAATTCATTCAAAATTGGCAAGATAATTCCCAGAGGGTTCTACCAAAATATGAAATTCTCATCGTAGATGCCTCCATCTTATTAGATGCTTCATAAAATCAAAAAGTTGCTTCATTTTTTTTATTTTTACCTTTTTATTTTTATATCAAGATTGGGATTCCTTTTGCCTATGGGTCCAACTAACAGGAAAGCTCAAAAAATGTTATATGTCAAATCGAAGCCCTGGGAAAATACAGCTTACTCTCAGAATCAAGAATTTTCTTGATTTTCATCTCCTCCCATTCTTTGGTTGTAATTGAAAAAAGGGTACAAGTGTAAATATTGCACACTCAGTTCTTAATTTGGATTTCATGGGCTCCATGTTCAAAATTTATTACTTCCATCTCTATATACCCACCCAAGGGCTTATTAAAAAAATCACTCAAGTTTTTAAAAAAATTACAAAAGGAATGTCTTGTTTGCCAAAAATTGCACATTAAGAAATCAACTCAGAATTAAAAGGAATAATTCTTAGTATTGTAGATGTTGGGATTTGATAAAAATCTTATGAGTAATGTGTGAGAGGTGTGCAAGTGACTGAGGTAGAGCTCAGTTATTGGAGAGAAAATTAAAACCAAACTTTCTAAGTTCTTAACAAAGTATTTAACTTCATCATATGTGACACAAGGTCAGTTTAACAAAGAGTCTGATGTGCATGGACAAAGATAATATTAGTTGCAATGAGTGTTACAAAGCCCAGGCTTGCTTGTTGCATATTTAATGCATCTTTGACAAAGACTGTTAGACAATCGAATACAAACAGACATTACACTATTGTCTTAGTCCAAAGACAGGGAAAGGTTGGGCTTTTTGACCAGATTTTTTGCTAAACAGTGTGTGTTTATTTATGAATGTATGTGTGGATGTGTGTAGATGTAATCATTTGTCTATATATAGACATTCATATATATATATGTGTGTGTATGTGTGTGTGTGTGTGCGTATAACCTACCCCTCCACCATGAGCTGGATGTGACACAAGGTAAGTTTCGAAATGGAGCACAGCTGGTTTGAATTCTGAGTTTTTCTTCTAGTCTGGTTGCAGGACTAAAGCAAAAGAGCCCAGTCTAACATACTACTTACCCATAGCTATGAGGAGAACTGATTGAATCATGCCTTTCCCAAGGGCATTTGTGTGAAGTGAAACGCAGATACCTTTGTGTAGGATTTGAACCCAGGTCATCAATTTCATTTCCTATAATGATAACTGTTACAGAAACAGAGTCTTTTACATATATATATATATATATATATATATATTGAAGTGGTTTATTGTTATCACTAACTCACTTGTCTGATGAAGCATGAAACCCGGGGTCACAGACACTAACATGCGCTATATATATATATATATATATATATACTGTATACTTTGGCAGCAAATCATTGTCATTAAGAATAACACAAATTCCCCCAAAACTCCCGAAACTAATGTAGTATATAAAATTACATATTAATTTCAAAAGTGTCACTAAGAAAATAACATAACACCTAATATCTACATTGGTTATACAACCATACAAAAACCACATTCTCTCTCATCGCCACACCTACCATCTTTTCGACATAAGTACCATAAAACAGCATCTTATGACATGGCATAACACGGACACTGACAAACTCAAATCCTCAGACATACAAAAGATCCTAATTAACAATACAAAAATCAAATCTAAAAATAACAAAACTGTTTATAGATTCTCAAAGCAATAACTATAAAAAATAAAAAAGAACCCACTGTATATAAAATAGCATTCACCACAAGAATAAACATATTAAACATATTCAATAACTAACCACCCATCCTAACAGAATGAACTAACCCTGTCTATAATTTATAAAAAAAACAAAAAACACTCCAAATAAATATAAATAAAACTCATGGCAACAAATGATCAAACAAAACCCCCAAAGATGACCAGCAAAATTGCTGAAAGGACTGGGCCTAATATAGGGTTTTTCTTTGCCAACTTGACCCAGACATAAGAAGACTAAGGAAAAGACTCAAACGTCTTCATCTGAAGTTTTAAAAAAAAAAACAATCCACGGTATTCAACCAAACCTATTTATATATATATATATATATATATATATATGGATTTGCTGGTGGTGTAACAGTTATAAGCATAGGAAATTAAATCTGAAAGGTAAGTTCTAATTTGGACTGAGATGTTTGCAGTCACTTCATATTTCATGCCCTTGGGAAAGGCATGAATTCATCTTATCCTCCTTCATTACCTTTGGGTTAAATGGTTGGGCAGAGATGGATTTCTTGGCTTATTGGGGTAATTAGTGCTTCAAAATAGGTTTAAAAAAGAAGCCGCTTCTACCCAATACATACACACAGACATACTCACACACATATACTTAGATAAAGATTTTTTAAAAAAAGAGATAAATGAGTATGAACTGACCGAACTGAATAAACTTGCTTTTGGGATCAATAGATGAAACATAACCAGATCTATGAGATATGAACTGCCAAATACAGAAACTGTGAGAGATAGGACAGTGATGAACTGACAAAGATAGAAGATAAGAAATGAACTGACAGGAATAGAAGTACAGAAATGAACTGTCAATGACAGAAGAATAGATCAGTTGTTTGATGATTTGTTGATGGTTGGTTGGTTAGTTTTATAGCATGTCAACCCTTGTTGGCTTATTTAAAGTTGAAGTCTCATTTTTTGACCAGCAATTAAATTGTTTCAAGTAACTAATAATAATAACAACAATAATAATTTTTTGTAAATTATCATAGCTTCAAGTAACCATCTTTAATACAAATAATTGGCAAGCAGTTATATGGTTTCAAGCATTCATTTCTAATACTAATCTCACACTTAAAATCATATCTTGTTATGATTTTAAGGTCAAATGAATAAGATGGTAAGAGACAACATAGGACACTGGCTGATTGCTTACTCAACAGATATAGAGGTTGTCAGGTTATGTGACCTCTTTTGATCAATTAGATGACACCACTACCGATTGTCCAGGAAACTGGGGTTTAGTCCCAGGTTGTATCATACCAAAAACTCAAAATTGGTACTTGATGCCTCCTTGCTTAACACTCAGCATTATAAGGTATGGATCAAGAGTAAGTCAAGCAATCCAAGGAAAGTTGTAGTAGCTATTGAAAAAGGAGCCTTTTGGTTACTCTTGTCAATGGTCAGCCAATTTACATGTAAATTCATGCTCTAGACACCAAATTTCTCTTTCCCTCTGCCACTATCTTTTGTACAGTCTTAAGTCATAAACAAACAGACTTTTCGATGTATGGACTTTCGTCTATATCATTTGTTTGTATTGTAGAATTATGAATACACATTCCCTTGTTTCTTTACCTTTTTGTTTGTTATTCATTTCTTTTATCCTTATCTTTTATCATAGCCTCACCGTTAGTTTTAGGATCCTATCTAGTGCAACCCCATTTTTTTCATCTTACTCCTCTTCATCAGTATGCAGCTGTTGTATTTAAAGTCCTATTGACAGTGAAACAAAAGAATTGAAATGAACTGACAGAGAGAGAAGTATAGGAATGAAATGTCAAAGATAGAACAGAAATTAATGGTCTAGGAGGGAAAAACAGAAATGAACTGACAAAAAGAAATGCAAACGAAGTGACAAAAACATAAAGCAGATATTAAAAAGACAAAATGACAAATTTGAATAGATGGGCAGAGACATGAAGTAAGAAAGAAATGAAATGACTGAAATAGATATGAAAAGACATAGATAAACACATCTGAATAGAGTTTGAAAAACAGATTTGGAGAGACTAATAAAAATGACAGATATAAAGAAAGTGAAATCGATGAGGCCAGACTGAAATAAATATACAATTAATAATGTATGAGCTAAAAGTCAGGTTTGAACATATATCTCTATCCTGGGAAATGATATTTGAATATTTTAGTCATGAGTCATTAAATAAATTTGGAACATTAATTCATACATCAACCTTTCAAGCTTATCGTTGCTATCTTGCTCCTACAATTAGTTCTTGAATATCCAAAAGTACATTTTGAAAGCATACATATATATATATATATATATATATACCCGCAAATATATATATGCATATAGGAAGGAATCCCAATGACATAGTGGCTGACATGCTTAATGGCAACATCATAGTAAGCAAGTGTGAACCCCAGTCATATTTTTACATTTACTTCCTGACTTTTACCCTTGAGAAAGGTATGAACCCCTACTATAGGTCAAATTGCACTAATTCTATTCTTATATAAGGACAGCTTTAGCATTAAATAATCTTCAAAGCTCGATATACAATGAAAAAAAGAATCCAAAATCTTTATGCATATCTATATATGAGGATAATTCAATAAATATGGATAATTTTTAAAAAAAAAAGCAATAAAAATTTTTTTCCAGAATTTTTTTTTCAAAAATGTAAACTCAGCATTATTTAAAAGGAATTTACTGCAAAAATTATTTAAATCTCACAAAAATATTTGTCTGAAAGCTATTCAAACTCTCAGCAAATCAAAGTCAGTGCTCAAGGCTTGAACAGAGTTCTGTCATTAAATCTTTAGTGGCTGAGGAGTGCAAACCATGTGAAATTTACAGAAGACTGTGTGATATGTTCAGAGAAGAATGTTTTAAATAAAAGGATGTTGAGAAATGTGCTTTACATGGGTTTGCTACCATGAGCTGAAGTTGAAAAAACCATCCATGGTGTGGAAACACACAGACTCTATGGTAAAGAAAAAGTTCTGGGTGCCATAGTCAGTAAAGAAGGACATGTTGACTGTGTTCTAGTACAGAAAGGACCCATCACAGTTGATATCCTTGAAAAACATTCACTGTAAGCAGTCCTTTCTATTACTAACTCCTTGGGGAAAAATCTCAATATATAATGAATGTCCCTATACAGTTAATTCCAAACACACAAACATATATATATATATATATATATATATATATATATATATGGAAAAGTGGTGAATTTTGGTAAATCTGACAAGATGAGAAAAATAAGTGCACTCGTGGATAAATCAGGCACTGACGACAGATTTAGCAATGAAATTTCATCTTTATTTTTAAAAAAAATTATTCAGTCTTTTTAAAATAAAGATGAAATATCATTGCTAAATTCATTGTCAGTATCTGATTAAATAAATAAGTAGAAAAGTGGATAAACTGAAATACAGGCAACGGATTCTTTATTTAACCAAAGACTTTATTGGAATGTGGGGGATTCTTATAAAAACTTAATTTTCTTTTAAAACAAATATACCAGGATTTTATAATTTTTTGTGGAACACTTTACTATTAATATACCCTACATTATTATTTGGCTTTTTATTGCTAAACTCTACGAAATATAAACTTTAAATAGACATATGTAAACTGTGTTCTTTTTGGACAGCTAAGATATTTCTATATTTGGTGATAGAGTTTCAGTGTTTGACAGATTTTGATGATAGATAATACTAAATAATATCAGATTCAACTGTATAATGTTCCACTTGAAAAATAAAATCCTAGTGTCTTTACCTAAGAAGAAAATTGACTTTAATAAAAATTTCTTAGGGATGTCATTATTTATAGGCAATACCACACACACACACACACACACACACATATATATATATATATATATATATATATATATATATATAAGACAGTGACTTTTTGCCCATCTATAAATTCTGCCTTGGATTAGAATGTTGTAAAATTACCCATTGAAACCATAAAAGGATTTTTTAAGTAAAATATAAAAAAAAGACTGAGCAAAGCTTCGATCCTAGCCAAAGCAAAAAGATATTTTGCACTAATCCTTGTCAAAAGTGGTGATCCATATATAAATGATATCATCAATTTTTTACACACATGCATATATATATTCTAGCAGATATACTAAGTCCATGATCCGACTAAAAGGATTCTATGAAAATTAGAGAATGATATAAGTAAAATTGGCAACCTTAGTCGAAGGTGACTTGAAGGCTCCATTCTCTGTATTGCTCCACTTTACCCTTGATTCATACCTTATAATGCTGAGTGTTAAGTAAAACAGCATCAAGAACCATTTTTTGAGTCTTTGGGATGACTTAACCTTGGATTGAACGCCCAATTCATTGGCAAACACTCTACTCATTAGGCCAATGGCCCAGCACAAGAAAATGAAATAGAAAGGGGGAAAAAAGAGCGAGCTAAAAATAAAAAAATGTGTCCTTATTCCTCATTGAAAAAATTTGCCCATTAATTCAAATGAAGCGTATCCTTTTATTTTATACATTATTATCTTTTTTAATTCTTTTTTAGCTTATATTTAAAATAATATATAAAATATGTAAGCCTATACTGGTGAAAGGTCTAAAACATTTTCATGAATTTTTTTTTTTTTTTTGGTCTCCAAAAAGTTTTTGGTTTTTACAATTAACACTCTATTACTGAACAATTTCTTAATTAATAATGTTAAAAAAACCGCAAATTAATTCAAATTTTTATTTACCC
Organism: Sepioteuthis lessoniana; assembly: GCA_963585895.1. Classification (NCBI taxonomy): domain Eukaryota; kingdom Metazoa; phylum Mollusca; class Cephalopoda; order Myopsida; family Loliginidae; genus Sepioteuthis; species Sepioteuthis lessoniana. The sequence continues at coordinate 73,364,346 of OY757929.1, forward strand.
TCCAAAACTTTAGTGATAAAAAAATCTAAGAATTTAAATATTACAATATTCTTTGATTTTAGGATTGTTTACATTTAAAATATCATTTGAAAAATTTAATCCTAAATCCATGAATGGTTTGAAACAACATAATTTTATTTTTTTAAAGATTTTTTTAAAAATATGACAAAAATTTCAATTCAGTTCTTAATTGCCCGTTGAGTTACAGTGATGAAAAATGTATTTATTTAATTTGCTTTCAATTTTAACCTGTAAAAATGTTGCAATAAAAAGAAACTAAGAATTTGAAATGTGTTTTTATGGAAAATTTCATGAATTAATTCAAATAAAAAGTATTTATTCATTCTATAGATAGTTTTTTATTTTTAAGTTTTTGAGTTACACTAATAACAAATGAATATATTTTGTACTAAGAAATATGAAAATTATTTGTTTAAAAAGTCATTTTTTTTAGTTATTGATAAACAATGCTTTCTTTTAAGTTATTCTTTTTACCCTCTAAAAATCTAACATTATTGGAAGGTATAATAAAAAGAAGCTAAGAAATAAAAATGTGTCCATACAAGAAAAAGAAGCTAAGAATGGGAACTGTAAAATTTTTTTGTATTACAATTTCTTGATCATAGAAAACACTTAATATATCAAAGTGTCTTTGAATTCCACAACAATAAAATCTCATATCTAACCTTGATAATGACCAGTCATTGTTGAATAGGTTGAAGAAAAAAACCTTGGATAATTTCTATATGAGCTTGCATATACAATTCATGATCTTCTGAGAATACTGAAGAAAATGAGTGTGGAAAAAATATTGAAACAAACCTTTAATAAACTTGTTTACAAGAAAAACTTCTGCCAACACACACACACATACATAAGGGTATGCATGTACTGCCAATACAGACACACTCTCACAAATGTATATATATATATATATATATATATATATATATATATATATATATATATATATATATTTTGATAGATATTCATATATATACATATATATATATGATATTTATTTATATTAAGTATATATATATATATATATATATATATATATATATGAGGGTGTTTTGATTATAAACATATATGACATATAGGTAGGTAGGTAGGCTGGCCAAATGTAGTTGAGGGTGACCCGGAGATTCTTTTTTTAATATCTACTACACCAGGGCGTAGTGGATGGTGTTACTCCTTTTCCTGGATTGCTCCACTAATACTTGATCCATACCTTATATTTAAGCAAGGAGGCTTCAACCTAGGATTGAACACTGGTGTCCTAGATCATTGATCAACACCCAACCCATTATGCCAATGGGCTGGTTGTTTATAATAATTTTTCTAATATATAATACATAGTTATAATAATATGTATATGTTTACAATAATATATATAATATATTACATATATGTGTATGTGTGCAATTGCAATTGCATATGTGTGTGCATGTGTGTATGTGCATGTGTGTATGTCTGTTGTTTATTTTAAATAAAAAATTTTTGATGATTTTCTCATTATATATATATATATATATATATATATATTCTCTTTTTTTATATATATTTTTGATGTTTTTGTTTTAATATTTTTTACTAATTTTCTCTTGTTTCATATACATACATATATATATATATATATATATATATATATATATATATATATATATATATATATATATATATTTCTCTTGTTTCATATACAAAATATACATACATATATACATGCATACAATATATAATACATACATACATTCATACATACATACATACATACAATATACAGTATATACTTATATACATGTATATATTTCTCTTGTTTCATATACAATATATACATACATACATACATACATATATACATACATACAATATATAATATATGCATACATACAATATATATATATATATATATATAAGCACATATTATCTCCAGATATATATATATATATATATATATATATGTTATCTCTTGAGAGATATATATATGTACACATATATATATATAATTTCTTCATCAGTTTTTCTGCAAACAAATGTCTACACATATATCATTTGTTACTTTCTTTCTCTTTCTGCTTCCTACTTTGTGTGTCTTTATGAAAAATGAAATATGACATGATTTCACTCTCTTTTAAGATACATGGATAATGTGTATCTTCCCCACCAAAAAAAAGGGACTATCACTTTAAAAAATCAGTAAATCTTTTCCTCCTGTCAAGAAAGAAGCAGGTCTTGAAGCCTATTACCATTTCTACCATCTCTGTATAACTCTTTTGCAAATGTCTGCATGCCTTCCATTCCCTGACACAAACACATAGTGAAGAATTTTCCGTAAATGAAATCACTAATGGATTAAAATTTCTCTAGAACAAGAATCCTATTTCATGAAGGGATGGGGTTGTCGAAACTTCTTCAATTCCTCATAAATCAACTTTAATATGCAGCTTATTCTTGCAGAACTGGTATCAGAGTAGAGCAGAGAACTTAAATTTTAGGGTTTTTTTTTCCTCTGATTATCTATTTTTTTCTTTTCCCATTTTAACTTGTTATTTTCTGTGTTTATAACTCAGTGCTGCCATCCGTGATAACACAGCAAATGAAGTTTATCATTTCTTATGTGACTCAGCATTTTATTTTGTCTAGAAAAAAGGAAATTACATCATATTGATAATTTTTGTCAGTTGCCAATTTGCGAAAGCTTCTCTCTGGTTGACATTGGAACATTGCCATTAAGCTTATGAAAAGAACTTTTGGACAATGACCAAATACAGCAAGACTTCAGCTTCTACAAGAAAAAAGAAGGTTTCTAGTTAATGTTTAAACTTTTTGACAAGATTACCTGTTCCTGTAGTCATTGACTAATCTTAGCTTAGTTTGGAACAAGGCCAGAAGTATCATGCACCTACTGAGGATTGAACTCACTGAAAATGGTTTGCTAGCTTAGTTCACCAACTATTATACCCTACAAGATGCCCATGTTGATAATTAGCACATTTTAAATTCAGAATAGGATTATTTGGCATAGTCAATTGTTTGCAGTTATTTAGGAATCCTCTGATTTTACATAAATCAGTTTGATAGCAGATGTTTTTTAGGAAAATATTCTTCTGAAAAATAGAGTGACTTTTTTTTGTGTATAAAAGTCTACAATCTCAAAACAAAATATAGAATGTCAACAAAGAAATATTCTTTATTTGACTTACTGTCAAGTCTTGTGAAAATGCTAGTACCCACTCAATCAGTAATACCAAAATGGATGATCATTTAATAACAGCAGGTAGCCATACTATCAAATTTTATTAAGTAACAAGAACAATACTTTATTTTAAAATTTAATATTTGCTGATTTGATGTACGATTTTAACCTTTACTGTGCTTTCAATAATATAATAAAATTAAAGTGACTTTAATTATCTGGACAATAATGTTTTAAAAGGTGAAAAACTTTCTAAACTTAATGGTATGTTAATAAGACTTTACAAAAAAAATTAGCTATTACATTTTAAAAGGCAGACAGTCTATTATACAGATGATCAAAGATGAATTTCTTTGTTCATCTGATTGCTAAATAAGATATGATATTTTTAAAGTTTGGGTTCAGATTAATTTAGCAAACCTGAATATTTTTAATGAAAATGTATTGCTCATTTGTAAATACGATTGAATAAATAAATAAATGAATAATACTTATTTACTTAAAAAGAAAAAAAAACTCCAAACACATTACAAAAATTACAGAATATGTTTGTTTTACCTGAGAGTAAAGATAATATATTTACTCCCACATAATGCAAAACATTTAGTTTAAGAAAGAAGGAACAAAATTGGGGTTAACATTACACCATGAGTAAAGTGATGATAAAATTTTTGCTGTAAAGTAATAGATATATTGAAACTTTCTTCCTGTAAAATTGTCCCTTTCAGAGAGATTTTGCAAAAAAATTGTTCTAAACACCAAAATATCAGTCAACAGTTGAGCTGATACCAAAATAGGGTTGACACACCCAAATGCCCACATTCAATCATACCAAGCTCCTTAATTTCAATCAAAAAGCTGTCACTGTTTTTGCCCTATTAGATGTTCAATTTTTAGACTGAAGAAAAGTTCTTATAATTCTCTTGAAAGTATGTGATAATGTTATGTCAAAGTTTGTACATTTGTTTTCGTTCGTCAAAAGATAATGTCTGAATGAAAATTCAAAGGACTTGATTCTTCTAGGGATACTGCCATTACCTCAATCTCTAACATGGATAATCTGAGGGTTGATCTTTGAAGTCATTTAAAATCAGTGGAGATTGATGGCAATATTTGCTATTTCTGGTAAAATGGAGAGTGTATTTGTTGTGTGAAATAAATAATTTTATCGTCTTTAGTCTATATACTAAATGATGTACTTATGAGAATAGATATTTGTGGAAATATGGCTATCAATGTTTAAAGAGCCAATGTAGTTCAAAATCATTTTTCTCCCGATCTCAAATAGATTTATTTAACCCACAGATACTACCACTTATGTTCAAAGTGAACCTGACAAGAAAGTCGAGACTCCTTTCATACTAGATCCCCAAAAATGGATGGCAGACCATATATGGAAAAAATGGAATAATTACATTCAAGAACTCAAATTCCAGTTATATTTAAAAACTTTTTTCTGCAACAATGGTCATTTATGCTACAAATTTATTTAATATTGACCACTCCCTACTGAATTTGCCAAAAAGAAATAGACGTAAAAGTAGAGAAACAAGTCTTTTATAACAATAGATTCAACAAGATGATGAACAAAAATATTTTTTCAAACTTGTTTTCATAATAAAGAGAATGGTGAGAAGTTATTATTCTTTTATTCTTGAACTTTTTATTAGTTCTAAGTTTGAAGACTGTGATATTAACTTTGACAATATATTGGTCAATGTTCAAATATAATGATTTTTGCAAAAATGTTACTTTTATACAAAATCGTTTTTCAATGGCGTCTTCTTGTGACTGATGAAAAAAAAAGTGACATTCATGAAAAAATATTTGAATATCACAAACATTTATTTAGTTTAATTTCCAAAAGTTCAAATATTGCAAAAAGGATGATGAAGTCAATTCATGAATTATAATATGATATTATAAAGAATGTCTTCGATTAATATAATGACATCACTACATGATAATACTCTTTCTCATCGTATTTTGAATAAGATTCTTTCAAATCTTATGGAAGTTTTCATTCAAATCATTCTATGATCTTGATTCTTCTTGCAAACTTTCTAATAATGTCCCTTTACAGATGACACATCCTATTAGCAATAAAATGCTTGTCTGATATTTGAATTTTAATATATTCCCCACCACACCCAAAGGAGTAAATACTGGAATATAAAAAAAAAATGCAAACAAATGTTTATAAAAAATCTTAGGTTATTCATTATAGTACTTTTAGACTTAAAACTATTTTTACAAATGCTAAAGACTAATAAAAGTTCATGATTTTTTTTCTTTCTGACACATTCTCATTCCTTTCAAAACACAGATGAGTCCAGTTTAGTAAAGAGATTTTGAAACAGAATGTTGTCTCGTCTCAAAATGCTTCTTATTGTTTAATTACTCCAAGACCTTGAACATCCTTTCACACAAAAATTTGAATGTTGATTTATTTTTTTGATACACAACCACTTTTCAACTTCTGTCCAAATGTTAGCATTGTTTAGCTGAAAAAAACAAAAAACCTCAGGTCAGCCAAGGGGTTATGAAAAGTTATATGCGGTCATTTTTATAATGGCAAAAATGTAGCCATATAAAAAAAAGTTTTAACTACCTGAAGTACACCGCTACATCGGGTAAGAAATCAAGATCTGAATAACATACATCTTGTAATGACTGTAAAATTCTATCTTAGTAAGAAAGAAAAAATATCAATTATTCTTTCAATATCTTATAAAGTTAATATCGTTCTGGGAAAAATTTCAGTGTTCTAAAGAGAAATACATTTTGATTCAAGTGAGTGACACTCTCATCTAAAAGGCATCCTTACTAATAAACATTTGTTAAATTAAACATTTTCATTTTTTGCCAGAATTATTTCCCATCAGTTTGAAAAAATATTTATCAATTTAATTAATGATGCTTAATTAAATGGAAATATTTAATAAGAGAAATGATTTATCAATTTAACAAAATTTGAAAATTTAAATTCAGTATGATTTGTTACAAGATAGCTTCTTGATTATTGATCATTAATAAATATATTTTCCTGATGAGAGCTCATCTTTCTCCATCTTGAAGAATCATATTTTTTATATTATACTTTCTACTGGGTCCAGTAAGTCTGTAATGTCAAATCTGACTGCTTTACTTTATGCATTTTGATTGTCTATTGAAGACAGACAAATAAACTTTTCCTGATGATGGTTCATCAGAACCAAAACACTTTAGTGTTGACTTTACTTCTCAATAAATCTCTTCTTTTGCTTGGATTACCTTGTTATCATTTTTTCTTTATATATATATATATATATATATATATATATATATACACTCACATACAGCTATAACAATCTACCTATTGTAAACTTGGTTTGGTTTGGTTTGGTTTGTTGGGTTTTATGGCTTTATAACCTTTGTAGGTTATTTAATGCCAAATCCATTTTTATGTAAATAATCAGTTCTATTTAAAACAATTCGGTTTAGCATGAGTACACTGTTTAATTGTCAAAAACATTTCTATTTTAAACTATTCAAGCTGTTATATATAACAATTCAGTTTAGTGTAAGTACAGTTTCAAAAACAGTTCGATTTCAAATAATTCAGTTTAGCATAAGCACGCAGTTTGAATGTAAGTACAGTTTGATTGTGAATAACATTTCTATTTTGAGCTATTCAGTTTAGTCAAGCAGTTCTAATTCAGCTAATTCAGTTTAGTATAAGTAAAGATTTTGTTTACATACAGTTAAACGTCAAAGCAGTTCTATGTTAAACAATTCAGTTTAGTGTAAATACATTTTCAATGTTAAAAAACAGTTCTATTTCAAATAATTCAGTTTAGCATAAGCACGCAGTTTAAATGTAAGTACGGTTTAACTGTCAAAAGGATTTCTATTTCAAGATATTCTGTTTAATCAAACAATTCAGTTTGGCATAAGTATGCCATAAGTTCTATTTAACCCATAGATAGGGCCCTATCAGGTGCTACCACACCAGGCCAGAGTGGACCTGGGAGCAATGGCAATGAAGGGGTGCTCCGTATTCCCCAAGGCCCCAGCATTACTGGAACCTCATCATCAGACTGTTTAGGGTCATACCAGGACACTCGTTGGGTGGGGGGTCTAACCACTCTGCAGAGGTGCAATCAGTGTATTCTACAGCCCCAGCTGACTGGGAAATACACAGAGTTAAATGTCAAACAGTTTTATTTCAGATAATTCAGTTCAGCATAAGTACAGTTTAAATGTCAAAACAGTTCTATTTTGAGCAATTCAGTTTACCATTAGTGAGCAGTTTCAATGTTGAATCAGTTCCACTTTAAACAATTCAGTTCAGCATAAATACACAGTTTAAATGTATAAAAACAGTAAATGCCAAACACTGTTTAGTTCTATTTAACCCATAGATAAGACCCTTATCAGGTGTTACCACACCCGGCCAGAGTGGACCTGGGAGCAATGGCAATGAAGGGGTACTCCGTATTCCCCAAGGCCCCAGCATTACTGGAACCTCATCATCAGACTGCTTGGTGTCATATCTAGGACAATCGTTTGGGGGGGGGGTCTTACCCCTCTGCAGAGAAGCAGTCAGTGTATTCTACAGCCCCAGCCGAATAGGCAATGTAAACTTGGGATTTGTTATACATGTTTTTATAGTCAAAAGTAAGGGAACCAAATATCACATATGTTCTATAGGTAAAGCAACTCATTGTGTGTCATAGAGAGAAAACAGTTTTTAGGGTATGCTGATTATCAAAGGATGCTGTGAGAAGTAAAACAAGTGTTTATTTGGTTGTCAAAGAGAAGAAGCAAATCAACAATAAATAACAAACTTCTTAAACATCAGACCTTTCATTGTTTATTCTTTCAGCATTTATTTGTCTTGAAAGTGTAGAAAGATGAAAGTTTGAAAATTCTAATCATTCCTTACCCTAGTAGGGAGTTGTAAGTTTTTTTTCATTTGGATAGACTTTGTTTGTTAATGTTGCAGGCTCTGAAGAACTTTTGGGGCTTCCTATTGGTCTGATTGGACTGCCTTTACGTGGATTGTTCATCCAAGTCACTTCTTGGTTTGTTTCAACAACTCATTAGATTTGGGATTAGATCAGGAGCAGTGAAAAGAATCCATAGATCTTGCAACTGCAGTATGACCACCAGAGTTTTGTGGCCACAATATATATAAGGAAACTCAGAAAAACCTTTTTTTCAAAATAACAAAAGAGCGAATTAAAGATATTTTTATGCTTTAAAGATAATTTCTTAAATTATTTCTAACTTAATACCCTATTCATAAACTTGTAGTAGAAAGAAAGTTGTATTTTTGTTTGGCACGTAATTTAATATGACTGCTAGAGTCGCTGAACATTTTCACCCAATCAAGATGACCTGTGCTTTTCAGCCCAAAACATATTTCCTAGCAGCACCAAAAATTTAAGAAATCCTGTGAAACTCTTTCTCCCTCAGAAATCCTCAATGGGAATGGACGTCTTATTGTCTGCTCCTGAATAGCAGTAGCAGCATCATACACTATCAGGAGAGCCATCTAGTTTATGGGCCCCTTGGGTCTATTCTTCTAGATCAAGGGATCCTTGTTAAAAACAAATTAGATGATACACTCTAACAACTTCCTACCTTCTTTCCTTACTACGAGACTTGTAGCATACCAGTGTAAACCCCTTACTTCATGCTGCCATTAAAACCTTGATACAAAACCTAATGATGTCTTTGTTCTTCTCCATTACCTTTATTTTCCATCAACATTTAGCGAGGGGATAATACCAATGCTACCAATGAAATACCAATGCTACCAATGCAACCAACGTAATACCAACGCAACCAATGCAATACCAACATAACCAACCCAAAAATGCAACTTAAACTAAAAACCTAATAATAATAACAATAATAATAATATTCCCATCGCTATAAACTTATCTATCCATATATGAATAAATACTGAGTGAGAATTATATAGTGAGAATTTTATTAAAATGGAGTTTTAGTTCACAGACAAATTTACTTTTAAGTAAATTATTACATGTAAACACTGTTTTTCAGTCTAAACAAATTTTCAAATGTTATATTCTCTGGGGTGGAAATTATTATTCTTTTTATATTGACTCAAATAATTTTCATATCAGATTTTTCTCTTGCCATTTTTCTTATGAATAATACAAAAAAATTAAGATCTTCACAAATTAGGATGTTTTTATTGAAACAAATATTTTTATCTAAAAAAACCTTTTATTAGAAATTCTGTAAATATTCTGATACTTTTATGAATGGCACATATTTAACAAGTGTTTATTTATTAGGCTCCTCACAAGGCAAAACTGTGACACAAGGTCAGTTTAATGTGGTGTGCTGAGCAGGAAGTTATTTAGATTCCATTGGAGTTCCTCTTTTTTAAGCAAGGGGGCAGGTGCTAATGGGGTGGAAGGCTTCTCTTGGAGCTAAGCCTAATCAGACCAAAGATTTGAAGAAAACTTTGTTGATGGTTCAACTGTTGTTTTTTTGCACCATTATGTCTATGAGTTCTACAAAAGGATATTAATATAACATTTTATCTCAACCACACACCAAAAAAAAATTAATAAAAAAAGCAAAGTAAATAGATTCCATTTTGTGAAACTTTAAGGAGTAAAGATCAGTTCATGTAATCTTCTTCAACTTGTCATATGTTACTTGAAGACGAGATGAGCACTGTCAAGTTTTCCCAAAGGTTCTAAAAGATTTCTCGCAGGGGAATTACTCAACACAGGTGATGGGAAAAATCCATGCATTTATTTGGTTTTCTGTAGACTTTATTAATTCTAATAAACTTAAGAAAAGCATGAAAGTAATTTTCCTTCTACTTATGATTGAATAGTAGGGAAACTGAAGTTCTTTATCTTTGATGTCCTGGCTATGACACAAAACTGCATCCAGAGGTGAGGCTACATTTCTGGAACTTTCAGAAGTGTGAAGTTACTTTTTTCTTGCCATTACTTCCATCTTGGTTAGTTTTATGACATATCAACTCTTTTTGATTATTTCATTTTTTTAATAGACAGTCAGATAGATATGTTTTGAATATATAAATTTAGATATACATTTCACGTGAACCTAAGTATTGTTAAAAACTAAAGCACACAGATACACATATATATTCATATACATATGGAACACTGTGTGTGTGTGTGTGTGTGTGTGTGTGTGTGTGTGTGTGTGTGTGCTTAGATTGATATATAAATGTTTATATCTATACAGTTACACACTAATCTATACATAATCCTACAAAGTCCTTTATCTTTGGTTTCCTGGTTATGACACTAAACTGCATCAGATGGTGAGGCCCCCCATCTGGAGGTTTAAAGAGTGTAGAATTACTCTTTTGTCATCATTACTTCCAGCTCCACTCTGATCCAGATTGGTAGCACCTATTAGGGTCCAATCAATTTTTTTGAAATAATAAAGTATTTAATTGTTTAAATGATTATCAAAATACATTTTTGTTCTGTATATAATCGGAGGACATTATTATTAAACTGACTTCAGCACAAAATGACCGAACAGGAGTTGACAGGCGTAAAACCAACCAACCAACCAGCCAATCTTCATCTTTGTAAAAGCTGATCCATTTTGGGTATTCAATAATTGGAGAAGAGATGGTCCCCAACAAGTACCTTCGTTGACCTGAATGATGAAATTCACTAAAATACTTGGCATGTCATCCTTATCTCCTCATATGTTAAAAGAAACATCCTATCATCTGATACTTCAAATATTCAGAGAATTTTTTCTCCTGAAACCCCAAGAAAAAATCTTCCATAGCTATATCTTTAGTTCAACAAAATACTTTTTTTCTTGGAACAGAATAAATATTTTGACTTTTCTTATAAAGGCAGCAGTTCTTTAAGCTACAAACTTTTGCTTCAACTTAACAGACATTTGGATACAATATCAACCATAAATAATAACCAACTAATCTTTATTAAAAAAGTTAATTTTATTCAAAGCCAAAGATAAGAGATTTTTTATTATTTCTTGTGGAAAATTATGCTAAGTAGACATAATTAGGTATTATTTATTACTAAACTCTACGGCACTGAAACTCTGTAACTAAAAAAAGGAATATGTAGCAGTTGAAAAATAAGTATACCTCTATGCAAAAGTAAGAACATTTTTCTTGATTACAGAATTTCAATGCTGTAGAGTTTGGTGAATGATACAAAATAATATTCCTTCTTCCAAACTGTGGACATGTCAGTATTACTGTTTGGTTGCACCATATAGATTCTAAAAGTAGATGGAAACTTTACAAGAACACATTTGCTGTTGCGAGCATATCCTTGAAACAGCACCCAACAAAACAGTATCTGTACAGCCACTTGCCTCTCATCAGACAAGTCATCTTAGTAAGATGAACAAGACATGGTAGGTACAACTAGAGGAGCAAGGATGAATTCACAACCTCCAACTTATGGACACACAAATGTTTGCTGACCAGCAAAGACTTGCATAAATCAGCTCTGTGCAGACCCTGGATGCCATGGAGAGGACTTACCAAGAGCAATGGCTGATTGGGAAGGATGGCAGGAGAGAGTCAAAGGGATCTGTGTTATCAGCAGGTCTTGATGATGGTGATGATGAGAAATGCTAAAATCCAAGTATCTTTGGCTTAGAAGAAAATTAAATATTTATTTTTTAAAATTTCGATGAAGTGTACTTATTTGGTTGTGAGACTGAAGTAAAACTGGAATAATCTTCAGGTAAATTTTGTATATATAAAATGCACTCAGCAAGAGTAAAATTAATAGGTCTACACACATTTGACAGACAGACAAAAATTGTACTAGATAGCATTGCTTAGGAGGTCAGGGCCAAAATATGAAATTACTTTTTATATTGATCGGGTAGACAGAACATTATATGTTAGTCTATGAAATGCAGGTACAGAGACATAGTAGATGTTTAATTAGACTTTATATATATATATATATATATATATATATATATATATATATATATATATATATGTGTGTGTGTGTGTGTGTGTGTGTGTGTGTGTGTGTGTGTGTGTGTGACAGATAAAGAGAGAGAAGTATAAATGTTTGATTAAACTTGTACATACATATGTATATGAGTGTATATATATATATATATATATATATATATGTGTGTGTGTGTGTGTGTGTGTGTGTGTGTGTGTGTGTGCGTGTGTGTGTGTGTGTGTGTGTGTTGGTGTATGTCAGTGTGTCAGAGAGAGAGGAGTGTCCATGCTTGATTATACTTACATGTATATATATATATATATATATATATATATATATATATATATATATATATATATATATATATATATTAGTTTGTGTGTGCGTAGGGTATCAGAGAGAGAGAAAGGAGTGTAGATGTAAATCACTAATATGAAAGATTAGTGCACTAAATAACCGATCAGATACAAGCTATAATACATGATTCAGTGAACAGTTTAGATCTTTATGTCTCTGATGGTAACATGTAAGCTTGGGTCTAATAAGCTAGCCAATGTCTTCATTGATGTCTCTCGGAGGACCAGACAGTGAATATACATATGTGTATAGATATGTGTGGTTATGTACTTTTTTGTGTGTATAAAGAGTGTAGGCATACATGTGCCTCTGTGAATATATATATGCTTTTCATGCATATATGTATCAATTTCTTTGTGGCTGTAACTATTTGTATCTACTGTATACCTATGTAAAGATGCATCAATAAGCCAGTAGCCTAATGATGAAAAAGGCATTTATTTTACATAACAAATATTTATTTTTAAACATAATGCACTTAAAATAATACTTTGCCATTAATCACACATGTTGAACATTATAAAGACAAAATATCAAATAAAAATTCACCTCATAACTTTCTCAGGCTACAAACTTATTGATTCATCTTCATGAGTATATATATATATATATATATATATATATATATATATATATATATATATATATATATATATATATATATATGTGTGTGTGTGTGTGTGTGTGTGTGTGTGTGTGTGTATTTGTTGCACATATCTTGACATGGTAGTATATATTGCTGTTTAGTGTACACACACACACACACACACACACACACACACACACACACACACACACACACACATATATATATATATATATGTAGAGAGAGAGAGAGAGAGAGAGAGAGGGAGGAAGAGTTACACTTAAAATGAAATCTCTTTGATAATGTAATAAATATGTATGTATATGAATCTAAAAATATACAAATAGAAGTAGAAAAAACATGAATGTTTTTAAATATATATTAAAACATTATAAACATAATCACTTTTAGATAGATAGATAGATAGATAGATTCAAACGTACATGTATACATAAATATATTGATTGATAGATAGATAGGCTGACAGATAAACAGATAAAGAAATAGAGATACAGACTGACAGATAGATTGATCGATAGAGAGATTGATAGATAAAAAGAAAGCTATGTATGGACATATAAATGAGTATATTCACACAAATACCCTCTAATCTATACACATTCATATATGCTCTTTAATATATAAATGTAAGCATCTATCCACGCCTGTATATACATTTATACACAGACAAGAGTACTTTTTATATATTTAGATAAATAGTTTGTTTTTTTTTTTAATTTTTATTCGTTTATTGTTGTTTTCTATTTGGTTAGTCTTTTTGGTTATTGGTCGAATCATGGGGGTGCGTTTGATGTTTTATTTTCATTTTTATTTTTCATGCTTAACTTTGTCGGGTGCCTGTTGTTTTTTACTTATAACTTTTTTTTTCTCTCTCTTCTTTTCTTTTTTTGGTCGCAATGGCCATTAGCATTTTGATGAAAGTAGATGAAAAAGAAAAACAGAAAAATCATATTTAAATGGCCCAAACCTCATGCAATAGCTAAAAGCAATAACTGATCTACTGTACCTCCTCATTGCAAGTGGCGGTAGAGCATAAGATTGAGCAACCACGTCACTGAAACTTGTTACATAAATGATATTGAAAGGCAAGGAAAAAATAACATTCGATATTAAATCAGAACAAGGAGTTATTTCCCTTTGGAAGTCAATATAAAACTTCTAAAATCTAAAACACTTTCTACCAATAGCTTTTCTGTTAAATAAAGATATGACTGAAATGCTTTTAAATACTTATAATGTAATTGTATAGCCCCCCCCCCCACGGATTTATTGCATGAAAAAAAAAATGTATAAATGAAAATAATAGGTCCACAGGCGAAATGATGAAAAATCATTTTATGTGATAAATATCTATCTGAACTGTTATTGAGGCCTAGAATAAGCCCCCTGCATCCAATGCAGATATGTAAGACTCCTCTCCAACCAAAAAAAAATGTCCTGTGGATGTCACTAAACAGCCTCCAGTGGAGGGACTGCAGTTTGAGTCTGCCCAGCTAATAGTGCTATGAATACACCGACTGTATCGCTGACAGCTGGTTTGAAATCAGAATTTTCCTTCACTTAGATTGGTTGTCTAACCAGTCTGCCCTGCTTATCTATGCTATCCATACTTAGGAGAAGAGAAGGATTCATGCCTTTCCCAAGGACATAAGGTGAAACACAAAACAACCTTGATCAAGATTTGAATTCCGGTCATTAGTTCCATTTCCTATGCTGCTACCCGTTAAACTGTCCTGCAAATCTCTCTGTTGGCTAATTCTTTATTTCTGATCCACACAGCTGATTTAACAAGAAGGATACTCAAATGGATTGATCATTTCCAGACAGACTTCTTCCACGTGAAGTATTGTTTATTGTATGAATACAGATGTACTGGGGGAGGAGAGGAGTCCCCATGGCACAGTGGCTAGTCTTCTAGACTGTGACATCAAAGTAAATGAGTTTAAACACCAGTCATGCTATTACATTCACTTTAAGACTAATACCCTTAAGAAAGGCATGAACCCCCTTATCCTCTTGGCTATAGTTTAAATAGTAACACAACTGTTCTTCAACAAGGATGGCTTTGGCATCACATAGCCCACAAAGGTTGATATGCAAATAAACAAAGAAACCACCTAACCAACAGATAAATTGTTGAATCTTTGCACTCAGTTGTTTTCTTTCTTTAAGGCAATTTTGTTTTAAGGAGCATTACAAATCGAGGACCTACTGTAGAATAGCTGATCATAAAGACAACAATATTTTACTCTACCACTAAATAACATGAGTAGAATACACACACACACACCCACACACATATATAATACACACACACACACATTATATATATATATATATATATATATATATATATATATATATATATATATATATATGAAGAAAAGTAGAAAAAACAAAAAATCCAAAATTTGATAGATTTATTATGAAAGCTGACATTATATGTTTCGGTTATAATAATCTTCCTCAGGATTTTAAATTCATGAAAAGTGTTGTTGAAAAGTGTTGTTAAAATAATGATGGATGAAATAACTGGAGAACGTGTGGATAAAAAAGAAATACTGTTATATTTTTTTAGAATGCTTGCTATTGATCAAATATTAAATATTTCTAAAAATGAGAACTATTTAATTTTTTTAAAAATTCTCTTAATTTTTCATTTCAGAACCAGAAATTGTATATTTCTAAACAGAAATCAACAATATTCCATGAGTATCAGATGAAAAAAGACATAATATTATATTCTACCATGAACAGGGCACTTCTCAGGCTAAAATATCAAAAATAATGAAAGTTTCTAGGTGTACAGTTCAAGAAGTAATTAAGGAAAAGATTGAAACAGTGAATATCAAAGACAGAAAGAAGAGTAGAAGG
Organism: Sepioteuthis lessoniana; assembly: GCA_963585895.1. Lineage (NCBI taxonomy): Eukaryota > Metazoa > Mollusca > Cephalopoda > Myopsida > Loliginidae > Sepioteuthis > Sepioteuthis lessoniana. The sequence continues at coordinate 73,380,352 of OY757929.1, forward strand.
CCAACAAAATTAACTAAAAGGGATTGTAAATATCTAAAAATAACATCTTTAAGAAATAGAACTAAATCTAGACAGGAATTACACTCTGATCTTGCTCAAACATCCCACACCCCCAGGTTCACTCTTCAACTAATAGAAGAGCAGTTATGAAAGGCCTTCATGGTCAAGTAAAAAGAAGGAAACCTTATCTAAGACAAGGAAACAGAAAAACAAATTTGCCAAAAAACACAAGAAATGGACTGTTGAACAATGGAAGAATGTATTATGGAGTGATGAAGCAAAATTTGAAATTTTCACTTCAAAGAGAAGACAGTATGAAAGAAGGGTTGGAGAGCAGATGAAAGATGTGTGCTTGAAGCCTACAGTTAAACATGGAGGAAATTCAATGATGGTTTTAGGATGTTTAATTGCAAATGATGGGGGGATTTAATCAGAATTGATGGAATAATGAATGCAGAAAAATATAAACAAATTCAGATCCACTATGTAATCCAGGGTTCAATCCCAGATTGAGTCATACCAAAGACTCAAAAAATGGTACTTGATACCACCTTGCTTAACACTCAGCATTATAAGGTACGAATCAAGGGTAAAGTGGAGCAATCTAGGGAAAGAAGTAGTACCCTCCCCTACACCTCAGCGTGGTAGCTATTGAAAAAGTAGCCTACGGATCACCCTCGACTAAGATCGCTAACTTTACTTACTTTACATAATCCTCTCTGTTAAGTGTCTAATTAGTAATGGTTTCATTTTCCAGCAGCAAAATGATCTCAAGCACAAGAGTAGAAGGAACAACTGAGGGATATTCAAGTTATGAAATGGCCTCCTCCAAGTCCAGATTTGAATATCATTGAGTTTTTGTGGCATTATTTGGACCAAAAAAAGACTAAAAAGTAATCAAAATAAAAACTTTGGGGCACTCTAACTTTGGATTGTCATTTGGTCTGGGAAAAGAAAAACAATGAATTCAAACATGTTGAATTCCACTTGAAAAATTGACTTTGTGTCATATCTTGCTTGTATGGAGGAATTAGAGAAATGCGCATGTGCATTCAGAAATATATATATATATATATATTTATATATATATTTATATGTACATGACATTGGCCCAGCGGTTAGAGTGTTCGCCAATGGCCCGGGAGACCTGGGTTCAATCCCAGGTCGAGTCATACCAAAGACTTTAAAAATGGAACTTGATACCACCTTGCTTAACACTCAGCATTATAAGGTACGGTTCAAGGGTAAAGTGGAGCAATCCAGGGAATGGAGTAGCGCCCTCCCCTACACCTTGGTGTAGTAGCTATCGAAAAGGGAGCCTTCGGGTCACCCTCGACTATGGTCGCTAACTTTACTTAACTTATATATATATATATATATATATGTACATGTATATATATATATATATGTATACATGTGTATATATATATATATATGTATATATATATATATGTGTGTGCACATATATATATATATATATATATATATATATATATATATATATATATATATATATATACAGAATTACATTTAAAAGAATTTAAATTACATTTATGTTACAGAATTACATTTAAAAGCAAACACCATAATCTTCAACGACAAAGACGTCCTTACACAGTAGTAATATGCTAAAACAAAAGTTACATCACTTTTGTAATAGACCCTCCCCTGATGATGGCCCAAAGTCGGGCAGAAAGTACTAGGGATACATACAACTATGGACAATACCTAAATCAATTCCCCCCGAATACAATAAAAGTAATACGGGAATACGAACAGATCCAGAAGAAAATATGTCGGCATAAAATGTCTATTATGTTTAATGAAATTTGCATATATATATATATATATATATATATATATATATCTGTGTGTGTGTATATATATATATATATATATATATATATTTATGAGTATAGGAGGTCCTCTTGGTGTAATGGTTATTATTGCAGAAAATGGATATGGAAATGCACATTTAAATCCTAGATAAGGTTGTTTGCATTTCATATAGAGCTAATATTTCTAAGAAAGGTATGAATCCAAGTATTCTCTCTAAGTTTACCTAAATGGATAAATAGGAGATCAGGCTGGACTCTTTAACCTTGGCATAGCAACTGGTCTAGACAAGGCTGTTTGTATTTCATACTGTGTTAATACTTTTGAGAAAGGTATGAATCCAAGTATTCTCTCTAAGTTTACCTAAATGGATAAATAGGAGATCAGGCTGGACTCTTTAACCTTGGCATAGCAACTGGTCTAGACAAGGCTGTTTGTATTTCATACTGTGTTAATACTTTTGAGAAAGGCATGAATCCAAGAATTCTCCCTGAATTTACTTAAATGGATAAATCATAGGCCAGACTGGGGTCTTTAACCTTGATATAGCAACTGAACTAGAAAAAAGAAAACTCTGAATTCAAACCTGTTAAACCCTACTTAAAAAGACTTGGTGTTGCATCCTGCTAATGATAGACGAGTTCAGTAAATACATATATATGAGTATCTTGTGTAAAGATAGATAGACTGATAGATAATGTGTTCTGTTGAACAAATGTATTTCTATGTTGAACAACCTAATTTTATTCCTTTTTCCATAATAATGAATCAAATTTGTATTAGTTATCACTCTAGAAATAAGTTTGGCCTGAGAATGGTGAATGCAAAGCTTTTTATAACTTGTTTCGCTAGTGATTTTTTTTCAGTGAATCTGAAAAAAAAAGGTATTAATTAACAGTGGGTGGTGGTGGATGGTATGCCTACTCAGCAACAGAGTCTCTGGTAAGCAATTGTACAACGGAAGGAAATGGATTCTGTGATTTGTTTTCCTTACTGTTGTTTCCTCAGACAATTGGGTAGCCTCGTTAACTAAAAAGAACAATGCACGCGCCTAGCAGCCCTTCCTCAGTATACTTCTGGTCAACTCGTTTGCTCTGTCAGTCAAAAAGCCATCCACAAAGAACAACAACCACTCCACTCCTGCTGCTGGCATGCCCTTTTATGCAAATTCTGGCATAAGAAATTTACATGCACGGTATGTTTCTTCTCGCAAGACTCAAGATCAGCACACTATAACTTCTGCCTTCGGAAGTGAACATATTTCCTGCTGCCCAACACGCAAGGCACAGTCTTACATGCTTTGATCCAGGAGGTAAGTTTCTTCACTCGCTACACTTAGGGTCCATGATACTATTTTGTTGTAGATTTTTAGTTGTTATTTAAACATTACTCGTCATTCTGTTTTCAAAACTGAGAAAAATCAAGTGACATTTTCATCCATATTTTAATCTTAATGTTTTAACAATTCATTGTGTAAAAATGTTCCTTTTTATCATCTTTTGAGACTTAGATAAGTTTTAATTCAAGTTTTAATTTCAATCATCACTGGTCCCATAACCTAGTTAAGTCATGGGGGTGCTGATTATGTGGTAGGTCTAGCTGAGTCCATCCCACTTAAGGTTTACAATTTGTTTAAATTCAGAGTTTTCCTTCTCCAAGACTGGTTGTTATAACAAGGTTAAAGAGACCTATCTTCCCAATTATTTACTCATAGCTTATTGGAGAATAGTTGGATTCAAACCTTTCTCAAGAATATTAGCAAACAGCCTTGTTCAGGTTTAAACTCGGGTAGCTGAGTTCATGTCCTAAGGTTATAACCATTGCGGTACCAGTGCCTCCATTAATTTTGATATACATAACTATGTTCCTAAAATACTTATAAGTAAAAATTGGAAGATTTTGTCCTTTTCTTTGTTGAAAAAAATGCAAATATTTTGTATCTTTATAGATATTTAAAATTCCTCATAAATATTTAAAATTCCTAGTAAATATTTAATATTCCTGGTAAATATTTGAAATTTCTTGTAAATATTTAAAATTCCTGATAAATATTTAAAATTCCTGATAAATATTTAAAATTCCTGGTAAAATATCACATAATTCCAATATTGAGAGTCAAAGCTATAAATAAAAGGAGAATTATAACTTTGAAAATAATAAAAGTTTTAAAAGTGAAAGTTTATCAAAATGATGACAATTATCACAACTTTTTAACAGCCCTGTTGGTGGGGAGTATCCTTTCATTGCCATTACTCCCAGGTCGAGTCTGGCTCTGAGTGGTCGTACCTGTTCAGGTTCCATCTATGAGTCAAATAGATCTGTTCACCAATTATTAGTATTTGATAGAAAAATAGACAAAAAACTTCTTAAAAAGCAACTACACAAAAAATGTAAATATGAATGAACAGTAAATGTGATTCCCTAACCTAGCCTAGAATAACCCAAGACTGATTGACATGTCATTAAAATCAATCAATCAATCAATCTCTCTTTTAAAAAATTACACTTATGTGCAGCTACCAATATACAAAATCAGATTGTATAAGATGGAAAGAGATGAAGTATAAGTCTAAGATGAAAAGTGATTAAAAAAGATAAACATAAAATTATACCTTACTCCCTCCAAACAAAAAAACATTGAGAAAACCAATCCTTTATTGAATAAAAGAACTGGAGTTTACTTCATAGCTGCCAATACTTTCGTGTGTGTTCCTAAGGGTTAAAGATATGATGCGAAGAATCTAGAGATGAATTACTCAGACGATGATTGTTGACATTTATTTCATAATAAGACCAATAATGCATCTTAAGTGGCTTTGGCTGAGGTCCGTGTTGTAGAAAACTTGGACAAAGTTGTCCATCTCTATACAAGAGATGATTTATTTATGACACAACAAATAGCTGGGAAAACCAAAATACTTTTGCTAATACAAGTAAACATGATCATTATAATCAGACATTAATAAGAAAAACACAATCTACAAGATTTCAGATCAGCAAGAATACCCGGTATTGCCTCAGGAAAAAAAGTAATCTAGAATTATTTATTATGTTAATTCTAACTTAAATGAAAGGGAAGTCCCCATGTCAGAGTGTCTAATGTGCTGGACTGTGACAGTGTAGCAAGTTTAAACTCCAGTTACACTCTTATATTCACTTTCAAAATCATACTCTTGGGAAAAGAATGAAAACTTTTATCCCTACCCCAGCTATAGGTTGAATAGTACTACTGCTGTTTTTCTAGAAGGATAGTCTTGGAAATTAAATAATCCCGGAAGGTTGATATGCCATTAAACAGAAACGAAACTGTACTTAACATTTATGAAAAAACAAAAAACAAAACAAAAAGAAAAAAAAAACTAACATAGTAAATTATATACTGACAATATAGTATAAACACCTTCAATTGGTGAGGTTCCTGCATAAACAAAATTTGTGGTATTTTTCTTCTAGTAAAAATGGAACATTTAAAAAAAAAATATTTTTGCTTGAACCATCCATTCCCTAGCAAACTCTTACCATCTGTCCCTATCCTTTAGCCAGCATGAGGAATGTCCTTATAGGGTGTAATGGTTAAAGCAATGGACTGCAGAATTGTAGTGAGTGAGTTCAAACTCCAGTCACGCTTTGACATTCACTTTTGGACTAATACCCTTCGGAAAGTTATGAACCCCCTTATCCTCCCAGCTATGGGTTAAATAGTACCAATGCTGTTCTTCTGGATGGATGGATTTGGCATTAAATTACCAACAAAGGTTGATATGCTATTAAACCAAAGAAACCACACCAAACCTAGCCAGCATCTAGTGTCTACACAGAGCTGATAAATATAAGTCTTTGGTGGGCAACCAATACTTGTGTATCCATAAGTAAGAGCCCACAGTTGAACTTTGCTAACGAATTTGTCCCAGTTTCTCAAGCAGTGCCTAGTATGCATATTTACCAACCCCTCCACTCAGGCAGGATATGACACAAGGTCAATTTTTAAGCAGCGTTTAACAGGTTTGAATTCAGTTTTCCTTCTCCTAGACTAGTTGCCTCAACAAGGCTGTAGAACCTAGTCTGCCCTACTACCTAGTTTCCCATAGCTGGAGGAAGAATAATTGGATTCATACCTTTCCCAAGGGTATTAGTGTTATGTGAAATGCAATCAGCCTGGTCCAGGATTTGAACTCGTGTCGTCGTGTCCATTTCCTACGATGATAACCATTACACCAGTGCCCAGTATGTCTTGTTTGTCTTACTTGGGTGGTTTATAAGATGGGAGGTAAGTGGGAGTACAGCTGCTGCTTTGTTTTGTTTTGTTTTGTTTGGTTTGGTTTTATGGCATATCAACCATTGTAGCTGGTTTTATGCCAAATCTATTTTTATACCTATAAACTATTCTATTGCAAACAATTCAGTCAAGCATAAGTACACAGTTTAGTTCTATTTGACCCATAGATAGAACCCTATCAGCTGCTACCACTGGGTCAGAGTTGAGCTTGGAGTGATGGCAATAAAGGGGAACTCTGCAATCCACAAAGCTCTAGTATTACTAAAGTTTCTCCATCAGATTGTTTATTGTCATATCTAGGACACTCATTGCTGGAGTCTTACCTCTATGCAGAGATGTAGTTGGTGTATTCTGCAGCCCCAGCTAATTGGGCCATGTTTTGTCGGGTACTGTTTCCAGGAATTGTTCAAAACAGCATGCAGCATCCTTGGGTTGTTCCCTCCAAGCTTTTATTCCATATGCCATGTGATGCATTCATACAATAGTAATGATATGACTACAGCTTGAAATAATTCCCTTTTTTTTTATCAGAGAGATTAGATTTCTATACGATCAATAACCTATCAATAGCAGTCAATGCCTTTCCTATGCATATGTTATCATTGCTTTCAGAAGATGAGATATTGCTACCAAGGTAAGTGAAATAGTCAGTTAATTTCAAAGGCTTGTCATTATATTTGCTCCATCTTTCCTCTGTGTATGGATTCAGATGCCTTGGATACATATATATATATATATATATATATATATATATATATAGTATTATTTGGTCCAGTTAAACCGGAGTTGGGAGTAATTCCATCAGGACAAGAAAAGTATTCAAGAGTGAACATTTAAATTTTCCTGGTAAAGAGCTCAATGTAACAGACATTACAGAGCAATAATTTCATTAAGAAAAAAACACAAACCAGTCACATTAGAATTATAAATTTATTTCCATCCTGTTATGCGTTTTCGAAAACTCCAAAAACACACACAAAAAAAAAAAATATATATATATATATATATATATATATATATGAGTTAGGATAGTGTAGATGTAGAGTCAAGGGTATTGGGTGCCTGTCAGTTTTTTGCCAAAATGAATATTTCTTGGTGAAGTAGCCAAACAATCTTTTTTAAATCATAAAAGGCACTATTAAAGCAATGTAATAAATAAATAAAGTTGGTGGCCTTAGTCGAGGGTGACCTGAAGGCTCCCTTTTCAATAGCTACCACACCAAGGTGTAGGGGAGGGCACTACTCCATTCCCTGGAATGTTAAGCAAGCAGCATCAAGTACCATTTTTTGAGTATGACTCAACCTGGGATTGAACCCAGGTCTCCCAGACCATTAGTGAACACTCTACTCATTAGACCAATAGCAATGTAATACAATGTAATACAAGATACAAAAAAATGTTTTTGTACCCCAACTGCTTTAGTTTTGGCCTTAAGTCAGCGGCTGATTTCTATTTTATGAAATATTCCTTTTTTTACTTTTATCTTATTCTTTCTTTATTTTTTAGTGTTTAATTTATTAGATCTTGATTTATCTTATTTTGCCTAATCCAAAAATACCATAGGATAAGACTAGTTTGTAAAATGGCTAAAATTGGCAACATTTGTCATCATTCTTCTTATTGGCAGTGTTTTGAAAATGCTGACTGTATGGTCAACAGAAGAATAAGACCCCCACACCAAGGACAGTCCAGTTTAAGACACTAAACTTTATTAGATGGTAAAGCTCCAATCCAGGAGTTCTGGAAAATGTGGAGTTCCCTTTCATTGCCATTCACTCTGACCCTGAGTGGAAGTACCTGTTAGGGTCCCATCTATGAGTCAAATAAATCTGTTTAAAAATCATTTGTATTCAACAGAATGGTGTGCAAAATAAAAAACATAACAGCAAACAAATAAAGAATGTAATCCCTAACTTCTAGGCATCAAATAACCATTGACAAGTTGACATACAGCTAAAATCAATCCATCATTCAATCAAATGACATTATTTTTGTTACACTAAAATGCTGTGTTTGGTATTTACAATGAAATATCTATTCTTGCTAATCCCAGTAAAACTTTTGTGATTTTTTCTTTAATTTTGTTATTTTATGTCAGGCATGAACAATAAAATTCTAGTTTAGTAGAAATATATAGTTGTATTTAGGCAAAAGTAATTTGTTATTCTAGTAAGATAAAGTACAGAGCTATGTTAAAATCTATAAAAACTTTGTATGATGGAAAACTTTACAAAGAAGTTAGTTTTGTACCTCCAGGCGCAGAAGAATTACATTACAATCAATCAATGTTTTAAAGATATTTTCTTTATTTTGGCATTATGACAGAATCTTTTCTCCTTCACTTCCTTTAATAAAAAATAAAATGTTGTCCCCACTTTTAATTAATTCTATTCAATTTATTTCATGTTTGGAAATCTCGTGTGGGAAACAGAGACTCTTGCATTCACATATTAAATAATTTTAGTCACGTCATGAGTTTTACTTAGTATGTTTCAACATTGAATCAAGAAGTAGGAGACCCATTCATTTCTATCAAGAAGACACACAATTCATTTCTTAATTATGGTCAACCAAAAAAATTAAAACATAACTTTGTTATCATAATGAAAATAAAAATAATTTTAAACTTATATTTTTTCTTATTCTGTTGTTTGAAAAAGCCAAAATAAACCATCAATTGTATTTATTTAATTTAAATTAAATTATATATAATACATTGTGACTTTATATAACTATATACATATATACTTACATATATATATATATATATATATATATATATATATATAGAGAGAGAGAGAGAGAGAGAGAGAGAAATGGTAAATTTTGTTAAATCTGACAAAATGATAAAATTCAGTGGATTTATCCACTTTTTCACACACACACACACACACACACACACACACATATATATATATATATATATATATATATAAACAAATAAAAGGTTATAATAAGCTAAACACCAAATTCTTGATAGTTATTTTCAACAAAATATGCCTAAAAGAGAATCTACTGCCTAAACACACACACTATATATATATATATATATATATATATATAACAAAAATATCTTTACATATCAAGTTTAGCATATTATTTATTTCAGTTGTGTCATATAACACTTCAGGGAGACTCAGTGAATTCATTCCAGTTGTAATGTACATTTGAAACTTGTAAACAGATATTTGCCCTAAAAGTCTTCTGATATATAAAATTCAACTGGCAGTCATTCCACCATAAAATGATTCGTAACTTCTTAAAGAAATTTAAGTAAGAAATTTCGTAAGTATGCATAGCATTCTGAATCAGCAGCAGCTGCTGATTAAATGAAAGTGAAAGTGAGCCAGTACACACGACATCTTTCAATATTTTTTGCCCAAACTAAATATTAAATATTTTTTAACAATTCTATTTTATTTGAATTCATTACTTACTATTGTTGTTCTTGAAGGATGACATTAACAAAATTTAATAATGCAAGTAGAAATAATAATGATTCAATTGTAGAAACCTTTTTTGAATTAGTAAATTTTGTTTTGAACGTTCTCCTTGGCGGTTAATTGTGATATAAACTCTTGAAAAAATTCAGTCAACATTTCAGAGGAAATATGATGCATTTAATTTAATCTTTATTTGCTGTTAATTATCATATTTGCTTACCACAGCATATTTTTCGGGACACCCCACTATCTATCTATCTATCTATCTATCTATCTTAGTCATGCAATCTGGTTTCACTAATGAGTAATGAGAAATTCCATTATTATGGTAACATGAGGCATGTTTTTTTTTTCTTTTCTAAAAATATCAAAAATTTTAAATATATCCAAGGTTTTTCGGAGTAATATGATACTAATTAATCACTTTTACTTTTACAAAGGTTAATATGAACTTAAATAAAGAAACCAAACATTTCTTACTTGCTTTTTACTTTCTTTCTTCTTTTTCTTCTCTTTTGATTTTCTACATTACAATATGTTCTTTCTCTTTAATTTCTTTCCATCCAATTCTTCCTTTCTTTCTTTCTTTCCATCCTTCTTTCTTTCTTTCTTTCTTTCTTTCTTTCTTTCATTCCATCCTCCTTTCTTTCCTTCTTTCTTTCTTTCTTTCTTTCTTTCATTCCAATTCTTTCTTTCTTTCTTTCTTTCTTTCTTTCTTTCTTTCTTTCTTTCTTTCTTTCTTTCCATCCTCCTTTCTTTCTTTCTTTCTTTCTTTCTTTCTTTCATTCCAATTCTTTCTTTCTTTCTTTCTTTCTTTCTTTCTTTCTTTCTTTCCATCCTCCTTTCTTTCTTTCTTTCTTTCTTTCTTTCTTTCTTTCCATCCTCCTTTCTTTCCTTCTTTCTTTCTTTCTTTCTTTCTTTCATTCCAATTCTTTCTTTCTTTCTTTCTTTCTTTCTTTCTTTCTTTCCATCCTCCTTTCTTTCTTTCTTTCTTTCTTTCTTTGCATCCAATTCTTTCTTTCTTTCTTTCTTTCCATCCAATTCTTTCTTTCTTTCTTTCTTTCTTTCTTTCCATCCTCCTTTCTTTCTTTCTTTCTTTCTTTCTTCCTTTCTTCCTTTCTTTCTTTCTTTCCATCCTCCTTTCTTTCCTTCTTTCTTTCTTTCTTTCTTTCTTTCATTCCAATTCTTTCTTTCTTTCTTTCTTTCTTTCTTTCCATCCTCCTTTCTTTCTTTCTTTCTTTCTTTCCATCCTCTTTTCTTTCTTTCTTTCTTTCTTTCCATCCTTCTTTCTTTCTTTTTTTCTTTCTTTCTTTCTTTCTTTCTTTCCATCCAATTCTTTCTTTCTTTCTTTCTTTCTTTCTTTCTTTCTCCTTTCTTTCTTTCCATCCAATTCTTTCTTTCTTTCTTTCTTTCTTTCTTTCTTTCTTTCTTTCCATCCAATTCTTTCTTTCTTTCTTTCTTTCTTTCTTTCTTTCTTTCCATCCTCCTTTCTTTCTTTCTTTGAAATGACTTCAGTAGACTAAAGCTCCTGCATTCTCAGTCTCCTAACTTAACTGATTTCCGATTTCCCTTTCTTTAATCTACAGACAAGTAGGAGTTGTGATATATACATAAATAATCCTGTCATTATTAATTTTGACTGGTATTTCCTTTCATCTTTAATTTATAGTTGCTTTTTTTATGCCGACTTACTTATCTTTTATTATTTTTAAATCTGTGCTGTTCCGCACTATCATAGGCTGATGATCTATGAGATTTAGTCACTCATAAATACATAAAATATATTATTAAGCTATCTTATTATTGATTATCATAAATATACACAGTACATTTATTGCATCCTATGTAATTGTATCATGTAAATCACACATATATATATATACATATATATATATACTGTACATGTATATTCATATCATGTGTATATATATTGCATTGGATATATATATAACATATTCTCTCTCTATATATATATATATATATCTATATAGGTTTGTCTGCATTGTTGATACTGTAACTATAAATTTATAAAACATATTGTTGCAGTATAGTGTCTCGTTCTAAGTTTTGGATGTACTTTAAAGATAATCAACAGTATAAAGAGTTACAGCTTGGGAGGGTGGGAGATATTCATGTTTTCTTCCCACTTTTGTGGGGGTCCTGCATCTTTAACCCCTGTGAAAATGAAATGGCTCACCATTTGATCGAAATCCGCATAGTGTTGAAAAGAATTAATATGAAGTTGGAGAATTGCACAATGGTCAGCAAGTGCATCTCAGAAACTAAGTGCAGTGACTTTAATTCTCATTGGGAAGTCCACACATCCAGCCTAGTTCCGAGGTAAGCTTAGTTTAAGTCGTAAATTTATTATTCTGTTTTCACTGTAAAAAATTGAATAAAACTTCTAATGCACACAATTAAAATTAGGGTTCGTTGGTGTCTCTAAATAAGATACAAAACAAAATTATACCATCAGATATCATCACCATCATCATCCTCATCATCAAGTTGCACTGGCAGCACGAATTTTCCTGGCTCTCTCTCGCCATCCGTCCCTATCATCCATCGTTCCCGGCAGGTCATCCGAATTACATCCTAGGTCCACGTAGAGCTGATGTAAATAAGGTTTTGCTGGTCGGCCAACACTAGTACGTCTACGTGGAGGGGTCCAAATATTGTATACCCGAAATGAAGAGGCAATAATGACTTGTTTATAGAAATATAAACTCTTTTCTTTATTCAAGAAAAGGTCGAAATGGCCGTATGAAAGAGAGACAGACAGACAGACAGACAGACAGAGTCAGTCAAGAACTACTAGGGTTTACACCATGTGGAGATAGACATATTCAGAGCCTTGCTTCTTCATGCTTCTTTAACGGGAGACTGATACAGATCTGGCTTCTAAACCTGGGGACTGCCATTCTGTGCTGGCGCCCAAAATGGTGTAATGTATTTACTCTGCTGACTGCTGATTCCCACAGATGCCATCTCCGACTGACCCTGGGACCGAAAACTTCCGTTATTATATATATTTCTGACGCCCACATATTTCTTTTCATGCAATGAATGTGGCATTTCCGGTGTTCCGTGTTTACCATAAGAGACAAAACTGCACATCCCGTTTTTGAAATCTACGCTAACTGTCTTGTCAAAGGTCAATATCACTCATCCTTATGTTCCCCATTTTGTAGCTTGATTGAAGATCAATAAGAATTTGAAAAGTGGTATCATTTACAAAACTTTTTGCCGCAAGAGCAAGAATATGGAGCACCTAATGAAAATTGAACTATTTAACAATGGTCTTCTTGTGAATTATTTGTGAAATAATTATAGTGATGGTTTATGATAGGAAATTTTAACTACGCCCCCCCCCATATGGGTCGTAAGAAAGAATAAGCAATGCCGTAAGACCTCTAAATACGTTCATATAAGAAGTGCGAAAGAGTTGCAAAAGCATATTCCTTTAGCGGCCAATAGTCTTTAAGAGAATAAAGTTAAAATAATAATACACTTGTCTGTGGTTGGTGAATGTCCTGTGGTCTTTCTCTATGTTTTCTGGTTGTGTTTAAAACTGTTTTAAGAGGGCTGTGGACGTTAGGTTTCGTAGGGCTCAAAATTGTCTTCAGGGTTCTGTTTGTAAGAGTTGGGTAGTCTGCTAACACCCATTTCTGGTGGTGTTTAACCTCATCTCGCCTCATGGAGACCCTAGTCGTTTCTGCTCCTTGGAGACCCTATTCGCTTCTGCCTCGTGGAGACTCTATTCGCTTCTGTCTCTCTCCGCGCCCTAGTCATATGCTCAACTCCCTTCCGTCCTGCCTTCTTGCTCCACCCTCGGCCTCCCTACGTCCGAGTACACTACCGTCAAAAGGATAACTCGTAATTTTCTTATATTATTGTATAATTATTTTATTGTTTAGTTTGGTCAGGTCGCAAATTGTTCAGGTGTTTTTTAGTTAGCTAAAATCTTTGAGTGGAAATGTAAGTCAAATTGAAAAGGTCAAGCGTGTACATAAGCGAACATGATAGGGGACACCTGTCATCTCTTGACGGGAAGGCCAAATATAAATAAAATAGATTCATGTCTTGTCATAAGCTTGATTGAGGTAAAATAGAAACATGGTACAAGTTGCGGACACGTGTGCTGATCATGATGAGATGAGGCAATAACTTTATGAGATGGCTGCACACTAATGATATACTGAATTTTTGAATATAAAAAAATAGCGAATTTTGAAAATTAGTCAGATGAGGTAGTAGTCGTTTAAGAGTCGGTTATCATTTGAGTTCAGATCCTCAGGGCTCGTCAGGAGCAGTGAGAGGGTGTGAGTGACTCTGTGTGGCGGCAGGTATGTCATTTTTCTTAGATTCGTACAATCTCTCTCTCTCTCTCTCTCTCTCTTTCTCGCGCGCGCGCTTCGATGACTGCTAGAAAAACTGTATGCAGTCTGAACAGTGAACACCTTCAGGATAATAAAGCGACAATGACCTGATCACAAAATTCCTTGTTCCTGTACGAAAAATAGATATCATAGAAATTTTAATAAACACTTTCTCTGCAATTATAGCACTGAAGGCCACATGTAAACATGTTTATCTTGTAAAAACAAAGTAAATCAGAAAAAAAATTGCAAGTGAAGACAAAGCTTGGAGAGAGAAGAATCAAAGGTGTTTAAAAACTAGGAAAAATACATTGACGGCTAAATAGAAATTGTTAAGGAAAATCTTTTATCTTTATTTCATCTCCCATGACTGCTACCAATCCTCAGAAAGCTTACTTACTTCTGGGATAAAAAGGAAAAAAGAAAAAAAAATGATGAAGTGTGTAAAATACGAGTCACAAGATGTTACAAATTAAAGTATTCTTTAAACATTTAAACGAGGAAACACTCATCATTTTAGTTGGTGTGGGATATGATCGATTGGGCTTTGGTATCAACGACTTTGGATATTTGTCGTATCTGAGGAACAAAACTCACCGCTACAATTATTGAGAATAAAGGTACACAATTTGGACACTTGTCGCAGAGGAAATGTATTATGGCTAAATATTTCCTCGTACCAAACAATATAAAACAATTCATGACAGATTAGCAACATATTTATTGCCTGAATTAAATAATAGAAAGGATACAGTCATTACATGAAAGAGTACATAATGGAGAGAATGTCCTATTTAGTAGTTGAAGAGTAATTTATGAAATGAAAGTTGTTGTATAAAGACTTACGTCAAAGCATGGTACCGTGTGTGGTACGACACGAGGTTTGTTGGGGTAAAAGCTATTCCGCCTTTATTAGGAGACGTACCCACTCGTGCATGCTTCTTATTGTCGAGGCCGGAACGGAGAAAGAAAGAGAGAGAGAGAGAGAGAGAGAGAGAGAGAGAGAAGAGCAATTTTGAAAAGCTAGAGATGTAATCCTTACATTGGTATTAAACAAAAACAGTTAATTCTTTTTGAACTGAAAGCTTCAACCAACTCTAATGAGAGTTCAATGTACTAATATCATTTTCATAAATTAGCTTCGAATTTACTAACTACGAATGAATTGGGCTGCCAAAGGCAAACTTAATTAACATACCATAATTACTTTTATAAAACTAAAAATTAGATTAATTTAATAAAAAAAGTGAATAAAAATCAAAATGAAAAAGAAAAAAGGAAAAAAATAACTTATTGAATTGATTCCCATTGACTTTTGTTAGGCAAGAATTATTACGTTGAGTTAAAAGTTTCGCAAAATTTTGGTGATGTGAACCACAATTTGACAGCTTTTGCGGAGATCATGAAAGAGACGAACCAAACAGAACTGGGAGATGTTGAGCTTGCTTAATACTCCTCACCGGATTTACCTTTATGTCTTCAAGCATCGGAATCTATGGTTTTAGGCCTATTTAACTTTGCCTGATCAATGACTTTCTTGTAACCCAAGCGAAATTTGTTGCACCATCTGATAACCTTATTGTTATCAACGGCACCTTCACCTTTCACAAAACTAATGTTTTTGTTTGCTTCCACTCTGTTTTGACCCGGCATAAGTTCCCAAAGTAGACTACGTTGAACATTTATCTCAAATCCCAATGTGTCAGCAACTACTACTATAGTACAAATTACCACTATACTACAAATCACAGTAAGTAGCTTCCATGGCTTGAAATTCTTTGATCAATTGACATTTTTTCATTCCCCAAGAGAAGTTGAAAAACCCAGAAACGCATTTTGGCATTCAGAATAATTTAACTATAATATATAAATATGTTGAGAGAGAGTGGGGACAGGGGGACGGAGGAACAGTTAATGCTGTTGTAAATATAATTGGTGAACTAAGTCTAAATTCCATTTATATCAATTTATTTTCATTTTGAATTAATGTTCTCAAAAGAGGCATGAACCCAGATATTAAATATGTCAAACTGGGATCTCTAGCCTTGTCTGGCAATCATTCTAATTAACAGACATCTCTGAATTAAAACGTCCAATTTTTAAAAGGTTCCGGAAGTTCATCCTGAGGATAATCCGGAGCAGGATTCTGGAAAGTACAGTTTTCTGGCAAATCTAGCAATGACACTGGTGTTGAAATTATCACTATAGCCAGTACTTGTTAAAACTACTGATAATAGAATAGTCGGGTCAGAGTCATCTGCCCCAAATACCACATTTGAATGAGGGTTAGGGTATCTACCCCAAGTTTTTATTACTCTCACAGTAAATAAAAAAAAAACTCAACGAATGTTTTCAAAAGTCGCCTTCATATTTTTGCTTTGTTGATTGAGTTAAAATATCCTGCCTGGAATATATGAAGATGAATACCTGCACTTAAAAGGTATGTCATATTTTTATGTGGAATTAAGTTCGTAAATTCCCAACAACTGGTTCCAAGATGTCTCAGCTATGCTTCTTTACTTAGACAATATCAAATGATATGAAAAGAGGAGCCTTGCTATATCGAAAACTGCTTGTCTTCCATACAAACTTTGCCTGGAAAGGAATAAAGATTTTACAAGCACATTTTATTTTGAGTAATGTAAACCGACCGCAAATTTATCGGGCCAGTTTTTATTGCAACAATAAATACAGACATAATCTTATGCTCTATGATTCTCATTATTATCTTGACTGTTAACATTTCATATTATACTAATACTCTGGGGAAATGTCTGAATCCAACAATTCTCCATCCAGCCATGAGTAAATATTAGGGTAGCCAGGACTTTTTAACCTTGGTATAGCGACCAGTCTAGGAGAAGGAAAACTGAATTCAGTCTAGTGAATCTCTGCTTTAAATTAGCCTGATGTGCATAGGGGTTGTTAAATACATATAAGCCCTATTTTTGTGAAGATTTATGACATAATAAATGTTATTAAAAGGTTAATAATTATGATCTCTATTGGTCGTTGTTTGTGTTACAACTGTAAACAAAACAGTAAAATATTATTCAAGCCTTCATTTGCAAGTGTCTGGGAAAAAATTAACAGAAAAGAGTATGGTGGTTGGTTGGTTGGATTTATGAAATTTCAACTCTCGTTGACTTATTCAATACCAAAGTCAATCCTTTTTTTCGAGCAATTATATAGATTTAAGTACCCAATTACAACAATCACAAGCAAATAACTATGACTTCAACTAACCATTCTTAATACTTTCAATGTATACACAATCATTTGGCTTTAAGTAGCTATCTTCACCCGATAATAAAAACCATTTGCTTGCACACAGTTATATGATTTCAAGTATTCCTATTTAATCATATTTACCCAACCCCTCCGCACAGGCAGGATATGACACAAGGTCAATTTTTAAGCGGAGTTTAACAGGTTTGAATTCAGAGTTTTCCTTCTCCTAGACTAGTTGCCTCACCAAGGCTGAAGAACCTAGTCAGCCCTACTATTTACCCATAGCTGGAAGGAGAATAATTGAATTCATACCTTTCCCAAGGGTATTAGTGGTATGTGAAAATGCAATCAGCCTGGTCCAGGATTTGAACTCGTATCGCCGTGTCCATTTCCTACGATGATAACCATTACACGACCTCCAAAAAAGTATTCCTATTTAATACTAATAATTTGCACACAGTTATATGACTTCAAGCACTCCCACGCAATATTAATTTTCAAACAGATCTCTTTAGCCTGTAGATGGGACTCTGACTAATACTGCCACTCTGAGTTAGAATGGACCAAGGAAGTAATAGTAATGGTGGGGTCAGTGCTCACTCCCTAAAGCTCCAGACACAGGGGCCTTTAATTCAGGATAACCTTTTTGGAAAAGTCTTGCCCCTTTATTGGAAGATGCAGTTGGCATATTCTAGATCCAACCAACAGGTTGCATAATTATTTGTTTTTTGTATGTTTTATACGGGAAAAGTGACACATTACAATGAATTTTTTCTTTGTGCTATAACATTAAAGTACTTGTAGGAATAAAACAATTTCCAGTCCAATTCTCAACTTAATAATGTGAATATAGCATCGTATTTGAATTAGATACGTCAATAAAAGTAGTAACCCAGTATCAACCAGCATCTACTCTGCGAGATACACACATTATAACGATGGCGTTGCCGATAGAAGCCTTAAGCACAAACTGGAGCATCTCGATGCATGAATCAGATGTTTCGCAGTGTTAAGAAATGAAAAGACAAATATATAGAAGTGATTGCTCAATGGTAGAGAGACCCTTTAAAGAAACGAGACACAAATTAACAAGTCAATAGGGTATTACCTGCTACGGAGACATAATACTACCTCCACAAAGATATATTAAAGAGTATACATTATGATGTACATGGTGACTTAAAGGCAAAACAAAGATAGTTAAAGTTGTAAGCCAGGTGGCTGGGATATACGAAAGAAGTCGAAGATTATATAAAAAGATGCCAAAAATATGCTAAAATAAAAAAAAGAATTAAATAAACCAAAGTTCACCTTTGGTCCAAGAAAAAAAAGGTCCTTGGATTTGGGTGCGCATAGATTACGCTCACATCAAAAGTAGTGGCTTATTCTTCATACTAATTGACTTATTTTCAGGATGGCCTTAAGTAATTAGAGTATCTGACTGAAAAGCCTCAACCATAAAGTACAAAGAACAGTATTCTTAAGAAACGAATTACCCAAAACGATAGTCACAGACAATGCGCCAGAATTTTGTGATGAGAGTGTGTAGGGGAACATGTAATTGTTTGGTGGATATGTTTGGTCCTCCAGAATTTATGTTATATTTGGAAAAAAGGCAAAGGAGGCAAATGAAGTAAAGATGTATAAACGATATGAAAGATGTGAAACGGGGCGGACAAAAAGAACATTCAAGATAAAGCGGTACAAACAAAATTCAAATTTATATCTCAACAATACATGCTATTAAATATTTCAAAACATTAGTGTCCTAATATTGTTCGACATATATTCCTCTGTGTGTGTTTGTGTGAGTGTGTAACTAACACAAATACTACAAAAAAAAGAACTATTTAACAAAAGTGTCCTATGCATGTTGACAAAGTATTTTCAATAGAATCTTAATTGTGTGTATTAGGAGGAACGTGTCTTCTCCCATGTTGTTTGTTTCTTTCTTTCGGTGGTTTGACGAAATTTCTGTTGTTTGTGAAGTAAGAGAATGGTTGCGTGGTATATACATTTTTGTGACGGTTGACGGCTGTTAGTTGAAATGAGAGAGTGATAGTATTCTTTCTGGAAGTCACACTGGGGAGAGTGTGTTTGCCCTGTGTTTGTACTGCTGAATGGGTCGGCGAATGTGGCTAGCTAGGTTCCCTTAGAACACATAGAATAGCATGACCACTCCCTTCCCTCCCCCCAAAACTACAAGGCCTTGTGCCTTCCATTAATGAATATAAGTGGAAATAAACAATTGTGAAAGAGAGAGAGAGAGAGAGTGTTGGAAGATGAGCGTATTTATAGAAAATTCTTGTCATGGAGAATGTTCCAAAAACGCAGGACGAAATTGAAGTGGCGGATGTAGTTTTGAGTACTGACCACGTGGTTCTCCTGGCCAATGGGTTCCCGAGACTGATTGTTTACGTGCGTCCGCCATCTTTGTTTCGGGAACAAGTGGCATAAGGGCCATTTTAAAATATAGGAGTGTAAGTCCTATAAGTGTATGTTCATGGCTAAAATGTATTTGGTGCATCCTATACAGAAGACTCTCGTATAATTTACAATCTAATGGGATTACAAAAAGAATGTTGCAAACTTTGAAAATAGGGTTAAAGGCATTTTCTCTATCTTATGGAAGCATAGATTCCCTCTTAATTAGATAGCTAAGTTACCGAACGATTACACAAGCAGGAAGAAAACAAAGTCCTTCTGCATCAATGGGGAAACAAATCGAGGCCCCTCCCCAATAATTATGTCATTTTCAAAAAATGAAAACGTGTGTTATAAAAAAGATAAAGAATCAAATCCATTAAAAGCAAAATTCCCAATACAAAAAGAGCATAACACAGAGATATTAGTGAAAAATAGGCAGCACGAAATGGCCCATGCGGATTAGCTTAGACCCAGAATTAAACCCGACCCGAAGACGAAGAAATAGAGGAAGATTTGGGGAATGAAGAATAAGAGGAGACCTATGATTTTAACAGTGAAACTGAGCAGTGTATGGAAGAAAGTTAGAATGAACCGCAAGAAAAAACAAACTTAGACCTAGATTGCCTATTTGGAGAAACCAAGAAAGACACGAAGAAAAACAGCACAGGTATCCGAGAATAATCAGAACAAGAGCAACCAAAGACACACGACTTTCCAGCTTCAGAGAGGTGTATTATCGTATATAAATTCGATACGCACATAAAAAGCTGTAACCCGTATCAACTGTTGTCTTGCTACGACGACATTTACTCTGCGAAATATACACATCATAACAGTGAAGTCTGTGGGCACTCACCGCAATCGTTGTAAGTTCTCAAGAGAAATAGTTCTAAGATAATAATTACTGAGTCCTTTTCCTTATTTATTTATTCATTTATTTGCAAAAAAAATATGATATTGTTGTGGTATTTAGGCGTCAAAATAAAGACACGTAGATAAGAGAAATAGGTTGAAAGAAATGTGTTAAAATAACAGAACAAATATACAGAATACAAGTGTTATACAACAGTTAGGAATATCCTTTTAGTACTGTCAGGCAGCTTGAAGGTAATCGGTATTTGTCGTACGTCTCACCAACAATGCCTCGAGCCCCGTCGGCATTTCCATAAAAAGAGACGCTTCAGGCGCAAGGCGAAAAACCTAGCCTCTCCGAGGAGGGTCAGAGCCTGAGGGGATGGCCTCCTGACGCTCGAGGATGCTTCGACTGACTGCCACTGGAACCAGGACACACTCGAGCAGATCCGCACACCGGAAAACCGACCGAAACGTGTCCCAGCCCAGGGCCTCCCAGAGAGTAGTGCATACACTCCACTCTGCTTGGAGGTGATTGGTATTTGCTTTCCGTTCCACCAACCGGACAAGTATGGCACAAGGCTTTTTTAGGTGGATCCGGGGACAGGGCCGCAGCTCAAACATACCTGGCATTCTCAAAAATGCCTCGGGCCCCATCGACATTCCCCTAAAAAAAGGCACCTCAGGTGCCAGGCGATGAACCTAGCCAATCGAGTGTCAAGTAGAGTAGGAATATATTGAGGAGAAATACAAGGGTTATTTAATGTTTCCAGACTTTTTTCGTGTGGGCACTTTTATTGATAGTACACGCATGAAACTCTAGTCCCCTTCGAAGTAATCTCCTCCGGCTGCAATGCACTTGCTGTACCGCTCCAGCAACTTCTGGAAGGCCCCATGGAAGTCCTCTTGTGTGAGGGTGTCAATGACCTTCGTCACAGCCTCTTTCATCTACTCAATTGTCTCATAACGACAGCCTGTGAGCTTAGAGAATAACTAAAATCACAGGGAGCAAGGTCTGGACTATAGGGAGGGTGAGGATCTGTCTTGATGCCTATCTTGCTCAAATAGTTTGTGACAAGGATGGAGTAGTGGATTGGTGTATTGTTCTGGTGGAAATGCCACTGACCCAATTTGAAGAGTGCTGGTCTCTTCCGACGGAATCTCTTCCTGAATTCCCTTAAAACCTCAACATAGTATTTCTTGTTGACTGTCTGTCCAGTGGGAACCCAGTGCATATAGACATCATCAAAAGTTTGTGGGTGGATTTGGTCTGTCTGGCCTTCTAGGGACTGGGAGAGCCAGCATGATTCCAGTGGGAACTCTGTCTCTTGGTCATAACAGTAGATCAAGCTTTCATCGCAGGTCACCAGAGCATCAAGAACAGCAGAATCTGAATTGATCAACTCGACCATCTTCCTGCTGTCAGGACAACGTCTTTCTTTCTGATCTTCTCTGAGTACCCTTGAGACAAACTTCGCGCAAATTTTCCGCATCTTCAGTTTGTCGCGAATAATTGTGTGTACAGTTCTCACACTGACATCAACTATGCACTTATTGTCTCTATAGACTCACGACGGTCCTTATCTATGAAATGGCCAATCAACTCTGGTGTTCTGACTTCCTTACTCCTCCCACACCTCTTATCTTCCCTCACAGACTCCCTGTCTTCCTTGAATCACTTATGCCACTCAAAAACTGATGCTCGATTCATGCAAGATGCTTCAAAAGCAGTCTGAAGTTTCCATGGCATTTTTTCCGAGTTTAAAACAGAATTTTATTGCATATCGTTCTTCTAAAGTGACCTCCCGTCCAGATTGCATTTTTGAAATTCACCAGTTGTGACAATCAGGCTTTAGTAGAGTGTATTCCAATTGCTGCTGTAGCTGTTCCTTTGAATCTGAAATCGTAAAAATTGGTCAGTCATCTCATAAGATATATAGCAATAACATACCGAATTTTCAAGAGTCTACGACAGTTTTAAATGCCTGCACAAGACAAAGTCTTGAAACTTATTGAAGGCACCGCATAGTCCATTACCATGTAGGTAGGTACCATAACAGATATATATATACTATATGATGTGATTAGGTACTTGAGTTATTAAATAAAAATGAGTTATTAAATGAAAAAGATCTTTAAAAAGCTCTACTTTCCTTTCCATATGACAATCAGAAATTTTCACCATTAGAAAAAAAAGCTACTTTAGATAAAAATGCTTTTTGCATAAGCAAACATACCAGTGATGCCTGTGATAAAAGTCAGGAGAATTAACATTCACGATGGTACATATACAATCCCAAAAGTTTTCCTCATAGCAAATGAACATTTAAATTGTATTTTATTTGCTTTTTAATGATAATGACAATGTTTTGCTTTTTCTTTAAATAAACTCAGTAAATAAATCCAAAATTAAACAAAGCAAATTGAGTCACTTAGAACTTTATTTCTTCGTATCTCCCTAAATTATATTTTAGAAATGTAGGAAGTCTGAGATTTAATTTCTGAAATGTATTTTAAATGTATTTTTGTTTCTGTTTTGTTTTGTTTGGTTTGGTTTTATGGCTCATCAACCATTGAAGGTTATTTAATGCCAAACACATTTTTATACACATAAACAGTTCTGTTTCAAACAACTCAGTTTGGCATAATTACAGTTTTTGTTTACACATAGCTAAATGTAAAAACAGTTCTATTTCAAACAATTCAGTTTAGCATAAGTTCATGGCTAAAATATCAAAAACCGTTCTATTTCAAACAATTCAGTTTAGCATAAGTACACAGCTAAAATGTCAAAAGCTGTCCTATTTTAAACTATTCAGTTTAGTCCATAAAGTTAAATGGTTTGAAGTATTGCTATGTATCACTAAACATCAGTCATTTATTTACACACAATTTAATGTAAAAACAGTTCTATTTTAAATAATTCAGTTTAGCATAAGTACAGTTTAAATGTCAAAATAGTTCTATTTCAAACTAGTCAGTTTAGCATAAACACACAGTTTACTTCTATTTAACTCATAGATAGGACCCTATCAGGTGCTACCACTCTGGGTCAGAGTGGAGCTGCAATTGCCATTGCAATAAAGGGCTACTCCACATTCCCTAAAGCTCCAGCTTACTGGAGCCTCACCTTCAGATTGTTTTGTGTCATATTTAGGATACTCATTGGAGAAGTGATACCTCTCTGCAGAGATGCAATCGGTATATTCTTCAGCCCCAGTCAAATGGGCCATGTTTCTGGTCATGACATGAGAACAGTCAAATTATTAAAGAAGGGAAATGAAGGGAAGCAAATCGATACCATGATTTTGAAATTTTGGGAGTAAGAAATAGGTTCAAGTGCCCCAAGATCATAACAGATATTAAATCATGCATTTTATTTTCCACCAAATACATAATAACAATTACATTATTACAGATTCACATAATATATTGCATAATACATATTACCTATTTTAACTCTTATCTATTATCGTTGATTTTTTACCTGGTGTCTTTTCACTTTTACTTGGTATCTTTTACTCATCATCCTTTTACCTTTTTACTTTTTTTCTTTCTTTATTTGGGTCTTTAATAAAAAAAAATAATAAAAATTCACCTGATAGTATAAGCTGTTTTATATCGAGTCAACAATAAAATTCCCTTATTTATAAATATTGGAAAAGACCCAATTAGAAATTAACAATAAAACAATTGTTACAATTTAATTTTTTAAGTTGAATATACAAATAAGTTATTTTCATTAGAACCGATAAAAGAATATGCAAATTAGTTATTCTCATTAATTATTAAAAAGGTAAAGAAATAAACAAAACTTTATGTCAATGAATATTTTGATTGACCAGCAAGTAATTATCTTTTTATCATTAAAATTCTTCTTAGTAAAAGTTCTTCAAGATAAATACTTTCAAAAAAATGTCTGTGATTTTTTACACGTTAAAGAAATATCCAACTTTCACAAATGGAACTCCTTTATTTTCCCTGCCATCACATAGTTAAAACTTAAAAATCTAAATTAAAATATAATTTTAAACTATATAATTATGATCAAATGATAATGAAAGTATAAAATTCATTTAATTCTCATAAAGTGCTCAGAACCAAAATGAAAAAACAAAAAACTTTAATTAAATTGCAGTAATAAATTTTATTACTTGATAATTATTACAGACACTTCTCTTATTTCAGGAATTCTAACAATAAATGAAAATTAATTTTTGGTTAATTACTGAAATTCCTTGAACCATAAATATTTAGATGTGTAAAGTTTATTTATTTACTTAATTTTTATAATTAAGCAAGTCAAGCAGGAAGGCCAATTACGAGAAAATGAAGTTTTTGTTTTTCATCCATTCAAGTTATATGAAGTTGTCTTAGTAACTTTCTTTATTTTGATTTAAAACAAAAACACACACACACACACACACACACACACACGCACGCAAACCCCAACACTGTTGAAATTTCTTCCTCGATATTTGTAATTAACTTTTCTCAATTGTTTGGAGTAAAAGATTTTTTTTCTTTTCTGTCTGTTGAGTTTGTTTTTATCGCTTTCATCTTGGGTAGCAAAACAGTCTTGGAAAATGGACAACTCTACATTCAAAATCCCCTACAGAGAAGTAAAACCCTCACCACCAAAAGGAAGAGTCCTGGGTAGGACACTAAACTGCATCTGAGGCTCTTGTTTTGGAGATCTAGGAAGTGTGGAGTAGCTCTTCATTATCATTACTCTCAGGTCCACTCTGACTCCAAGTGGTAGTTTCTGTTAGGGTTCCATCTATGGGTTAAATAGATCTGTATAAAAATTATTTGTATTTAATTGGATCATGAATGAAAAAAACCTCTTTAGAAACTACTACACAAAAAATATCAAGGCATAAAATAACCCCAGCTGCGTTTAACCTGCCTTTAAAATCTATAAATCTATATTCAAAAGTAGGTGGGCATAGAGTAATCCTATGAATTTAAAAACCAAGAGCTGGGGGCCGGAAGTTCTATCTTGATCCTCTGTTGGTTAAATGGGGATAACGGAAAGACCTTGTGATACTGCTGGCAATCTCAACAGCAGGAGTTCAACTATAAGTTAAACTGATAATACACATGAATTTCTACTAAAATTTTGGGATATCATTGATATTAAGGGAATATCTTGCTGCTGCTGCTGCTGATGATGATGATGATGTCGTCTTTTTCAAGAAAAAAAATTAACATGAATTAGTTTTTGTCTAAAGTTTGGGAATAAAATATTGCCATTATTTCATGGATTACTTCAGTTATTATCCCTATCTTTGTTATTTTGATGTCTCTGTTTTTACTGATGTGTTTAGTCTTTCTTCATTATGGCATGTTTGCTTTGAAAATCAGCATTCAAAATTCTGGCTTTAAACTAGGCTTGAAAAACTATATCCTAGAACTGGTATGGAAATTATATCTGCTTTAGTAACCCAGCTGATCTCATGCATGTTATACCCACATGTATATACTTATATACAGCCACAATATCTAACATTTGAAATTTACACTTTTTAATATTTTAAAATGTGCTGGCACGTTATAAGCAAAAAGTCGATATTTTATGGCATTTGAAGCAAACATTGGTGCCATTACTCTGCCACTGAAATCACTTGAAATATTATTGAGTATTTTCTAATGGAACATTATACAATCAAAATGGATATTACTATTTCAAGATTAAGGGAAGAAATTTTAGCTTAGCAGCTGAATTTTCTGAGCAATATTGCTTTTTTTCTTTTTTATTCAAATTACCAATCATTTTATTTCTTCTATTAAGGTGTTTAAAGTAATTTGTTTTGATTTTTTTTAAAATTTTATCTTAAAAATTAGGGAACACATTGTACGCAATAGCAACACTTGTGTCATAACATATATATATATATATATATATATGTGTGTGTGTGTGTGTGTGTGTGTGTATCATTATATGTATGTATATTCTCTATTGTGATATAATGGGAACATTATACAATCAAAATTGATTTTATTATTGGAAGATAAAAGGAAGAAATTTTAGCTTTGCAGAAAGCAATGAAACATTATACAATCAAAACTATATCATAAAATAAAATTTCATAAATACATGTATGGGTATACTTACTTTCAAATTGCTACTTATTCTAATTTTAGTTATAAAGTTTCAGTGATGTAAAGTTTAGCAATAAATAATAACCAATAATATCTGTTTTGATTTGATGAAAATTATTTAGTTATCAAACTATCTCTAAAAAATGGCAATGTTCTGTTTGTAACTCTAGATGTCCCTTGAATGTGCGGATTAATTTTATTCTCATTAACGTTAGAAATCACTTGAATCAAATCGGAACTAGACAGTAAATAATTACACTGCAAAGAGTTTTTTTTTTTAAATAAAACATTAATTTTCTTTTAAATCAAAGATACCAGGATTTTATAATTTCTAGAGGAATATCATACAATCAAAATGGATGTTATTAGGTATCATTTATTATTAAACTCTACAGCATTGAAACAATAACCAAAGCTATGAATAAGCATCAGTTAATTTGTTTATTTGTTAGTTATTTAATGGCATATTAACCATCTCAGGCTATTTAATGCCAAATCCATTTTTTCTTGAAGGAGAGCAGAGGTATTATTTAACCCACAGATGGGAGAATAAGAGGGTTCATACTTTTCATGGGGATATTTGTCCAAAAGGGAACAATATAGCTTGACTAGAGTTTAAACTTGGGTACTACAATTTAACCATTATACCACGAAGACACTCCCACATCAGTTAACAAAAAAATACACCCCTAATATATACTTATGCAATCTTAATTTGGTTACAGATTTTTACAGAGTTTCAATGCAGTTGATTTTGATAACAAATAGTATCTGATAATATTTGTTTTGATAATGCTTCACTGTTTCTATCTCTTAAAATCTTTAATTATTTTTCTGGAACCAATGTTTCTTTAAGATTTGCTTTGGATACAGAATCATGTCTCTCATCAATCATTTTAGGTGCCATCATTTATATGAGTTTTGTTACTACTTCTAGATTGACTGAAAATTCTTTAAAAGATAGCAATCCTCTTTACTGGCTCTCCAATAAACAATTAAATAGCCAAAAAATACCATTACATTAACTATTATTCCATTCTTAAGTGTTTTTCATGTAATTTGCCACAGTTGTAGGTTGCCAGTTTATTTGTTTTTTAATATTGCAAACTATTCAATCAAAAATTCTTTTCTTCAATTGGCAATCAGGTGACAAGTGATAAGAATTCCCGTGGTGTAATGGTTGTCGGCGTAGGAAATGGACACGGCAACACAAGTTCAAATCCTGGACGAGGCTGATTACATTTCACATAGCACTAATACCCTTGGGAAAGGTATGAATTCAATTATTCTCCCTCCAGCTATGTGTAAATAGTAGGACAGACTGGGTTCTTAAGCCTTAGTGGGGCAACTAGTCTAGGAGAATGAAAACCACAGGCACAAATACTTGCACATCTGTGAAGATGTCCATAGGAGAACATAGCTTATGAGTTTTTCCTTACTTTTCCAACAGTGTCGCGTATATCTTGTTTATCTTATTTTGATACTTTTAGTGATGGGAGGTAGGTGGCCGTACAGCCGCTGTTTTGTGGGATGTTGCTTCCAGTATTTGTTCAATATGGCTCGTAGCATTCTTGGGCAATTCCCATCTTGCTTTTTCTTTATTTGCTTAGCCAGAGTCCATGCGGTGCATCCATAAAGAAGAAGTACTTGCCAATAACTGGGAGAAGAACAGATATATACATGCCTTTCCCAAGGGCACAATTGAAACCAAACAGCTTCATCCAGATTTTGAACTCAGGTCATCAATAAGAATATTTATTACGTTCTTTGAGTAATCTATCATGTAAAGTTTATCAGGCATATAAAATGAACTATTTATAACATTCAATTAATTTTTAGACAATTCATATGATAAAGGTTGCCTAGTTGGTTGGGGGTGTAGAATACACCGATATGACACTAAACAATCTGATGGTGAGGTTCCAGTAATGTAAGAGCTTTGGGGAATGCGGCGTACCCCTTTATTGCCATCGCTCTCAGGTCTAATCTGGCCCAGAGTGGTAGCACCTGATATGGCCCTATCTATGAGTCAAATAGATCTAAACTGTGTACTTATGCTAAACTGAAGAGCTTGAAATAGGATAATTTTGACATTTACACAGTGTACTTATGCAAAACTGAAATGCTTGAAATAGAACTGTTTTTGTATGCTGAACTGAATTGTTTGAAATAGAACTGTTTTTTAACATTGAAACTGTGTACTTACACTAAACTGAATTGTTTGAAATAGGAGTGTTTCTAGATTTAACTGTTTTAGTGATGGGAGGTAGGTGGCAATACTTATACTAAACTGAACTGTTTGAAATAGAACTGTTTATATGCTTAAAAATGGATTTGGTACTAAATAACCTACAATGGTTGATATGCCATAAAACTAAACCAAACTATAAACATTATAAAGGTTTTGCCCATCTCTACTTTTTCTACGTTTGAATCCTGGAATTTTGTCAAGTACCAAATTGTTTGTACTGTTAACTTCAATTTGCTTTTTCATCAGTCATTTCTTTTCCTTCCATTGAATCAAATCACTGTAACTGTTTCAAGGAAAAATTATTTCTCACTGAATTTCTGATCAAATTTTACTTAGTGTCGTATCTTTTGTTGTTTGTACCATAACCAGGCTGAGCGAATTCTGTAAGTCATTTTTTTGCGACTGAAAATGGTTACAAAGAACCTTGACTCTTTCATATCAAATTCATTCCTCACTGAGTGCATTTATTCATCCATTCCACCATGAGCAGAATGTGACACAAGATCAATCTTTCAGTGGAGTAGTGATGGTTTTAATTTAGACTTTTCCTTCTCCTAGATTTGTTGCCATACTCAGTCTGCTTACCATTTACTAATAGCTGGGTGGAGAAGAGATGCCTTTTCTGAGGGCACTAGTGTGAAATAAAACACAAATAGTCTTATCCAGGATTTGAACTTGGATCACCAGTTTAATTTTTCAGTGATAATAGCTATTATGCCACAATCTTCCATTCATTCCTAACTGTATATCTATTGCCTTATTCAAGAAATTTGTCTTTAGTATCAAGTCGGTTGGTTGGTTGGTTGGTTGGTTTTAGGGGATGTCGACCCTTGTTGAGTAATTTAATACTGAATTTACACTTTTTCAAGCAGATATATGATTTCAAGTAACTATTCCTATTTATTAATAATAATAATAATAATAATAATTATCAGCATTTGTTTACACACAGTCGTATGGTTTAAGGTATTCCTATCTAATTCTAATAATTTGCTCACAGCAATATATTTTCAAGTATTCCTTTCTAACACAAATGATTTTCAAAGAAATCTATCTGACTCATAGATGGGACCCTAGCAGATGGAGTTTCATGTCATATCTAGGACTCCCCTTTTTTTGGGGGATGGTTTTTACCTCCTTATATGTTAGAATATTCTAAGCCCTGCGAACAGGGCTACCTGTGATAGTTATACACTAGACAATTTTTGTAGTTATTTTTATTGGTCACTTCTTTTGTTTTTATTGTTGATTATAAGAAAAGAATATATGTTTATTTTATATCAAATTATTTCAAACAGTATAGACCTAACTTTGTCCGCTATCAAGTCTGTTGTTGGTTATTATTATTCTTCTCTTCTTATCAAATTATTTAAGATTTTTATGCTTAATATTTCATTCCTACCAAATCTTTCCATCTATTTTTATTACCCAGCTCATCCTAAAACCTATTTATCTTTTTCCATATATTCATCATCATCTTATACTACTGAGCTAATTCTTTTTCCCCTTACAACCATTAGTATTTTCAAAATTTCATTTTATAATTTTTACTATACAATCTCTGATAATTTTTTCTTGTTTTCTTCTTTTTTATATTCTATTGATTTATTTTCTTTAAAAACACCCCCATTATTTTTCAGTTTTGCTGTTAATTTTCAGCACTTTTATTTTTTCCAATAAAGCCATTTTACAAGTATTGATGTTCTTTTTTTTCTTGGCTAATTTTCAATAACAGCAATTTTTTCTATTATGGCTGTTGCTTTTTGCCTGATTTTTTTTTTTTTTTTTCGAATATGCCTCTAACATATTTCAACTACCATTTATTTCTATGGCCATCATATCATGTCGTTCAAAATTGTAAGCCTACACCCCCTACACCACTCCCTTGATCTGCCAACTGCTTCTTGTAAACAAATGGCCATTTTTAGTGTCGTTAATACCTCCCTTACGTGTCCTCAAATATTTTTCGCCCTCAGTCAATTTGTAAAAACCTGAAATGTTCCATTCCAACAAAATTAGATCTTGTCAAAACTGTGCTAGAAAGAAGAAGAAAATCAATGAAGCCATCTAACGAACAACTCGTTCAAAATATTCTTTATCCTTATTTGCATCTTTCTGTTTTTATCTGAACAATATTCACCATCCTGATTTTCCATTCATTTTTCTTATGAAATATTCAGAAAATGTTGCTATATTTGCATGCTTCAATTCATTTATGAAATCTCATGTACCCTAGACTGTACACATTTTGTTTATATATATATATATATATATATATATATATATATATATATATTATCACCCATAGATAATTATATCCCAAACGTTGTTTATAAAAATTTGATCCCACTTTTTAAAAAAAAAAAAAAAAAAAAAAAAAAAAAAAAAAAAAAAATTATCCCAAACGTTGTTTATAAAAATTTGATTTTCTTCAAAACCTAAGAGAGTGGGATGCAACCATTTCTCAAGGAGCATTATAGAATCAAAACAGATATTGTTAGGTAATCTTTATTACCAAAATTTACGTATTGAAATTTTGTAAGCCAAAAAGTAAAATAGCAAAACATCTATAACCAAAAATAAGATCGTGTAAGGATTCTACCAAATTTGTTACTGCTATGCATTCATATTAAGGTTCACAGTGTTTCAAGTTGTAGAGTTTGGTCAGAAATGTTTGGTTTAGAAATAAATTAACTTAAACAAATTGTTTTCGGTGTACTTTTTATTGGCAATAATACATGAAATATTATTATTATTTATCAGACAAAACTACTGACCAAATGTACGCTGCTGATTCAGTTATTATATATATATATACATGTTCCCCGCCATGGGTTAAACACTCAAGTTGGGGAACTGCTAGCTATCACATACACATAAATGCAAAGCTCTTTTAATGAATTGATCACTCCAGTAGCTGATACGCATATATATAAATAGATATATACATAAAAAATTCCTTTGCTTACGCTGAGAGGGACAATAGTTTGGGGGTAAGATATCTGATTAATGTAAAATCAGCTAGGATTCAATCCCAGCTTGAAGCATCTCACATGTCTTGCCACACTGGAAAGTTGTGATACAACGAAACAGTCTGTCTGTAGATGACTATATAAATTTTTTATTTTTTGAATTATTAGTTACATTAACATAATATCTTTTACAGATTAATTCTTTACTTATTACAATTACTTAACATTCAATATGTGAATTACATATAACCTATTTGTTTATTACAATCAACTTAAGTTTTAATTACTAAATTTCTCTTAATATAAATAACTTGAACTCTTACAATATTTTGAATTATTAAAACGAGGTTTTATGAATCAAATTAAACAGAATTTAGTTATTTTTCCTGATATGTTTTAATATTGATAAGAAATGATAGTCTCAGTAAAAGTAGAATATAAATTTTATCTATAAATTTTTTAAAAAGTCGCATACCAAGAATTACTTTTTCTGGGATTAGGTTTTTTAATTTTTTACCATTCTGGAGTATGTAATTTAGGGGTTATGGTATTTTTTCTAATATATATATATATATATATATATATATATATATATATATATATTTAAAAAAAAGATATATATATATATATATATATATATATATATATGCAAAAAAAAAAATTAAAATATATATATATATATATATATATATATATATATATATATATAGTGTATATATCATTATATATAATATAATATTCTATTATATAATATAATATTCTATAATATGATATGATATAATATAATATAATGGAAGTAAATAATGGATTGTAATCCAAGAATATATAAAGAAAAATTGATAACAAGGTAATCCAAGTAGAAGGAGAGACTTATTAAGAAGCAAAGTCAACACTATAGCGTTTCAGTTCTAATGAACCATAATCAGGATTATGAGGGATGATATTAGAGATGTTAAATCAATGATGGATGTTTAAAAAAAGCAAAATATAAAAACCAAGGGAAAATTTGCATAACTAGAAAAAGTTGGTCGTTTATGACAAGAAAAAGTTGGCCCTTGATTAATGAATCAGTGTTTGTTGTTTCTTTATGTCATCATCATCATCATCATCATGTCGCGCCACCAGCGCGGATATCCCTGACCTTCTCTCGCCATTTCTCCCTATCATTCATCACCTCCGGCAGGTCTTCAGGGTTACATCCTGTCTCCTCACATAGTTGCTGTATGTAAGTTCGTGCTGGTCGTCCTACTTTTGCACATCCATATGTGGGGTTCCACAGGAGTACATTGCTTATGAGCTCGTCCTTGCTTCTCCAGCAGTGTCCCACGTGTCTGGTTCGTCTGACTTGTATAGTTTTCGTGATGAGGGGCAAGTGTCCGTATAGTTGGAGTCTCGTGGGGTGTTGTCACCAGGACTTGTTTAATACTGCTCTCAACATTCTTGTGTTATTTCCGTCTAGTTTCCTCTCCAGCCGCTTCGTTAGCGTCCATGTGGTGCATCCATATAGCAGTATTGACACAACCGCTGCCTGGAAGAAACTGCGTTTCATTTTATCAGTTTGGTCCGACTTCCATATGATCGAGAGCCTATCGATAGCTGTCCATGCCTTCGTCAGTCATGTGTCGATGTCTTTTTCGGTTGATGAGACGCTACTTCCTAGGTAGGTGAATTTGTCTACTAGTTTCAGAGAGGCTCCGTCTAGTGTGGCAATGTTGTCCGTTTGGTTGTAACACATATATTCAGTTTTGTTTGCATTGACATGGAGGCCAATGCCAGCTGCGGCTCGTTCCAGACTATGCAGTAGTGTCTCTGCTTGATTAGGCGTATTCGCTTGTAACACCAAGTCATCAGCGTAGTCGGCGTCCGTGATTGTTTTTGCGGGGTACCTTTTGCTTCTTTTCTTAGTCAGCTCGAAGCCATTTTCTCTGATTTTGTCGATCAAAGTCCTAAGCACAGAGTCTAGACAGATGATAAAGAGGTACGGGGCTAGTGTGTCTCCTTGTAGTACTCCTGCAACAATGTCGAAGAATTCCATGTCTCCATCTGGTGAACGTACTTTCACTGTAATATAATATAATATAATATATATATCATATAATATAATATTATATATATAAGATATGATATAATATAATATATATTGTATATATATAATATATATTATCATATATCATATGCATATATATATATATATATATATATATATATATATTATTTTTCTAAAAAGTCTATATCTATATATATATATCTATTTCTAAAATTATATATATATATATATACGTGAAAATATATATCTTCAACTTTTATTTATTTTTTCTTGTTTAATAAACGAACAAAAAAAATATCTTAAAAGTTAAACTTATCAGAACTTGTAATAAATTCATAATGATAATAAGAAAGTGAATTTTTTCTTTTGTCTTTATATAAATGAGTTTTTAGCGCTGCATGTTGAGTGTTGATGTATCGTTAATCCAAAATTAGTTATACATCAATAGCCGTAAGTATTGAGCACTCATATTGGATACTCCTATCTGTTGGATTTCCTCCTTGGATCATATATATATATATATATATATATGCATTTGTGTGTGTGTGTGTGTGTGTGTGTGTGTGTGTGTGTGTGTGTGTGTGTGTGTGTGTGTGTGTTTGATTGAATTGGAAAGACACTTTATGTCTACCTATGGTAACTATGATCTATGCAAGTCTTTATATGAGTTGACTGACTTTCGGATGTAATGAATTTAGGAAGTTGCCTTATGTTACCAAACTACTTTTGGCCTCAAGTGGAGTCATCTTTGTGGGAGTGAATAATGAAATGACAAACACAATTGCAAGTACTTGGGAAACATATGGTGCCTTTCAAACTTTTTTTCAACCAAAAATCAAACAATCCATTGAAGACTTGAACAAATCAAAATTAAAATAAGCAGACATGAAATGCCTCTCTTATTTGATCAAACATATTTAAAAGAGAAAATGCTGCATATATATATATATATATATATAAGTAAATTGACTACCTTTGTTGAGGGAGACCCAAAGGCTCTCTTTTCAATAGCTACTATACCTAGGTATAGGGGAGGGTGCTACTCCATTCACTGGATTGCTCCATTTTACCAATGATCCTTACCTTATTATGCAAGGCGGATTCAAGAACCATATTTTGAGTCTTTGGTATGACTCGACCTGGGATTAAACCCCGCTCTTCCTGACCATTTATAAACACTCTACTCATTAGGCCAGAATATGTTATTTTAATATGCTTCAGCAAAGAAAATAGACTCATAGAAAGTTTTTAGCACTTAAAAGTGTATTTTTCATGGAGTTAGGGTTGCTCTCATAAAGAAGGTGTATCTAACAAGAAACAACAAACAGTGAGAAACCATGTTGCTGCAATAAGTAACAAATTGTACTGAATTTAATTTTCTAAACTTGAAAGTAAAAAAAATAACAAATATGTCTTACTAAAATGATTATTGCTAGTTAATTAAATCTAACTAATTAGTTTTATCGATAGTACTTCAAGCTAGATAAAATAATAACATAGTGTTTTTTCTTTTTTAGTACTGACCATCAGGACTATGAACAAAAATATTTATATCAATATATTTCTCAAGTATCACTCACTTCAATTTAAGATATCCTACTACGGAAGTTTTTAGTAATTTTCACAAAAAAGAACTTCATACTATCTGGGATCTAAGTGTGGATCAATAGCTGAAGTACCAAGCTACAATAACTGAAGTATCAAGCTACAATAGCTAAAGTACCAATCTTGGTTGGGTAATACCCAACCAAGATTGGTACTTTAGTTATTGCAACTTGTAAAGTATAAGTGAAGTTGGTGATCGTAGTCAAGGGTGACCCGAAGGCTGCCTTTTCTAGAGCTACAACAGGGGAGGGCGCTACTCCTTTCTCTGGATTGCTCCACTTTACCCTTGACATGTACCTTATAATGCTAAGTGTTAAGCAAGTAGGTATCAAGTACCATTTTTTAAGCATTTGGTATGACTTGACATGGGATTGAACCCTGGTCTCATATATATATATATATATATATATATATATATACCAATGCATAAAAATATAAATAGATGTATAAATATATATAAAGTAGAGTTGGCAACTGTAGTTGCGGCTGACCAAAGGCACCTTTTTCAATAGCTAGTACACCAAGATGGAGGGGAGGGTGCTACTCCTTTCCTTGGCTTGCTCCACTTTACTCTTGATACATACCTAATAATGCTGAGTGTTAAGCAAGTAGTTATCAAGCACCATTCTTTGAGTCTTTGGTATGACTGACCCAGGATTGAACCTCAGTCTCTAGGGCCATTGGTGAACACTAGGCCATGGGGATGGTCACCAACTTTACTATAATTGTAGCTTGTACTAATAGTTAAATACTAATTACTTATGTCAGAAAATATATGTCTCAGAGCAGATAGATAGGAAAAACTTAAAGATTTTCATTTTCAGTCATTTAATGCCAAATCAAGTTTAAGAAAATAAGTCTAAAAAGAAATTCAAAGGAGAGTTCTTAGGAATTAATGATAAACTTTAGATAATTAGTTGGTTATTTGTTTGTTTTTTAGGAATTTATTTGTAGGGAATCATGATCCTTAAAAAAAACAAAAAAACTGTGAAACAGGTTGGGGAAGGGATCAGTTTCTTAGAATATATCAAGTAAAGAAAGGGTTTATAGAAGTAATTTGGTCTTATTGTAAATGTCTTTAGATTTTTGTGTATAACCTTACTGTTTTTAGAAATGATATCACATTATCTATTTCTGTGTCTTGGAACAATTCCTTCATACTGTTTGCACTATAGAAGGTTTTTCTTATAGATCGTTTCATCTAATATTAGAAATACAAAAGCTATATGCCCATATCACCAGAAGCTGTGAATTTAATCACCTTTTTCATCTGTTCTTGCTATTTGGCAGTTTGGCCACATTCTTTTTACATTTAGAGTTCACTTTTTTCTATGCTTTTTCTTTTACTAGAATAAATTTTGCTTTCTCCTTTTCTGGAAAAACTTTCTAATCCATATGCTAATTTGTACAGGACTAAACAACAAGTTGCATTAGGACTAATCAACACGCTGACTGACACTGACTTGATGACATCTCAAACAACATATTGTCAATCTAACTTATGACAGCCTTTTATCCTTCTTACATCAAATTCTGAGATTGTAATTATCTGTAGGTAAAATACACAAGTTTTCCTGATTTTTCAACCTTTAAATTAGGGTTGCATATTTTATGTAAAAACTATATAATAAACTTTTTTTCTGGTTTCATTCCACACTATATTCAAGATGGAATGACCAAAGTTATATCTATATTCCAAATTAATGTGTTTACAGTGAAATATCCACTTGAATGTGTGTTTGTTTATAATTTTGTTACTTCTTAGGTGAACTTATTTTTGCCATAAGTTTTTTTGCATTTTTGCATAATCATTCTCATTCATTTGTTCTAATTTCTATGTAAAATTTGTGCTTTAAAACATAAAGTAAACCAAATAAATTTTATTTTCAGTCAGTATGAACCAATAGAATGCTGAGTAAATGCTAAATTTTGGTTAAATTTTGCTGCTATAAATTCTATAGATTCAGTGTGTATTGTACACAAAAACTTGTTGAAATTTCATTGTCCAAAATTAACTGCATGGTAAATTGTAAATATGTTAGATTTTATATTTTTTTGCTTTTCCAACAAGGGTTAATGACCATTTTATAGTTCAAAGGAAGAAACTTTCAAATTTTACTTTTCTTACATAACAAAAGGATAACTAATGTTAATCTAACTGTAATCTTTCACTAGAAAGTGAAATAATCCCTGCTGACTTGAGAGTGAAACACCTGATATAAAGTGAAGTTTAGAATAAATAAACACGATGCAATCTTAATACCAAGAAAGGTAATTTCTTCATGTTTTTCATCTTCAATCAACCAATAGATATTTACAAAGCTTAGTATACACTGGCACAAAGCTACACTTAGTGGCAGTGGGAGAAGACTGTGCTGCTTATTTCCAAGTACAGAGCACCTGCCTGCCTGGAAAGATTAACATTCCAAATCCTAGCATTTATCTGGGACAAAACGCCAAACACAAATGCCTCAGCTACCAAGAGTGTCAATCACTCACTTATATATATATATATATAGCCCTCCACACAAGCAGGATGCCACACAAAGTCAATTTTAAGCAAAGTTTAACAGGTTTGAATTTTCATATATATATATATATATATATATAGGGGCAGGGGCATATTATGCATGTGTGGAGGGTGCATTTCTTTCTCTTTATATACGTATGTATATTTATGAATATCTATCTCTTTCATATACAGAGAGAGAGAGAGAGAGAGAGAGAGAGAGATAAATCTAACTATATATATATATATATATATATATATATGCATACAAAATAACACACACAAACACACACACACACACACACACACACACATATATATATATATATATATATATATATATATATATATGTATTTTTGTTTAAAAACAAGAAATTTAGAAATAGTATTCTATTTCCATAATAAATTGAGCACTTATTCTTTGGATATTCGCAATCATTATTTACTTTATATATATATATATATATATATATATATATATTTCATATTTTTCTCTTAATAGATATGAGGATCATTAAATAAGTTTCCAGACTTTTTTCATATGGGCACTTTTAATGATAGTACACACATGAAACTCTAGTCCCTTTCGAAGCAATGCACTTGTTGTACCATTCCAACAACTTCTGGAAGGTCCCATGGAAGTCCTCTTGTGTGAGCGTGTCAATGACCTTCATCACAGCCTCTTTCATCTCCTCAATTGTCTCATAATTAATAAGCAAAAGTCACTGGGACCAAGGTCCGGACTATAGGGAGGCTGAGGAACTGTCTTGATGCCTGTCTTGGTCAAATAGTCTGTGACAAGGATGGAGTTGTGGACTGGTACATTGTCCTGCTGGAAATGCCACTGACCCGATTTGAAGAGTGCTGGCCTTTTCTGATGGAATCTCTTCCTGAACTCCCTTAAAACCTAACATAGTAACCCTAACCCTAACCATAACCCTTTGGCCAATCAGCTCTGGTTTATTGACTTCCTTACTCCTCCCACACCTCTCATCATCCCTCACAGACTGCCTGCCTTCCTTGAATCTCTTATGCCACTTAAAAACTGATGCTCAAGTCATGCAAGATAGTCGAAAAGCAGTGTGAAGCATTCCATATGTTTCTGTGGCTTTTTTTCCAAGTTTAAAACAGAATTTTATTGCATATCATTCTTCTAAAGTGTCCTCACGTCCAGATTACATTTCTGAAAATCACCAGCTGTGACAATCAGTATTCCAATTTCTGATGTAGCTGTTCATTTAACCCGAAATCATAAAAATTGGTTTGTCATCTCATACAATGTATAGCAATGACATACTGAATTTTCAAGAGTCTATACCAATTTTAAACTCTTGTACAAAAAAAGTCTGGAAACTTATGTACATATATTTATATATGTATGTACATATATTTATATAAATGTACACATTTATATAAACATATGTACATATCAATTAATCTAGAGATTCAGTTCTCTCCCACTATGTTGGTTAGATGTGTATTATATTTCATCACAAATCCTGTTTGTACATATATATTAAATAAATAAATAAGTAAACAAATAGCCAGAACTTTTTGTTTGCACACAGTTAAGGGGTTTCAAGTATTATTATTTAACACTAGTAATTCTATTCAATATAAACCATTGTAAGTGTAGTAAACGACTTAACAGTTCTATTTGACCATATGTTGTATCGCCGTAATACAAATATAAGCAGAAACATAATCAAACATGATATATGAACTTCAATGAATGAATGAATACACTTCTTTATAAAAATATAATCCCTCACACTTTATTCTTGAAAGGGTGATGGTTGTTGTGTGTGAGAGATGAGCTGGAGACAGGGACAGACTGCTATATTGACCCCAAGTTCTTCTTCGACCGTAGCAGCACTTCTTTCTCATCTTGGCTGGGTTGCTCAACCATGGGTCACTGAGGGCCACAAAGCCCTCAGTCTGCAAGCTGTTCACACGCTGGCATCCTGTCTCCAACTGACTCAAACCATCTGTGCCCTGGTTATATTATTGTTTAACACCCACCAACTTCTGCTGTTCTTCCGCTTATTTACACAGGTGCATCTCTTGAGTGACAGCTCGGTCTAAGGTCAATATATAACAATCTTCCCATTCTTAATTTTCAAAATTCCACACGTGGAATTTTTCTTCACATCTGTCTCCATCCCCCTCACACACACATTTTACAAATAATGTTCAAGGACAACAACAACAAAATTACAAAAAG
The DNA here is from genome assembly GCA_963585895.1 of Sepioteuthis lessoniana. NCBI lineage: Eukaryota > Metazoa > Mollusca > Cephalopoda > Myopsida > Loliginidae > Sepioteuthis > Sepioteuthis lessoniana. The sequence continues at coordinate 73,420,510 of OY757929.1, forward strand.
AAATTAGTTGAACAACAGCAAAATACAAAATCTTAATTAGAAGGCGACCTTCTCAATATGTAACACTTGCCCAGGCTAAGCATTATCTATGTTTATTTCATACTATTCTTTGCGTGGTTGGCTATCCTGACTTGTGGGCATCAAAGTACAATACAGATACATCTTTCATCCTCCCAAACCAATAGGGCCCTCTGCAATTCCTTGAAGAATCTCAAAACCATAAAAGTACCATACTCTGGTCCCAGATCCTGGTCACGGCACCAAATATGAATATGTTGCATAGCTGTAATACAAATATAAGCAGAAACATAATCAAAAATAATATACGAACTTCAATGAACAAACGAATACACTTCTTTTTAAAAATATAATCTCCCACTTTATTCTAGAAAGGGTGATAGTTGTTGTGTGTAAGGGATGAGCTGGAGACAGGGACAGACTGCTATATTGACCCCAAGTTCTTCTTCGACCATAGCAGCACTTCTTTCTCATCTTGGCTGGGTTGCTCAACTGTGGGTCAATGAGGGCAATAAAGCCCTCAGTCTGCAAGCTGTTCTCACGCTGGAATCCAGTCTCCAACTGACTCAAACCATCTGTGCCCTGGTTATATTATTGTTTAACGCCCACAAACTTCTGCTGTTCTTCCGCTTATTTACATAGGTGCATCTCTTGATTGATGGCTCGGTCGAGGGTCAATATATAACACATACATAAACTGGACTCGGGAGTAATGGCAAAGGAAAAGTACTGCACATTCCCATAACTCCAGGATAGTAGGCTTACTATCAGATGCAGTTGAGTGTTTTATCCAAAACACTCATGGTGGAGGGGGATTTTATCCATCTGCTGAGATGCAGTTGGCATATCCAATTCAGCTGCTCTTAATGTTTTGATATGTATATATATATATATATATAAAGTAAGTAGAGTTGGCAACTGTAGTCGAGGGTGACCAGAAATCTCTCTTTTCATTAGCTACAGTGGTATAGAGGAGGGCACCACTCCATTCTCTGGATTGCTCCTCTTTACCCTTGATCCATACCTTATAATACTGAGTTTTAAGCAAGGTAGCACCATTTTATGAGTCTTTGGTATGACTTGAACTATGATTGAACCCTGATCTCCCGGACCATATGTGAACTCTGTAAACACGGGACCAATGGACACTGCTATGAAATATGAGTCCGCCAAGTAATGCTAAATGGTACAAAACTGTATCTAGAATTATTCAGTGGTACACACTGCAAAAGAAATCCAAGAAAAGATGAGGTTTTTAGAATGGGAGGTTCTTCCACATCTTCCATACTTACCAGATTTAGCACCTAAAGATTTCCAATTTTTTCAATCACTAGAATTTTCCTAAGTGGCAGAACATTCAGAAACAAAGAAGCAGAAATGGTCTTTCAAACGTTTTTCCAAGGAAAGCCCAGTTTCTTTAAACATGTAATCAAATATTTGCCTAAGTATTGGGCTGCAGTCATCGAAAATTAAACAAATTTAACGTCTTTTTATATCAAGTAAAATGCAATTACTTTCTAAATATACTAATACATGTATATATATATATATATATGTGACCTAAGGTCAATTTTTAAGTAGAGTTTAACTGTTTAGAATTCAGAATTTTCCTTTTCCTCGATTGGTTGTCAAGGTTAAAGAGCCTAGTTTGTGCTACTATTTACCTATAGCAGGTGATAGAATGGTTGGATTCATGCCTTTACCAAAGGTATTAGCATGATGTGAAATACAAACAACTTTATTCTGGATTTGAACTCAGATCACCCTGACAACTTCTTATACCTCATCTCTCTCTCTCTCTCTCTCTATATATATATATATATATATATATATATTCATATTTTATATATACAAGGATCATTAAATAAGTTTCCAGACTTTTTTCATATGGGCACTTTTATTAATAGTACACACATGAAACTCAAGTCCCCTTCGAAGTACTCTCTCCTGGCTGCAATGCACTTGTACCGTTCCAACAACTTCTGGAAGGCCCCATGGAAGTCCTCTTGTGTGAGCATGTCAATGACCTTCATCACAGCCTCTTTCATCTCCTCAATTGTCTCATAACGACAGCCTCAGAGCTTAGGGAATAACCAAAAGTCACAGGGAGCAAAGTCTGAACTATAGGGAGGGTGAGGAATTGTCTTGATGCCCATCTTGGTCAAATAGTCTGTGACAAGGATGGAGTAGTGGACTGGTGCATTGTCCTGCTGGAAATGCCAGTGACTCGATTTGAAGAGTGCTGGCCTCCTCCGACGGAATCTCTTCCCAAACTCCCTTAAAACCTCAACATAGTAACCCTAACCCTAACCATAACGCTAACCGTTTGGCCAATCAACTCTGGTGTATTGACTTCCTTACTTCTCCTACACCTCTCATCATCCCTCACAGACTGCCTGCCTTCCTTGAATCTCTTATGCCACTCAAAAACTGATGCTCAATTCATGCAATATGCTCCAGAAGCAGTCTGAAGCATTCCATACGTTTCTGTGGCATTTTTTCTGAGTTTAAAACAGAATTTTATTGCATATCATTCTTCTAAAGTGTCCTCACATCCAGATTGCATTTTTGAAATTCACCAGCTGTGACAATCAAGCGTTAGTAGGGTGTATTCCAATTCTTGCTGTAGCTGTTCATTTGAACCTGAAATCATAAAAATTGATCAGTTATCTCATAAGAAGCATAGCAATAGCATACTGAATTTTCTAGAGTCTACACCAATTTTAAATGCCTGTACACAAAAAGTCTGGAAACTTATTAAATGCACCATGTATGGATATATATATATATATATATATATATATATATATATATTGAGTGATGTAACAGACTTGAGGAGCATACAGGGGAAGGGAGGAGATGACAAATGCAATTTATAAATATATAAATTAAATCTTTACTATATATCTATATGTATATATATATTTTGACATGGCCTGGATGACCTGTTTTCAATCCCAGGTTGAATCATACCAAAGACTCAAAAAATTGTACTTGAGGCTACCTTGCTTTACACTCAGTATAATAAGGTACAGATCAAGGGTAAAGTGAAACAATCCAGGGAATGGAATTGCACCCTACCCTACACCTTGATTGTAGTAGCAATCGAAAAGGGAACCTTTGGGCCACCCTCAACTACAGTCTCCAACTTATATATAAATATATTTCTGAAATATGATTTGCCATTTTGAGGATTTTGAGAACTAGTTGTGTAGTCTTGTAACTTGACAGCTAATCCAAGAGCACCAAATTAAGCACTTGTAAAGAAATACTCTAATACTGGATCACTCAGTCATCAGCAAAGATTGGATGATTTAGGAAACATCACATCATCAACTCCTACATACAGTCCAGATTTGGCTAGCCCTATAAGTCAGGCTAAGAATATGCTGACTGAAACCTCTGCAGAAGAATAAGAACCCCCACACAATAAAATGGGTGTTTTAGCTCTGACACTAGACAGCATCTGATGATGACCTGGAGTGGTGGTACCTGTTAGAGTCTTGTCTACGGATCAAATAGATCTGTGTGCAAATTATTTATATCTAATTAGACAATGACTCAAAAAAAAAAAATGAATGTACTACTAATACAAGTATGATCCCCTAACCTCTCAGCATAAAATAATCTCTTGCCCAGTTGACTGGGCTGTAGAATACACTGACTACACCTCTGCAGAGGGGTAAAACCCTCGCCAATGAGTGTCCTGTATATGACACTAAACAATCTGATAGTGAGGTTCAAGTGATGCTGAAGCTTTGGGGAATACAGAGAACCCCTTCATTGCCATTGTTCCCAGGTTCACTCTGGCCTGGAATGGTAGCACCTGATAGTGCCCTATCTATGGGTCAAATAGAACTAATAGTATACTTATGCTAAACTAAATTGTTTGAAATGGAACTGTTTTTGACATTGAAACTGTACTTACACTGAACTGAATTTTTTGATATAGAACTGTTTTGACATTCAACTATGTATAAACAAAATCTGTACTTATACTAAACTGAATTAGCTGAATTAGAATTGTTTGAATAAACTGAATAGCTTGAAATAGAAATGTTTTTTCTCATGCTAAACTGAATTGTTTGAAATAGAACCAACTATTTTCATAAAAATGGATTTGGTGTTAAATAACCAACAAAGGATGATATGCCATAAATCCAACCAACCAACCAACCAACCAACCAACATAAAATAATTCCAGGCAGGTTGGCACACTATTAATCCATGAACAAGACTTGGTTTCTGACAGTTTTCCGTTTTCTTCAATACTAAAATTGTTATCAAAACCCTATTGACAAGATTTACAAGAATGCTACTAGTTTGTTGGTAATTTACAAAGCTCTTTGCTTCGATGTGGCACAAGGCCGAATGAATGGGGCACCCAATGAGACTCAAACTCACTCGTGTAGGTTCGCTAGTCTAGCTTACACTACCAGAGGTGCCCATATATTAATTTACAAAGCTCTTTACTTCGATGTGGCACAAGGCCGAATGAATGGGGCACCCAATGAGATTCGAAGTGACTTGTGTAGGTTTGCTAGTCAGCTACTAGTTTGTTGGTAATCATTCAAAATGAGAATTTTACAAACTGTTTTGAAAAGTGGAAATGATGCTGCGATAACAGTCTAAGATCTTAAGTAAATTAAAGTTTCTTTTCTCTGAGTAAGAAGACATTGCAAAATAAGGCGTTTCATTTTTAAATTCACTTTTTTCATTTATTTACAAAAACCAATAGTCACTATTAATGAGCTTTTACAAATTCTTTGGTGAGGAGAGGTAAAATTGTTTATACTGCTTCTTCAAGACACATGCCTAAAGTTAATATTTTGTATAAGTTTTCTTACTGAACACTAGTAAGAATTAAATGATCAGCATATGAAAATAATATTAGATTTGCCATGTCTGTTTATATGTTAAATTTAATGTGGAAATTTGGTTATATGTCTCTTTAGATTTAATGTGGAAATTTGGTTATATGTCTCTTTCTTATATATGCTTTTAGTCATAACTAGAACGAATGAAAGTTTTGGCATTTTTTTCAATAAATTCTACTTGCATATTTCAAATTACATAAACTGATACTACTATCATTACAACAACTACTATTACTACTACTGCTAGATAATAATAATAATAATAATAATAATAATAATAATAATAATACCAAAAGAGTACAAGACAAGAAACGACTGAGTGGGGTAGGTGATTCATCGGCAATTGTGCAAGAAATTGAAATTAACCATACTACCAAATGGTATATACACAAACCAGATATCATTCCAGAGAATAAGGCATACAAAATTCACTGGGATTTTGAGATACAAACAGATCAATTAATTTTGGCCAGACGAACAGACCTTGTGATAGTTAACAAAAAAAAAAAAGAGAAAAGAGTGAAAATCAAAGAAAACAAAAACACATACAAATACCTAGACCTTACCAGAGAACTAAAAAAGCTATGGTGCATGAAGGTGATGGTGATACCAATTGTAATTGGTGCACTTGGAACAATCCCCAAAGGCTTGCTAAGGGTGCTGGAGGAGTTGTAAATCAGAGGGTGAGGCAATACCATGCAAATTACAGTAATGTTGTCAGCCAGAATGTTGAGAAGAGTCCTGAAGACTGGAGGAGTCTTGTCACTCAGACTCCAGTGACAGACTATTAGCTAATGCTGGTAGGAAAATCTCACAAGCAATAATATAATAATAATAATGATGATACTTGAACCCTGTCAGAGAAATAAAAAGCAGTGGATGAAGGTAATGTCAATTGTTGTTGGTGTACTTGGAATAGTCTGCAAAAGCTGAAATAGTCTGCAAAAGTAGCAAAAGAATAGAGAAAATCCAGACTACAGCATTGTTGAAATCAGTCAGAATACCGAAAAGGGTCCAGGTGATCTGAGGAGACTTGCAGTCACTCACACTCCAGTGAAAGACCATCACCTAACGCTGATGTGAAAAACTCATCAGGAGTAATATATGATAATCAAAAACTGCAACAAAAATAACACAAAGAAAAACAGAAAAAACAGAAATTATAAAACTGAGTAAACAAAAATTGGAAGAAAAACAACCACAATGATATTTGAGAAGATTAACTGAAGAAATTGCACATTAGATGACATAAATATGGCTCGACAGAAACAAGCAAAAGAGAGAAAGTGAATCACTCTTGATGATAGTCCAGAAAAAGGTAAAAAAAAGCAACGATGTAAAAGTTAGAATAAATAAGACTTGACAGAATAGAAAGAGTAGATTCTGTAGGGAGAGAGAGAGAGAGAGAGAGATAAAGATGAAAGAGAGAGGAAAGAGAGAGAGAGATGAAAGAGAGAGAGAAAGATGAAAAAGAGTGAGAGACAGAAAGAGGGAGAGAGAGAGAGAGAGAGAGATGAAATTGAGAGGTGAGAGTTAGCGAGAAAGGAAAGAAAGAGAAAGGAAAGAGATAGAGAGAGAGTGAGAAAGATGAAAATGAGAGAGAAAGAGAGAGAGAAAAAAGAGAGAGATTAAAGAGAGAGAGATTAAAGAAAAATAGACTAAAGAGCGAGAAAGAGAGAGAGAGATGAAAGAGAGAAAGAGAAAAAGAGAGAAAGAGAGAGATATGAAAGAGAGAGATATGAAAGAGAGAGAGATGAAACAATCAACTTAATCAATTCAGGAAAGTGATCTAGAAAGAGCTGGCACAATTTTTGTTGGGAAAGAGATCAACTGGGAATTGTGCAAACAAGTGAATTCTGGCCTTGCAAATCAAAGGTATATGCACAGAGCAGAATCTGTACTGGAAAGTGCGACACAAAATTTCTCTGGGATTTTGAGATAAAAACAAATCACATAATCCAGGCCAAAAGAGATATTGTAATGGTTAACAAGAATAAAAGCACTTGTTGGTTGGCTGACTTAATCATATCAACAGACCATGGAGGGAAATTTAGAGAAAGGAAAAAAACTAGATAAATACTTAGACCTTGCCAGAGAACTGAAAAAAATATTGAGTGTAAAAGTGACAGTGATGTCAATTCTGCTTGGGGCCTTGGAACAATTGCAAAGAACCTGGAAAAGAGACTTAGGAGACTTGCTGTCACATTGAATCCAGTAAATGCCACCAAAGAACAACAATCAAAAACTCTATGGAATATAAAGGTAACAGTGATACCGGTCAAGCTATAGTCCTTGGAACAATCACCAAAGAACCTGGAAAAGAGACTGAATGATCTTGAGTTACAGGGAAGTATTGAGACCATTCAGACTTCAATACTGCTGAGAATAAATCAAATACCAGGAAGCATCTTGGTGAGTTAAAAAGACTTATTATCCCTTGGACTTCAGTGAAGGGTATCAATTATTGATATAAAGTATAATAAAGAATTAAATTTAAAAATACATCTTTAAAAATCAGACCTTAATTATGAACTGAATTCAAGAGATACTGTGCTGGCAGAATAAGAGAAGTAAGTTAAATTTTCATTTCAGTCTTCTTTTTTTTTTTATATCTAAAACAATGATTTAATTATCATCATCATAATTATTCTATTTGAAGATATCAAAAATCTTGAAAAGAATTATTCTCTTTTAATATTTTTACCTTTATTATTTTTTTCATTATTTTTCCTTAGTTTTTATGTAATTTATCTTTCATTTCTTTCTTTCCTTCGTATTTATTTCTTTTAGATTTCTTGAAATCTATCTTCTTCTTTCCATTCTTTCTTTTGATTTCTTATTTTACTTTCTGTTTTTTTTTTTAATTATTTTTCCTTTCTTCTTCTCTTTCTTTTATCACTATTTCTTTTACTTTTCTTGGAATCTGTCATCATCCTTCCATTCTTTCCTTCCATTTCACTTTTTTCTTTGTTTCTTCTTTTTTTTTTCATTCAAATTTTCTTTTTCAGTTTTTTCCTTTTTCCTTCTTAGTTTTTTGCAATGTTTTTACTTCCTTTAATTATTTCCTTCAATTTAAAAAAAAAAAATTTCATTTGTTTCTTCTTGTCTGTTTTTCCTTCTATTTTTAAGTAGTTTCTCTTTCTTTCATTTCTTTCATTCAAATTCATTTCTTTTACTTTTCTTGGAATCTTTTTCCTTTAATTCTTTTCTTCAGATTTCCATTTTCACTTTCTTCTTTCTATTTTTTTTTTCTTTTGTTCTTTTGAGTTTCTTTCTAAATTTTCTCATCCCCACTTAATTTGATTTTCATTCTTTATTCTTTTACTTTTCTTCTTTTCTTCATGTCCACCACATTTTATCATTTTTGTTTTCTTTTTCCTTCCCTTCCCTTTTCCAATACTGTCCTCCCTACCCAGTTCTATCACAACTAACTCTTTCTTCCATTGCATCCAAACCTGAATTAAGAATGAATCCCTCCATGAACTGCAAAGCATCTCTTTGCATATTCCAGAATCCCAAGGGGAAAACTTGATTGGCTTCGGACACCTTTTCCGAAGCAAAGAATCTCCAGGGCAGATGTAGTTATTAACGTATCATTAAAATTCGGAATATTTTGATGTGAATACATTACGGAATACTCTAGAATGCCTTCTGGCTGAACATTACTGGGTCTGGAATAGGGGCCTGAAATAAAGGCCAGGCTTTGTATTAGAGTTGGGAACAGAACAAGGGGATGAAGGATGTGAAGAAGGCAATTGGAGATTGCTTGTAGATGGAAACACATGAGAGAAATAATATAGAAATGTGTACTGGAGAAAGAAAGAGATCTGAAAAGAAAAGATATTGAATGTAAGGAGATTGGTGACAATATGGTGAAATAGAGAGAGAGAGAGAGAGAGAGTGGGGGAATAGAAATTCAGGGAATGAAATAGTATAAATTCTGCAATAATTCACCAAATGTTTCTTTGTTCATGCGTTTATTATGGTATAACTCTATGATGGGTCGAGCTCCAGCTACTAAAGTTTATACAGTTACTAATGGAATCCTGGAACACGTTTTTAGCATATTAGTTCTTCAATATTCCAGAATTGTTTCAGTATCCAGTTTGTTTGGCAATGTATGTATAAATTCTAAACTGAACCCTTACTTGTATCAATCAGGTAAGCTAAACCAAATCTTTAACTTTTTATTCAGCAGAAAATTTCCTTGCCAGAAACCAAAGATATAATTTTTTTTCTAGTCACAGGAAAACCACGATTAAAAATTGTTGCTATGTTTACATTTATGGTATGAGCAATGACCATCATGGAGCCATAAACATTAACCTTTTGACAACATTTATTAATTTGTAAGTCTTCACAAAAACATACTTTAGTGTTATGCCTGTGTTCATTGCTGCAATAAAAAGGTTTGGCAGATAAATTTATGGCCAGTTTATATAATGTCAAGAATAAATCATTGATTTTCTCCAGTGTTGCTTCACTCAGATATAATTCAATAGATATATGGTTCAAACCAATGATCTCTTATTGGGGCAAAAAAGCCATTTAGGTATTTTGCAGGAACTAGCTTAAAATGACTTGGCATTTTAATCCATTATATCCAATAACTGATGGTCTTTCACTTCAGGACTTTATTTAACATATGAAACCACTGCCTTTAAAGACAGCTGATAGCTATGCTAAAAGAGTACTGTTTTGAAAAGAGTACTGTTTTGAAAAGAGTACTGTTTTGAAAAGAGTACAGTTTTGAAAAGAATACCATTTGAAAAGAATACAGTTTTGAAAAGTAGAAGGGACACTGGGATAAGTGTGTGAGATTTTCAGGGGAGCACTTTAAAATGGACAAAGATGCCATTGTTATAGATTGGCTAGTTTTTTCCTAATATTAAATGGCTGAATACAAAATTCAATTACATGTAAAAGCTAAATTTCCAAATTTTAGAATTTCCTCAAAAACGTTGTTATCATAAAAGAGAGGAAGACAGAGAGGAGTAGAAATATGAAGAAAGAAAGACAAGAAATAAAAAGAGAGGAAAACTAGAAATAAAAAGAGAGAGACCAGCTGAGAGGAAGTAAGGTATTGTAAAATGGCTCAATTTCAACTCACATCCTGTTTATAGAATTCATCAAAAATTAATTAATTGCAACATCCATGTCGCATCAACAGATTTTTCAAAAAATAAAAGTTGCTAAAAACCATTGACTTAAGAGAACTGCACTTTTAAGAACTGTTCAATTTGGAATATTTTAGTTTCCTTTAGAATCTCACCATTTTCCTTGTTCAGTTTTGAAATTCATTTCCAAGGTAAGTGTATGATGTGTGTTCAGTGATATATATTTTAATTTAACCCTTCAGTCTATCATTTTAGCTTAAAGGTGAAAATAAAACTGATAAAAAGAAAAAGAAAATGTAAGTATACTCCCCATAAAATTATGCCCCACCTGGCAAAAAAGAATTAGCCTACTTGAAAGATGTTCACCTTGTTTTTTATTTAGCTGTAAATAAACTAATAACACATAAGAAATAAAACATTTTTTATTTACTAGCAAAATATTCTGATTTCATGAAATGTTCCTTAAACTAGATCAAATTATTATAATTTGGTATAATTGTTTCCAAGCCACAGAGAGAAAATATTCATAGAATAACCCAAAACTGAGAGAAAATATGGAATCCATTGACAAAAAATTTGAATTAATTCTTAGTTGACCCTCCTTAAACTCCTGTGACACTTTAAATTCTTTCAGAAATGAATTTCATCTATATTTCACAATATTCTTAATCAATGTGATTCTGACTTCCCTGCATTGCAGTTAATAGATCTACTTTGGTGGATGGAGCCTTCTCAGGGACCATTTTAAAAATTTCCACCATAAATTTTTAATTAGATTTTGATCAGAGCTGTTTGCTTACCATGTCCTTGATTTTATATGCCGTTTCTGAAGAAAAATTTTAATCCTCTTTGCTCTTCAAAAAGATGCCTTAACATCCCATATAATGACTTTGTAATCATTAAATCAGTTTGGATTGAAAAATTATCCAGGATTTCAATGTACATAGCTGCATTGATTATCAATGTAATGATTGCCATTTCCACTGGTCCTTTAAATGACATGCAACTCCATATTATGAATTACTTAGGAAATTGACTTGTTTTCTTCCAGTTGTCATCTTTATGTTTCATTTGAACCACACCAGACAAAAGTTTCAACATTATTGTCTTTACCAATTCAAATTATTGATTCCTCATTGAATATCACTTTCATCATGATTTTTCTTTTTAGCTTAATTTAACCTCATTTTCTTATGTTTGTATGTCAGGGACTTCTTTGATTTTCTCCATTTAAATCTCATTTCCTTTAACCTTTTTCTTACAGTTCTGTTACAAACACTGATTACTGCTTCTATCCATTTGTTTTTCTTTTGTTCTCTTGTACATTTTCTATGTTCAAAGTATATTGTTTGATTCATTGATGTCTTTTATTGGTCAACCAGTATGCTTCCCTTTTTAACCATTCCATTTCTTTTATATTTACACATAATTATATTTAAACACAGCTGTCAACCAACGTCTTTCACTAATGATCCACATGCCTTTTCCGAAATGAGTTTTACAATACTCTCCATTCTTTCAACTGACAGTTATTTTATGAGAGCTATATTTCCTTTAAATTAGGAATGCCTAACCACTTGTTAAGGTCAGCAAGACTGGTCTTTAGATAGATTTGCATGTTTAGTCTTCAACTGGTCTTTAAATTAATTTGCATATCTTCAACTGGTATTTGCTTTTGGATGCAAATTATAAGAACATTCCTTCAATTTTTCTTCAATATTGGGTGATTCTTTTGTATCTTCTGCATGGCTTCAGAAAAAAATACTATTAATTTAGATAATTTAATCTTGTTTGTTTTAGTAATATTTTAGGAAGCCAGAATGTTTGACTATTAAATAAAAAATGTTTTGTATTGAATCTGTTATCCGTTTATCTGCTGCTAAATAAAAAAAACAAGATCATTATCTTCTAAGTGTGTTAATTTCATGATTTTTGCCTCATTGGTCAAGTGGGTTGAGTGTTTGCCAATGGTCCAGGAGACCTGGGTTCAATTCCAGGTCGCATCATACCAAAGACTTTAAAAATGGTACTTGATACCTCCTTGCTTAACACTCAGAATAGAAGGTGTGTATCAAGGGTAAAGTAGAGCAATCCAGGAAAAAGAGTAGTGCCCTCCCCTACACCTTGGTGTTGTAGCTATTGAAAAGGGAGCTTTAGGTCACCCTCAACTATGGTCGCCAACATTACTACTTTTTTAAAACAAATCCATCAATATTTTATCAAGTAATCTTTTAATTTCTTTCACTGTTTCAATTTCATTATTTACTAAGCTTTGCTTAGTCCTGTTTGCAGGCCTTAAATTATTTACTGTTTATGCTGTTCTTAAGTGATTTCCCATCTAAATACTGACCAGGTCCATTGCTGCTCAACTTTAATAATCTTAGCGGAACCAGTGTTTTCATCATCACTTGACTAGAATACTGATATGATTTTCTTTTTAGATTTCAATTATTAAATTTTATTATTCATATTATCTAATATATAATATACTTATTTTTGAGCTTTTAAGTTATAAGGTTGTCAACTTCAAAAATTTAGTAGAATTTCTTTTCATCCAATATTGTGTGACACAGAGCAGCTGAAACTGAAATTTCAAATTTCAGTATAATATACTGCTGGAGTTACTTCCCTTGGTCATTATCAAGTTAGGTACATCTGTTACATATCAGATTGGAGGAATCTATTCGTGACATGTAGAGTAGTATTCAAATTAAGTTATAACTGTTAAATAGGGGAAAAACACTGTTAGACAACTCAGATTAATTGACAGTTGATGAACCTGCAGCCAATCTGAGACCACGTCTGATTAGATGGTCTCAATCAGATGATTGAGAAGTTAGAAGCAAGATTTTAAATTTATGTTGGCCAAGACCAGTTGAAATGAGAGGATTTTTCCCAACTATGGTTGTTATTGTCCATGCACACCGAACCTATGAGGTCAGTAATATATATAGAATGAATAAAGTTACGTATGTAGATGAGAAAAGAAGACTTCATATGTGTTATTTATCCTGGCTAAGAGAACAGAGCAGCTCTAAAAAGATGGAACAATATGGAGGCTGAAGAATAACAAGATGACTATCCAATGAGACTTATATATAACACATATGCAGACTCAATGCTATAATGTATATTGCAAGTGTCTATGCAGAGCCAATATTATTAAGTGGCAAATTAAACTAGAAATTGCTTTACTCTGTAAATAAAATATTCTAATGTGAATCAGTTTATAAAAATCTTTTTAGCATATGCCATTCTATGTTAAAATAGTAAACAAAAATTAAATCATTCGACTTACTTAAAAGTTGACTTTTGAGTCAAACCACATCTACAGAGTTTACATTATAACTAGTTATTACCCATCAAACAGATATATTTGAATTTCGATGAGATGATTCTTTTAGATATTAAACTAAATAATATCATATTATTATATAAATAGATATGATATAGATATCACTATGAGATTGGGGAAATGTAAACCGAAACTCTGTCTCTGATGACCAAAAACAGGTCAAATAAGATCTCATTTAACAAATGGAGATATTACTTCACCATTTCATTTTCAGTCTTGCCCAGTCGGCTTGGGCTTTAGAATACACCGACTGCTTCTCTGAAGAGGGATAAGACCCCCCTCAACGAGTATCCTGGATATGATACTAAAAAATCTGGAATTTTGGGGAATGCGGAGTACCTCTTTATTGCCATCACTCCCAGGTCCACTCTGGCCCAGCGTGGTAGCACCTGATAGGGCCATATCTATGGGTTTAATTGAACTAACGACATACTTATGCTAAACTGAATTGTTTGAAATAGAAATGTTTTTGACAATTAAACCGTACTTACATTTAAACTGTGTGCTTATGCTAAACTGAATTATTGGAAATGGAACTGTTTTTTGACATTGAAACTGTACTTACACTAAACTGATTTGTTTAATATAGAACTGTTTTGACATTTAACAGAGTGTAAACCAAATCTGTACTTATACTAAACTGAATTAGCTGAATTAGAATTGCTAGACTAAACTGATTAGCTTGAAATAGAAATTCTTTTCACAATTAAACTGTACTTACATTTAAACTGCGTACTAATGCTAAACTGAATTGTTTGAAATAGAACTATTTTCATATACGATAATCAATGTAAGCATAAAGGTTGATATGCCATAAAACCCAAACAAACAAACAAACATTTTCAATAGCTTCTCTTCTTTTTTTAAATGAAACATTTTTCCCCAAAAAACTTTTTCTCTTGACAATGACCAACGTTTGAAATCAATTGAGAATAATCAAAAAATAAATAATACAAAAAAATATTTCTATTTGTCTAATCCTTTTTGTTCATCTTTACATATATATCATCATCACCATGTTGTACTACTAGCACAGATTTTCCAGACTCTCTCTCTCTTGTCATTCGTCCCAATGATCCACCACTTCCAGCAGGTCTTTTAGATTGCATCTTGTGTATGTACCCAGCTGTAGATAAGGTTTTGTTGAATGGCCAACACTTGCACATCCGTGTGAGTGGGTCCATAGGAGAACTGCTAATGAGTTTGTTCTTACTACTCCAACAGTGTCCCACGTGTCTTGTTCGTCTTATTTGGATGGTTTTAGAGATGGGAGGTTGGTGGCCGTACAGCTGCCTTTTTGTAGGATGGTGTTTCCAGGATTTATTCAATATTGCTCATAGTATTCTTGTGGAATTGCCATCAAGCTTTCTCTTGATATGCTTAGACAGCGTCCAAGTGGTGCATCCATATAGTAGAATTGACACAACCGCTACTTGGAAGAAACTGCATTTTATTTCATTGGATAAGTCTGACTTACATATGATTGATAACCCTTCAATAGCAGTCCATGCCTTTTCTAGTTGAATACTGATGTCATTCGTTTTCAGTTGATGAGATGCTGCTTCCGAGGTATGGGAACTTCTCCACAAATTTCAGAGAACTATCATTTAGTATGGAGATCTCTCCTTTTTGATTAAAATATATGTACTCTGTTGTGTCTGGATTCACATGAAGGCCAATACCACCAGCAGACTAGGCAGATGACATACCACTTCTTGCAAAACACACACACACACACATATTTATATATATATATATATATATATATATATATCATTTTTTCTTTTTTTGTTAATCCAAAGAAAAAAGAAAATATTTTAAAATAAATGAGATCACAAGGAGATTTATTTTTTAAATTATCTATTTCATTCCTACATGTGTTTCTAGCATCAAATCACTGCTGTTAAACACTCCCTGACAACAGTGATAAAAAGCGCTAGAAACACATGTAAAAGTAAAATAAATTATTTAAAAGAATTTATGGACCTATTCATTTTAATATATATATATATATATATATACATATATATATATAAATATATATATAAATATATATATATATATAAATATAAATATATATATAAATATATATATATATATATAAATATATATATATATATATATATATATGAAAAGAAACAGTCAGAGAATTAAACTGAGTCAGAAAGAAAGCTTTTAGGGAGCTAAAGCCAGCTCACCTTTGTAGGTGTTGAGGGAAAGGACTGGAGAGAGAAGATTAATCTTAGCATGGTTATAGCAAGATGACTTTGACTAAACTCATGACATCTCCAAAGACTAGAGAGATGTGAAAACACAAGAAATAACAGCTTTTCTTTCTTTTCTTCTGTACAGAAAATCATACCACAACAGAAGTAAGTACCCTTTGCAACAAATATATATGTCTATATATATATATATATATATATATATATATATATATATATATACATATATATGTATACATATATATGTATATATATATATATATGTCTATATATATATATATATATATATATATATATATAGAGAGAGAGAGAGAGAGAGAGAGAGAGAGAAAGAAAGAGAAAGGAAAATAGGGAAGGAGAAAAATGAAAAAACTTTAAAAGTAAAGTACTTTTTTCATTAGATTGGAAAATATAGGTACATAAATATATATATATTTACCTACTCCTCCACATAAAACAGAGTTTAAAAAGTTTTCTTATAAAATTTGAAAAACTAATTCAAATTTCTGTCCTAATTTCTGTGTAGGTAAGTCTCATACAAAAGTGAGAAGTCTGTAACAAATCTAAAATCTGAGGTTTGAAATTTTTGAATGACACTTATATAAATATTTATATATACATATATATATATATATATATATATATATATATATATATATATATGTATATATATATATATAATTTAATGCCCTGATGATAGTTGAATGTATAAATCAAAATATTTAATGTTAGCAAATAATTCAACCATAAATAAAATCATCCTCTGAATACCATATTTTTTTATGTTTTTCATTTACACACACACACACATATATATATATATATATATATATATATATATATATATATATATATTTATATATATATATATATATATATATATATATATAATCTTTCTCTCCTAGGTGAGCATGACTAAAATCTCCAGACATCAAACAATGATGTGTAACTCCAGACATCAAACAATGATGCGTAACTCAAAGGCTCTGTTGTATCTTATGTTTTTACTTATATTGTAAATAAATGAAAAGTTAACTTTTTTTATCTTATATAATTTTAAATCATTTACTTGCTCAATCACTCACTCACTCACTATTTCTTCAACTCACTCACTCACTCACTCATTAAATGATTCTTTCTTTCTTTCAACCATTCACACACATTTACTCACTCTTTCTTAAACTCACTCAGTGATTCTTTCTTTTTTTCAGCCACCCACACACACACTCATTCAGTCTTTCTTCAACTCGCTCACTCACTCCCTCACACAATGATTCTTCCTTTCTTTCAGCCACTTACACACTCACTCACTGACTCTTTCTTTCACTAACTCACTTTTCACATGGATAGCATTTCCGTGCCTCAATTTTTGTCTATTCTTCATTGCTGTCCACCCTTTTATTATTTCTTAGCTCTGCTAATATATTTCACATGATCAATCTTTATAACTTTTATGTTTACAGGAGTCTGACCCGACAGAAGATGAACAAATAATCATGAATAAGAATTATATAATTAACATAATATTAAATATTTAACCAATTAAATTCTTCTGATTATTTAATCAGTAAAAACAAGTAAATTTGGTGACCTTAGTCGAGGGTGACCCAAAGGCTCCCTTTGTAATAGCTACTACACTGACTCAAAAAATTGGTACTTCACGCTACCTTGCTTAACACTCAGCATTATAAGGTAAGTATCAAGGGTAAAGTGGAGCAATCCAGGGAAGAAGTAGCGCCCTCCCCTACACCTTGGTGTAGTAGCTATCAAAAAGGGAGCCTTCGAGTCACCCTCGACTACGGTCACCAACTTTACACAGAGGTGCAGGGGAGGTCACAAGTCCATTCTCTGGATTACTCCACTTTACCCTTGATTCTTACCTTATAATACTGAATATTAAGCAAGTAGGTATCAAGTACCAGGTTGAGTCTTTGGTACGACTCGACCTGGGATTGAATCCTTGTCTCCTGGATCATTGTCGAATATTTTAATAGTTATCTCTCTTCATAAAATCTAATAATCAATTTGAACATAGAACAGACCCACATAGTTGATATTAAAATGCAAGATGGATTGGAAACTGCTTTATTCTCATTGAATATATTAATGATATTGTACCAGCAAAAATCTTGCAATGATTATCTGTTTTACTGCTTTTAACACATATAAAAAATCTGATCCAGTTTTGGGTATTAATAGAAAACAATATTTTTTATAAAAGACATTGGTTTTATATTAATGATAGTATTACTATTGAGAACATCTATAGTCATTTACTCAGTTGGCTAGCACTTAAGAATAAATTAACTGTATCTCCGCAGATGGGTAAAACAATCCCATCTCACAACAAGTTTCCCAAATATGACAAAAAACCATCTTATGATAGAGTTCCTGTCCTGGAGCTTTGGGGAATATGGAGTACCCCTTCTATGTCATTATTCCCAGGTCGACTCTGACACAGAAAAGTAGTACCTGATAGCATGCTATCAATAGGTCAAATAGAAATATTTATTCATTTTCTATACTTAAAACCATTTAACTGTGTGCAAAAAAATGTTAAATTGAATTATGAGTATTTCATGCAAAACTTGGAGCCATTTAGCGGCAGGCAAAGGAATGATTGTGACGTGGTATGCTAGCAAGAGAGGGAAAAGGAGATCAATTCCCCTACCCTTCTGTGTTTGAATCAACAGTCATTAAGACTGACCGCTAAAATGGTAGGCTAATGAAGGTCAATTCCTCGCACTCCATGATTTGCAGCCTGTTGAACAAAGTAACGAATCCTGGTCAGAATCCTGTAATCTGTTGGACAAAGAAAGAAATCCAGGTCACTCAAATATCATAACTGAATGGAATAGTGGAAGAAGGAAAAAGTCAAATGATTGGCTATAGACCCTTTAGCGCCAAAATAATACCTTTTTGTCCGAGGAAATTTGGAAAAGAATCTTTAGTTTGAGGACAGAAGTCAGCGTGGAAAGATTTGCTGACTTATAGCCAAAACTCTGGGAGGTCCCCTTGCTCCAAGAAGAATCTTTAGTTCTGGACAGAAGTCGGCGTTAGAAAGGGCTAACATTCAGCCAGATTCTGGGAATGCCACTCGCCCATAAAAGAAAGGAGCCTGAAAATTAAGCCTTGTCAAAGATAAGCACAACTTAAACTGTTTTTCCTTCTTCCTTTCCTAAATATTTGAATTATATATATTCAAAAAAGGAAGAGAGAAACTGAAAGGATTCTGTTTCATCAACAGTAAATTAGAGAGTGGACTTTGTTATATGCGCCAGCCCGGCAACTTAAGCATTTTTTTCAAGTAAAAGGAAAAAAAGAAAAGGAGAAAGAAGAAAAGGACTGTTGAGAGACATTTATGTTTGATACTGCCTGCTGGCTTAATATAACCGGTATTTTAAAAAGAAAATTTCTTAAATCTTATCATTATTTGTTTGGTCATTACCTATTAAAACTTTGTTATATTTTAAATGCACCCTTGTGTTGAAATCTATTGATTGTGTTATTTATCTATTGAGTCACCTTCTTTTGCACATATCTGTTTCAGCTTCGTATCGCTTTCATTAATTCTTGCTAAATGTCTTATTCACCTTAAAACATTATAAGGGAATTTTTGGAAATTTGACTACAATTAATATTTCTTTTAACCTGGAAGTCCATGTCTGAGGTGGTAGGAAAACAAAGGACTTGGTGGGGTATGTGAAAGTGAATTGGAAACCCCTTTGCCAGTGTCAAAGATCAGTCTAGCCCTAAATTAACCCCCACATTATTTGCCAGTTACCATATGCCCCAAAAAGGAGTCATGACTAGGACTTATTTTGCGGAGGGTCAAGTGCCAGACTGCCCGCAACGTCACATGTGCATAAAATGAACTCCCATCCTGGGATAATTATTTATGCAGCATCACAGATGTTAGATAGAATTATTAGTGTTAAATAGTGAACCTTGAAACTATTTCACTGTTTGCAAAGAAAACTATTAGAGTTAAATAGCAATATTTAAACTATTTAACTGTGTGCAAACAAATGAGCTCTGGCTCACTTAAAAATTGTTTTCAACAAACTATTCATTCACAGATCTTAACATTGAATATATATATATAAAGAGGAATTGGCATTAAATAACTTACAAGTGTTGAAATGCCATAAAACATAACCAACCAACTAACCAATTGTAGTCAGTGTTTGCTGCTACTGATATGGAGACGTTAATGATTATGGTAGGGTTATTAGTTGCTATATTGCACTTTTTCTAATTCTCTTGGTAATCTTTGGAGCAAGGCCAACTTTAAGCCAATTGGAACAATTACTTCTAATTAAGCCTAACATCTAAGGATCCCCCATTCGAGAATAATCTACTTTAGTTTGTCAATTACGTACAACATGAATCATTTCACAGTCAAAACAAAAAGTTTTTAAACCATTTACTTTTCAAAGTTTTTGTTTGTTTAATTGTGTTTTATATCAAAATACAGCTTATATATAAATCATATATATATATATATATATATGATTGACTGATTCATTAGTTGATCAATTTTAATGGCATGTTAACCTGTTAAGGGTTATTTTATGTACCAAGTGGTTAGGGAATCACATTTATTGAAAGTTTATATTTACATTTTTGGGATTGTTTTTCTTTAGAGATTTTTGCTTGCACATGGTTCTATCAATTACAAATAATTTGCAAACAAAACTATATGGCCCATAGATAGAACCCTTACAGGTACTACCACTCTGATCCAAGGAAATCTATGAGTAACAGCAATGATGGGGTACTCCAAATCTCCAGATCTCCATAATTGGAGCCTCACCATCAGGTATGTGTTATGATACCCAACCTGTGGACTGTAATGAACTCTTCTTGTTGCTATTAATACCGGGAGAATATTCATCTCGGTGGAAGTTCTCCCCTGCCTAGCACTTTGGCAGTCAGACCGACGTTCAACACCTTTTTATCAATGTTGTATTATACTTTCATTAATATACTTTGTTCCATGTAAACCCGAGTTCGAGACTTTCTTCCGGATCCTTTACTGGTCTACAACAATATGTCATATCCAGAAGACTTTTTTTTTGGGGGTGGGTATCTTACCCTTCAGCAAGGGATACAGTCAGCATATTATAAGCCCTACTGACTGACAGTTATATATATATATATCATCATCATCATCATCATATCGCGCTGGTAGCACAGATATCCCTGACCCTCTCTCGCCACTCCTCCCTATCGTTCATCGCCCTAGGTAGGTCTTCAGGACAACATCCTGTATCCTCACATAGCTGCTGAATGTATGTTCGTGCTGGTCGTCCTGCTTTTGCGCGGCCATGTGTGGGGATCCATAAGAGTACATCTCTTATGAGTTCGTCCCTACTTCTCCAGCAGTGACCTGCATGTCTGGTTCTTCTAACTTGAATAGTTTTCGTGATAGGGGGCAGGTGGCCGTACAGTTGGTGTCTTGTGGGGTGTTGCTGCCAGGACTTATTCAGGATTGCACGCAGCATTCTTGTGTAATTGCCATCTAGCTTCTTCTCCAGCCGTTTTGCTAGCGTCCATATATATATATATATTTACTGTTCATACAACTTGGGTTTAATGCAGTGTCATGAGAAATTAAATTTTGATAAAATCAGGAATTCTTTTAAAAATTCAAATATATCTGTGATTTTTTACAATTAGGTAGAATACTTGACTTAATCTCTTCCCTTCCTTCCCGTTTCCCAATAACTTTTTCCTTTTCTTACAATACCTTTTTTTGTACATTAATAATCTCATCATAAATTACTGGAACTTTGCTAGTACATTATATAATTTTGTGTAATTGAAGCTTTCTTCACTGAAATATCTTTCTCTTGAAGACAATTATGATAAGATATTAGTTCATTTTCAATATCAAGTGTGGCATTGATAAATCAATAACTCCTTATTTAACGACCAATCAGTTCAATGCTTATGCAAGCTGGCATAGAAGTACCATTTTTTGAGTCTTTGCTATGACTTGATCTGGGATCTCCCAGGCCATTGGTGGACACTCTACCCAAGAGACCAATTGTAGGATTAGAAAATTTTGCAGTTCAAAACTTATGCTGAGTGTGGTGCAAGATGGCATCAAGTACCATTTTTTGAGTCTTCGGTATGACTTGATCTGGGATTGAACCCTGGTCTCCTGAGCCATCGGTGAACACTCTACCCAAGAGACCAATCGTAGGATTATAAAATTCTGTAGTTTGATACTTATGTAAAATAAAAGCAGAAAGATACCAAATTCTTGAAAGTAATTTTTTAAAGATTTATCCTGAATTTAGAGTAAGAAAAGAACTTCAATAATTGTTTCAGAATTGAATTAAAAGTTTTGAAAAGCAGAACTAAATTAACATTGCACAAAGGGTCAACTTCAAGTCAATTGGATTAATATTTCCCAATTGGACTTAATACACTACACTTGAGTAATCTACTTGAGTCTTGTCAACTATTCACAGTAATACAGATCGTTTCAGACTCACTTAAACTAGCGGTTTTGTAACTATTTTCTTTTCAAAAGTAATCCTCACATTTTATTTGTTTAATTGTAGGCATAGTGCTTCATCTTATACTCTTTTTGTGCCAATTTGCTGCATTCACTTATCATGTGATAATTGTTTTATCTCTATTGCCACAATTATTATTCCCAGCAAGTTTTTTTACACAAGTTTCAGCTGGTGGTTTTTCACTGAAGACCGAATAACAGCAGATCTCCAGGACTCTTCTAAGTATTCTAGCTGAATTTGACAGTCGTGTTATTTGTATAGTCTTGATTCTTCCTCTGGTCTCTAATTCCTACAGTCTCTTTTCTAAACTATTGGAGACTGTTCCAAGTGCACCAACTACAATTGGTATCATCATTACCCTCATATTTCACTGCTTTCTCAGCCTTCTGGCAAGATCCTGGTATTTGTTTGTCATTTTGCTTTTTATCTATTTTCTCTCTGGTCTTCAGGAATGGCAAAATCCACAAGATTACAAGATTTTTTCCTTATTAAGTATGAGTTCAGGTCTTCTGGATGGAGTTGGGTAATCTGTTTGTATCCCAAAGTCCGAGAGAATTTCATATATTTAATTTTCTTGGACAGATTCTGGTTTTTGCATATACCATTAGTCTGTGTGAACAAATTTTAATCTCTTGCACAATTCCAAGTAGATCACCTTTCCCACACAGTCATGCATACACTTGCATTCCTTTGTATCAATTTGTTGCATTCAATTATCCTGTGATTAACTGTTTTATCTATATCACCACATAACTTATACTTGCTATTCTTCTATAAATAATCAATTTTTGTTATGACATATTCATTTCTTAGGGTATTATTTTGTATTGCCATTAAAATTCATTCAATTTCTCTTTTGAGGTTTCCTCATCTTAGCCATGTCCAGGTCTTCTTGTGTATAATTTCCTTGGTTTGTTGCTTGAAGTATCCATACAGTTGTTTTTCTTCCCATTTTTCTATTCTAGATTTTTTTTATTCTTATTCTGTACTGAATTCCCTATGACAATTAGTCTCCTCAGTCTCTTTTCCTGGTTTTTGGCATTGTTCCATTGACACAATGATGATTGATGCCACTGTCTCTTTTATATTCCATATTTTTTCAGTTCTCCGGCAAGGTCTAAGTATTTATCTAGTCTTTCACTTTTCCTTAATTTCACCCAGGGACCTATCAAAAATGTATCAGGCCCCACAGCTTCTAAAGTCAGTCTTTCCTTGGAGTTAAGAAAATGTATCTTATCTATATGTTATGGGTATAAAATGTAAAGTCACAATCAAAGGTAAATAAATAAACTTTCTTGCAAATTCTATCTCAGGTAAATTTCCAAAAGTTTATGGGGAAAAAAAGACAAAAATTGAAATGACAAATATTAAAAACTTTAGTTTAGAAGTTTTCATACAGAAAATATTACAAAAATACTAAAGATGTACAGCAAACTTAAAGGCATTAAAATTCACAAGCCAACAAAGAATGACAACAACATTAAAATAAAACAGAAATATTTGAAAAAAGTATATTCTCATTTTCTATCCAGAGATCATCCATGAATTTACATAAATTTTCAAAGTTTTGGAAACTATAAGACACACTTTAGTTATGTAGATTTTTCTTTTTTCTTTTTTTCTCAAAATTCATCATTTTTGAAATACATTTCGCAGATTATAACAGCCATATTCATACAAATTTTTGTTTGGGTTGACTAAACCTGATTCAGAGCAATTCATCACAGTGACTTGTGTCTTCACTTTTTGAAACTGATATTCTTAACAGTCAAAGAAGTTTTTAATTTTTAATTCTTTTCTTTTTCTTTGTTTTGAATATTCTATTCCATTTTTGTTGCTTTTTGCTTTATTCTTTTTGTTCTTACAAAAGGTTGGTTGTCGGTTATTTAAGGAAATAACATGGTGAATGAGGAATTCTGAGATTTACTGCACAGTGTTGAACTATTTTGAGAGTCTACTTTTTGTTCTTTATTCTCTTTATAGATTTGATTGTGTTTAATTCATAAATGAAAATTAAAGAAATTGCACGGCTCGACTTTTGAAGAGAGGAGAGAGTAAACGAGTATATTTATATAATTCACCAAATGTCTTGTTTGTCCAATTATTTATCATTGCATAACTGAGGATGGAAAAGACTATGATCACTAAATTTTATGCAATACAACTGGGATTCAGGAGAATATTCTTAGTAGATAAGCTTTTAAAATTTTCAAAATATTTCAAGTTTTTATCAAGGGATTCAATTTGCCAAAGTTTTGTCATTTTTCTTTTGACTTTTTCCCATTACTTTTATCCAGTCACCTTATAATCAAGATTTGAATACATTGTATTATGTTTGCATATATCGGATGAGCAATGGCCACTAGGGGCCATAAATGGAAACCTTTGGAAGAAATTTATTAATAGTTTAATGTTATGTACAATTTAATGCATTGCTTGCATTTATTGATAAATAAAAAGTAAGATGGATAAATAAAAAGTAAGATGGATAAATTTAGGATGAGGTTACATTACCTTAAGTCTAATCTTTAGGACAAGTTTTCAGCTAGCAATTCGTAATTCAATAAATTTTTAAATAATGACATTTGCTTTGAATATCTTTTGGTCACAAGTAAATTTTTTTAACAAAACATATATATATATATCATGTTTTGGTTTTAATGTAATTTACATATTTTTTAAATTAATCTTTTCACTCCTTTTATAAAGTTTTATTTCTAATTTCTTTTTCTTTTTTTTATATGTAAACACAAGTTCTTTATTTAAAAAAAGATGTCACCAATTTTGTCAACTTGCATTTAAACTATTTGGACTTCTTCATAGCACAGAAAAGAATGGCTGCAGACTGCTCAAATACAGATTTTTTTTTTCATCTAAGGAAAAAAAGAAAAAGAAAAAGGTATTCTATAGTGTATTCAGTTTCTAGTTTTTGGAAAAGGAGCCCATTCGGAACTTTTACATATACCTAATTTATATATATATATATATATACATGGTGCTTTCAATAAGTTTCCAGACTTTTTTGTATAGGCATTTAAAATTGCTGTAGACTCTTGAAAATTCACTATGTTATTGTTATACATCTTATGAGATGACGGACTAATTTTTATGACTTCAGGTTCAAATGAACAGCTACGGCAGGAATTGGAATACACCCTACTAAAGCCTGATTGTCACAGCTGGTGATTTTCAAAAATGCAATCTGGCACTTTAGAAGAACGATATGCAATAAAATTCTGTTTTAAACTTAGAAAAAATGCCACAGAAACGTATGGAATGCTTCAGACTGCTTTTCGACCATCTTGCATGAATCAAACATCAGTTTTTGATTGGCATAAGAGATTCATGGAAGGCAGGGAGTCTGTGAGGGATCATCAGAGGCATAAGAAGAGTAAGGAAGTCAATACACCAGAGTTGATTGGCCAAACGGTTAGAGTTAGGGTTAGGGTTACTATGTTGAGGTTTTAAGAGAGTTCAGGAAGAGATTCCGTCGGAAGAGGTCAGCACTCTTCAAATTGGGTCAGTGGTATTTCCAGCAGGACAATGCACCAGTCCTCAACTCCATCTTTGTCATAGACTATTTGACCAAGATGGGTATCAAGACAGTTCCTCACCCTCCCTATAGTACGGATCTTGCTCCTTAGGACTTTTGGTTATTCTCTAAGCTCAGAGGCTGTCATTATGAGACAATTGAGGAGATGAAAGAGGCTGTGATGAAGGTCATTGACATACTCACACAAAAGGACTTCCATGGGGCCTTCCAGAAGTTATTGGAACAGTAAAACAAGTGCATTGCTGTCGGAGTAGATTGCTTCGAAAGGGGACTAGAGTTTCATGTGTGTACTATCAATAAAAGTGCCCATATGAAAAAAGTCTGGTAACTTATTTAATGATCCTCATATATATATATATATATATATATATATATATATATATATATATATATATATATATATATACATATATATTGTATCACCCAAAAATAGACTTTCATTTTTTTCTAATAGAAAAATGGATATCATTAAGCATTATTAGTGATCAAACTCTACCTCTTTGAAACTCAATGACCCCCCCCAAAAAAAAATTGTATAAATAAAAAATGAACTTATTTTTGGTTATAAAGATTTTGTTTTCATGAAATAATCAGCATTTTAACCAGCATGACAGTTTCTTTCAAAAAATAAAACAATTCCATTTTTGGAATGAAGTTATTTCTAGCCATTGCTAAAATTGCAGAAAACTTAGGAATATTATTTCTTCTTTTCTGTCTATTATTATTAGTAGTAGTACTAGTAGTAGTAGTATTAGTAGTAGTAGTATTGTCATAAGTATCACCACAATCATCATAATTATCATCACTAGTACAATTTTCATCTGGCACCTCCCTTAATAGAGACAAATGGTTGAAAAGCTAACACCTAACACCTGCATGATGACAAGTCGTCTTCAAAATAGAACAGATGGACTAAAAGCTAAAAATTAAAATTAAATACAAAAGTGCACTGGGAGGGATAAAACCAGCACAACTTTTGAATAATGAATGTGGACACATATGAATAGAGAAGCTGAGTACTAAAAATGCATTTAAATTAACTTTCCTTTTTTTTTTTTTAATCCACATGAACTGAAAAAATTAGCAGTATTAGGTTATTGAAATTAAGATTGAAAAGATTCTGAAATGAAGGTGATAAAGGTTTTACCACAAGCTTGACAAATGAGTTTAAATGAAAGCGAGGGAGGCTGACTTAAAAAGATGAAATGAATGTACAAAATCGGGACAGTGAGGAATAGAAGATAAAATTTCCTAAACTTGTCAGATGCCTCAAAAAAATGTGATTTAAAACTGATAATGTTGATGATAATTACTACAGTGCAATTGTTGATGATGATTTAAAATAAAAACGTTCCTAAAAATGAAAATAAAGAAAAAAAGGAGATGATCGCAGAGTGAAGTGAAAAAGAATCATGTTTTTATTTATGCTTAATCATCTTTAATAAGGAAAACATTCAAATTGATTTTCTAAACTTCAAAATCTTATAACTTTGTTATTAATAATCAAATTTAAATGGCAAACCTCTGAAATTTGTGGACCAGTTCATGTACCTTGTTGGCAATATCTCATGTCAACATACTCATAGGTAAAACACGGACCACAATTGACAGGTTAATGAACATGTTGAAATCTGACCTCTCTCATAAAATAAATCAGTAATTCTTCCAGCTTGTGGCCATGTCAAGACTACTGTATAGTTGCACCACTTGGACTTTACAAAAATGCCAGGGGAAAAAGATAGATGAGAACTACATTAGGATGGTGTTTGATGTTTTCTTCAAATCCTGGAAGTCACAACCTATAAAATAGCAGCTTTATGACCACTTATCTCACAAGCCATCCAAGCAGGACTACCACTCATGTACACAACAGAGTTGTCCATCCGGCAAAAATTTAGATTCATCAGCTCTTTGCAGACACTATATGCCATCTAGAGGATTTGCCATGAGTAATGTCAGATAGGGCCGAATGGTGAGAGAGAGTCAACAGAATCTATGCTGACAGCACACATTGATGATTATAATGATGATATAGATAAAGATGATTAATAACTTTACATAAGCAAAAGTAATATATAATGGCCATCTGGAATGTATTTAGTCATTTTGAATATCTTAAGGAGTGTCAGAACAGCATTGGCACAACAAAAGGGACCTTACTGCATATGCAGGAATAGACATTCTCCAATTGGGTTTCTCAATTGGCAATAAAATAGTATTGAGTGAACTTCTGTACTTTTTGACTGTCTTATTCACACCAATTGAGCAAGTAGATTAAAAGTGATCTTTCAATCCAAGAAAATTTTCATTCTTTTTCTTTAAAGTTAAACTAAAATAAAATTGGTAAAAAAGAATTTAGAAAGAAGGAAGATTTGTCTTAAAACTCAAAAATACCACCACTGAATTATAAGTTGTGCCAAAAGACAGGCACGCTGGTTCAATTGAAAAGGCAGAGAAGGGACATTACCACAGTTGGCCTTGTGCCAGACACTAGCTATTTTTGAAGATTATCAATGCCATAGGACATTTGTATATCTTTAGTGTTAAATGTTTAGCAAAGAAATGTTTTAAAAATTTGTTTCCAGCATTTTTTTTGTTGAAAAGTTATGGTGTTTTGACATTGACAGTTTTAATGAAAAAAAAATGGTAAATTTGTCTGTGCAAATTTATCATTGAAATTTTAGTGTAATCTTTAAAATGGCTCTTTGGTTAAGTATTTGCTAAGATAGAAAATATCTCAATAGTTTCTAGAAATGATTTTTTGGACTGAAAAGTTTAGTAATATATTTTTATAAGAATTTCAGTAAATTTTTACTTTTTATTAGCAGATTTTAATATAATACATCTCAAAAATGCTTATTTTCTCAGTAAAAAAAACAGAAATACTTTCTTTATATCTCAAAATATGAAAAGTAAAATGTAATACTCATATATATATATACATTCTAAGACAAGGATCTACTTGCTATTGAAAGTAATTTCATTTAATTCTAAACATCCATCCGTAAAATTTTCTTTAAATTGATATTTTGTCTCCAGAGTTGATTTCCATTATAGATATCAGGTACATGACATGTGTAATTTCAAGGCATTTATAAAAAAAAATGATTATAAGAAATCATTTAAAATGATCATTGAGAAGGACAAAAAAGCCCCCAATCTCTGTGTTTTGTCTATATTACACATTGAATATTGAGTGATGCTTAGTATATATTGCTAACTGAACTTGTGCAGTAATTTTTTAATTTTGATGTGCATTTATGTGGGTATTAAAAATCTAATGGATATTAAATTCTTTCTAAAATAGGACTATAAATGGATTCCTGGTTAAATCAGGGCCCATAAACATTTGCTCATTCTATCATTTATCATCTTTCTTGACAAATTTTCAGTGTTCGATCCAAATGTTCACAAAACGGCCTATTTAATCCACTGAAGTTTCTACCACCAAATTATTCTCTGGGCCAATGGCCTAGCGGATAAACGTAATAGTTAAAGTGTACTTAGTTATATAGCAGTTGTAAGTTCAATACTTGGGTCAGGTAGTGTAAAACGTCATATGCTCTGGTTCAGTTGGAAGAGATTATGATGCAATGGGACAAAATAAGTTGCAAGAATTAACTGATAAAAGAAATCCTCTGAGTACTGGCAGTGAAATAAGAACAATCTACTCTCCTACATTTTATAAAGAGTCTGATTCCAAAAAGGTTACTAATTACAAAAGACACGTGAAGATATAAACCAATATGAGGACATAAATTCTTTTATATCAATGTATAATAAATAAAAGTAATTAATATATTTGTTCTGAAAAAAATTATATTAGATCTCTCCTGAACATATCCAGTAATTTTGAATATCTTAAAAACAATTTGCAAAGCTTTGATGTAAATAGGCAACCATTCAAAGATGAGTTCACAGCACGTAATTAGGTATTGCCCATTAATAACTACACACTAATGAATTTTTGATGTAAACACCAAAAATAAATATGCATGAATATATGTAAGATGTGTACTTATTTTTGGAACGCTATATATTCATATTCTTGGTTTCAGAGTATCAATGTTATAGACTTTGATAATTAATAATACCTAATAATGTCTTTTTTGATGTTACAATTTTTCACAACAAATAGTAAAATCCTGGCATCTTTGCTATAGAGGAAAATTTACTTTTTTAAAAAAGGAGTATACTTATTTATGGGTGACACCGAATATAAAAAGTGATACCCTCAAATGAGGTTATTCAGAAGACACAGTGACAGAAGTTGTGTACCATGGGACCATCTATTCACCATAACTAAACAAATAGATTTATCATATTGTCATTATTATCATCATGGCATGCTGGCGGCACATATTCCCATGACCCTCTTTACACCTGCCCTTATTGGCCATTGCTCTCGATAACTCCTTTAGATGACATCCAGTATCTGTACAGAGCTGATGAATGTCAGTTTTTACTTGTTGACCAACATTTACTTCCTCAGCAGTACTCTGCATCTATTGTTAATCTTACTTGAATGGTTTGTGAGATGGGAGGTTAGTGGCTAAACAGCTGCTGTTTTGCTGAGTTCTGCTTCCTGGATTTGCTCAAATCAGCATGAAACATTTTTACATATATGAACTGTTTGATGCAAGAATTTTAGCAAAGCATTGCATCAATTAGGTCTGTTAAATTATTTAGAGTCCATGTTTAGTCTACTGTGAAATCTGATTTTTCCCTTGCTCGAAATTGCAATTGAAATGTGGAAGACACAACGTGCAAATTGATGGGGATTTCAAAAATAACTTTGCAGACAAGTTGGAAAGTGGAAAGGATGTTGGGAGATGTGTAAAATGTCTGAAAAGTATTCACAGCCATGAACATTTAGTTTTATATATATATATAGATATAGATATATATATATATATATATATATATATATATATATATATATATATATATGCTGATAATGAACAACATACTGACACATATACTTAAAGAGAATATCTGCAGAAATGTAAAATACACACGATGCAAATAATTTCTTATAATGATAAATGCTGTTATACACACGGCAACATTTTGTTGAGGCAAAAAAACATCCAGACATTATAAATAAAATGAAAACAAAAAAATTATTAATACAAAGTTATCAAGTGTCGAGAATTCATAGCCAGTATAAATTTCACTTGTTTTAATGTTTGAAATTTAATTATTCTTTCATTATTTTTATCTTTATTTTTCCCATTTTTTTCTTTTTTCATTTTTGGTGGATGAAGGAATACACTGATTTTTATCCAAGATTAGAACTTGGAATTTCATGACAATAAAAATAAGATTAAAAAATAAAAGAGAAAATCAGGTTTTCTAACATGTTAAACATTTGAAGAACCAATGAAATAAAAATGGATAAAACTAACTTGATGCAAGTAACAACTATAAATGAAAAAAAAACAAATGTAAAATAAAATATTTGCCCATTTAGCATTTAAATATGCAGTTCTTTAGTAATCTTTAAGATTTTTCTTTATTTTTTAAACTAAAATTAATTTAACAGTTGAAAAGACAAAATTGTTTAAATCTGCTTTTCTTAAAAAAAAGATCAAAAAATATTATTGACTCTTTTCATTAGTTTGTCACAGAAATTACTTAGAATCAAATGAGGTTTCCTAATTTTATTTTTTTAAAGTACTTTATTTAAACATACAATTTATGCACGTACATAAATAAATGATTATATGCATTTTTAAAAAATATATCGTGTTAAATTCATTGTTAAAATTAATTCCTTTTTTAGTTCTTGTTCCAACCAAAACTCTTGGACAGAATTTATAACAGTAATGACAAGTCAGCAGAATTGGATCAGAGATATTTTTTGTTCCATGTAGCTTTCTTTTTATAATTTATCCTGGTAAAGTCACTCTTTATCATTCAATATCTGTGAAGTCTGTTTTGAAAGTAATCATACTGACTATGCAAAAAACTTGTTATTATCAACTTAATTACAAATCAAATTTATTTTCTTCGCAATAGTTTCTTTGTGAAACTGCACACCAATGAAGGCATTTTTTTTTCTACTACTGTAAACAATTCTTGTAGTCTTTAGTTGACACAGCCATTAGTTGGTTCATTACAAACTGTTACATATTCTCAATAGTTTCTAAATGATGATTATGGATCTAAATTTTGATTTCTGAGAAGAGAAAATAATTTCAATGACTTAGAGGCATGCTTAGTGTAATGGTTGGCATCATAGGAAAAGGAATTGGTAATCACGGTTCTAATGGTGATGTAAGCTGTTTGTGCTTCACTTTCTGCTAAGATCCTTGAAAAAGACATGAATACATCTGCTCTCCTTCCAGCCATGGGTAGATAATAGGGCAGGCTGTTTTCTTTATCCTAATTTAAGCTACCATTCTGTAAGGAAAACATTGATTTCAAACCAGCTTTATTCAGTTTTATAATAGATCTTATGCTGCATGCTTCCCATTGATCCATTGATTTTACCGCATGTCAATCTGTGCAAGGTTATTCTATGCCTAGAGATTAAGGAATCTTGTTCATTGTACATTCATATTTATAATTTTTGCATTGTTGTTTCTTGTGGGTTTTTCTTTATGCCCCTGACCCTTTTGGATACAAATCATTTTTAAACAGATCTATTTAACCCGTAGATGAGACCAGGTGCTACCACTTCAGCTCAGAGTGAACTTGAGAATTGTTGCAATAACAGCTTACACTATATACCTCAAGATCTTCAGAATTGGAACCTTACCATCAGATGCAGTTTAATGTCATATCTAGTACACCTCTTTTTGAGAGGGATTATTCTTCAGTGAGGGATACAATCAGCATATTCAAAGTCCCATGGATAGGGTGAAGTCTATAGTGTAGGTGTCAGGTAGATGCCAAAAAGTACTTGGAAGAGTAAGGGAGTTATGTTACCACAAGAATATTCTTTTAAGTGGAAACATTGTTCACAAAGAATGAGGTTCTTTTGGATATTTGCCCAGGTTCTTGGTCCAAATGTCATGAACAGACTGGTGATTCAAATTTATTTCATCAATCATTCTTGCCCACAAATGTCAATCAGATCTGATGAGAATCCTTGCTTCTGTCATATTTTCCTCAGTTGATGTAGTAATTGATTGACCATAACAGGGGTCATCTTCCACAGTCTTTTGACCATCAAAAAATATCTTGGGCCAACCATAAACCTGTGTACCGAATAGAACCCAACCTTAATAAGTCGGTTTTAATTTATTTCTGTTGTATTGTCATGAAGTTTGATGCAGAATTTAATCAGCTAACACTGTACTTAATATTTTTGTATTTTCTTTTCCTGTCGCACCTAAGCAAATGTACGCATGAATATATGTAATTACTCAGTTGAGTGGCAAACATAAACTGAATGTTTTCACAAATTTACTATTGATCTGGTGATTTTTTTTATCAGTGTTGCCAAACTGAAAAATAAAAAAATCAATCTCATAACATTCTCAACCAATGTCACTGCATAATACCCATCAATCCTGATGGGATTATTTACTTAATAATCAGTACTTTTACCTTGGATCAGAGTGTAGTATCTGTATCCATGAAAAATAAGAAGATATGTGTGACCTTTATGTTTGTTTTTTTGTATAATTTACCTATAAATCTGGGGGATAAACTGTACAATCATAATCAAAAGTCAATCAATAAGCATGCTAGCAAACTTTCCAGCATATCCTGTCTCAAACAAATCATCAAAAAATATATGTATATATATGTGTCATAATATTAATGTTACTATATTTTCAGGGAAAGGAGTAGCACTCTCCCCTACACCTTGGTGTAGCAGCTATCGAAAAGGGAGCCTTCGTGTCACCCTCAACTCTATATGGATGCTAGTAAGTTCATTTGTAACTTTGAAAATGAACTTCACTAGTTTGTACCTACACTCACTTAGTATCAATGAATACAAATTCTTTTAGGAGATTCGCTATCTGTTCATATTCAAAAAATGTCCTATTCTTCTTCATGGATGATTTTGAATTTGCTGTATGACTACATACATGATTATTAGAGTGAATGAAACATTTGTTCTATAAATTCTGCCTGTGCTATGATAGGTTTTATTAACATAAATGCATAAAGATATGTACTATACATACATACTTACATACATACATATATTTATACATATTGAATAAAGAAAATGACTCGTCGAGAAAAAATAAAAAATAAACAAAAACATTCAAGTCAAAATACTGACTTAATCAGAAAAAAGAACAAGAAAAACCAAGGGAGTCACAATAAGATAAATAAGGAAAAAATGTTCAATACATACAGAGATGGTTTAGAGACCTGAATAAATTACAGAAGTTCAGGTTTCCCTAAAGACAATATTCAGGAAAATTCTTTGAGAAAGTTATTGGGACAAACCAATACTAGAATACAGTAGAAATTATCATAAAAAGGGAACAATATCATGTAAATTAATTGTTAATGATTAAGCAGCCATTTATTTTTGTACCTACATCCATTCAGTATCTTAGATCTTTGATTTAGTTATTTTTCAGCATTAGGGTATGTGGCGATAGTCAGCTTTGCCTTCATACAGAGAAGGCCATAATTTCTCTATCCTGCCTTGTCGTCAAGGGCTCTCTTAATAATTTTCTACAAAATATTTGTTTAGATAATGTTTTATGCATATATTTGGCATGTTCAAAGCTGGTTTTATGATTATACAACCTATTTTTGAAAGTTTTGAGCAGAGCCTAAGTATATTTGTTTTTAATTTGCCCATCCATTTGTATATTAGCCATTTCCTTTGGCATTTACCATCAAGAGGACACTCCAGTTTATTTCTACAACTGGACCATATTTCTTTACTAATTTGTATATTTAATTAATTTACTCTGATTAATTTTGTTGTTACTAGCAACATTTGGCATACAACTATTACACAATTTTAACATTTTTATTGAATATAGTTTACAATTCGTTTGTGGGTGATTAATGTCTTTGATATTTTGAAAAAGTCACTTCCCAGTTTATTTTTAACTTTCATGTTAAAGGGAAGCATACAATCTATAAAATAATACCCAATCTATTCTTTTTTCTCTTTTTCCCATTTACCAGAGTCAGTTTGTTGATTGTTAGCATTCTAAACAAAGCTGGTTCTATACTCAGTATTTTTAAGAACTTGTTTCTTTCTTCTTACTTAAAATGTAAATATTAAAAGAATTGCTGGACATTCTAGTCCTCATATCATTGGGGACTTGTTTAAACATCTGCTTAGGATGTTGATATAACAAGACTTTTGATTAAGTTTTTTGAATGGAGATGCAGTAACATCATTCAGGTTTAAAGTAATTTCTAAAAAGTCAAAGACTTTCAAATCTGTTTGAATGTCTAAACCCATAATGCACTTGTTTAAAAGCTAATTCAGTTTTTTACATTTTATGTCTTTTCTTGTATAACTATTGTCCAAAATAATTAGACCATCATCCTGGTAAAAGCCATGATTATTATTATACAACAATAGGCAACCGACCATATCACACATTTTGGCCTCATCAAATGACCCCATTGGTACATCATAATTACTTTGTCCTCTTCTTAATCTATATCTTTTTGTTATGCTATAACAAAGGTCTATGGAAAGGGTCAATAATTTGAAGGATCTCTTTTAGTATATCTACGTATTCTAATGCTTTATATACAGTAAACATGTGGGTTTTTTATTTGGTTTTATGGTATCACCTCTTGATTATTTAATACTAAATCCTGTATATACATATGATTTTTAAGATAATAGTTTGATGGTAACCTTCTTTAAATGAGTCAGAGCTCATTTGTTTGCACAAAGTTAAATGTTTCTTGGCATTTCTGTCTAATACTAATAATTCTATTTAATATCAATATTAATAATCATTTGTTATGGCATATAAAAGGTGCTGGATAACTCAAAGTTGCACAGCTAGTATATCTATGTATTCTTTAGCCAGTTGAAATGCTTTATTTACTATAGTTTTTGTACTAGAAGATAAGAATTCCCTAACGTCTTATTCAATAAAGGAGTACTTTTCATATATTTCAATATTTTTAAACCACTGGATATGGTCTGTCATACAGTGCCATTGATTAATGATCAAACTTGTTCTTAAAGTGAGCCAAATATCTTACAGAATTATTTTGCTTATTTGACCCATTTCTGTTTTTGTGGGGTTCAACAGTCTACAGGATGGGTAGTTAATAAAATCATCTTTATGATCTTTTAGAGTCATGAGACATTGATTTCTATTGAATTTTTCATTTCAGTCAATCTCTTAATTTGATCATCATCAAGTTGTACTGTGAGCACGGATTTCCCTGACTCTCTCTCTCTCTCTTGCTATTCATCTCTATCATACATTGCTTCTGGCTGGTCTTCTAGACTAATGTTGGTTCAATGGTACACTTCACCTGATGCTGATATGACCACACAGGTCAATGGCCCGGATCAAATAGTTCAGTCAGGAAACTATGGCTACTCAACTATTAGGTTGGCGTCAATTGGTGAGGTAAGAATACTGCCATCAAAACATTACCATGACACTCTCTTTTAATTTTGTTGCTAGTAATTTAGCTCATTATTAATTTTTGCTTCCGACTCAGGTGAAGTCATTTAATGATTTTTTATTACTTTATTTTCTATCAATTTGTTGTATTTGTACCAATTTGTTGAATTTAGGCAGATTTTGTGTAAATTGGCTGATTTATCTGCTTTAACAAAAATTCCAGATGATTTTTGCACAGATTTGTGATCCTTTTCAATTCAGCTTTGGATGGGATATTTTTTACTGTTTTCAATATGAAGTTTTTTACAAAACTAATCCATAAAGATTCAAAACCTCTAAATAGAAGGTAAATGCTAATTGGTGCTAAATCCATGTTTTTCCTGGTGTTCACAGGTTTGTAGTAAATATAAAGTTGCACTTTACAAATCACATATATATAAGGATGAACAAAAGTGATATGACAAATAGGAATCTTTCTTTTGTGCTATTTATCTTTACATTGTTCTCAACTCATTTCAAACTTTGGTGATCATCAGGAGAATAGGTTTTTGTTAAAAAAGTTTTTTAGAAAGTGTTAAAAGGGTTGATGCACAAGAAAGAGAAACACTGGAGATGTAGCATATTGATTTGTTGAATGAAAATTATTTTCTGCTGAGAAAATGGAAACAGTTGAGAAAAATTAAACTGATATAGTTTTCTTTTCTTTAAGAATAGTACCTTCAGAAATTTCAGGAAAATCTATCCTTATAAAGAAAAATGTCAATTTGATTCTTTATTTTTCTACTTTACTCTCCCATTGGATTTATTCCAAACCTACTCATATATATACATATATTATATATATATATATATGTGTGTGTGTGTGTGTGTGTGTGTGTGTGTGTGTGTGTGTATATATATATATATATATATATATATATATATATCCTTATGAAGAAAAATGTCAATTTGAGTCTTTTTTGTTCTATTTTACTCTCCCACTGGATTTATTCCAAACCTACTCATATATATATATATATATATGTGTGTGTGTGTGTGTGTGTGTGTATGTGTGTTAGAAATATGTGGAAAGTTGGATAAATCAAATACTTACCTCCGATTTAGATGCTTGATATTTTGTTCTTTTTATTCCAATGAACTTTTTCAAACTGAAACCTTTTTCTGAGTTTTTCTATTTATAAACAAATGAGGAAATTAATAAAGTGATGAAGAGGATAAAGTTGTAGCAGGAAGAAAGGGATGGTTTAAAGTCAAATGAGTCGGGTTTCATTAAAGATTTTTTTGTTTTGAAAGTGGAAATAGTTTTAGTGAGCTGATGGGAAATGTAGACAGGGAAAAGATTTCAACATGTCTTGTTTCTTTGAAGGATATTGACAACAAAGTGATGTAGCAGAACTTTGTCCTTAATGTCATGTTGAGGTGGCAAGGGGAGTGAAAAGGGAAAAGGGGAGTGAAAAATGGAAAGAGAAAGTGATAAGGAATGAGTTCTCAAAAGTATGGTGGCACAGAATGGAGAAATATCTTTTTTATCAGTTTTTCTATTTTGATCTTAGTTTCGCCGGGTATGATGAGATCTGAAAAAATCCTGGGCATTGTCTTATATGGTTTGTTTTGGAAATGACTCAAAATAGGATAGAGAGATGGACGAAGGGATGCATCCTTCCATTCCCTAAAAAAGGCGACCTCGGACTAGCCAAGAACTACCGAGGGATAACACTTACATCCATAGCAGCCAAAATCTACAATGCCCTACTACGAAACCGCATAGAACCCAAAATAGACAACATCCTTAGGAAAAACCAAAATGGCTTCCGGAGAAATAGATCCACAACCTCACAAATACTGACCATCCGTAGAATCCTGGAAGGCGTTCGGGCAAAAAACTTACAGGCGACATTGCTATTTGTCGACTTTACCAAGGCCTTTGATTCCATACACAGAGGGAAGATGGAGCAAATCCTACTAGCATACGGCCTACCAAAAGAAACAGTAGCAGCGATAATGATTCTCTACAGAAACACCAAAGTGAAAGTACGTTCACCAGATGGAGACACGGAATACTTCGACATTGTTGCAGGAGTACTACAAGGAACACACTAGCCCCGTACCTCTTTATCATCTGTCTAGACTATGTGCTTAGAACTTCGATCGACAAAATCAGAGAAAATGGCTTCAAGCTGACTAAGAGAAGAAGCAAAAGGTACCCCGCAAAAACAATCACGGACGCCGACTACACTGATGACTTGGCGATACTAGCGAATACGCCTAATCAAGCAGAGACACTACTGCATAGTCTGGAACGAGCCGCAGCTGGCATTGGCCTCCATGTCAATGCAAACAAAACTGAATATATGTGTTACAACCAAACGGGCAACATTGCCACACTAGACGGAGCCTCTCTGAAACTAGTCGACAAATTCACCTACCTAGGAAGTAGTGTCTCATCAACCGAAAAAGACATCGACACACGACTGACGAAGGCATGGACAGCTATCGATAGGCTCTCGATCATATGGAAGTCGGACCTAACTGATAAAATGAAACGCAGTTTCTTCCAGGCAGCGGTTGTGTCGATACTGCTATATGGATGCACCACATGGACGCTTACGAAGCGGCTGGAGAGGAGGCTGGACGGAAATTACACAAGAATGTTGAGAGCAGTATTAAACAAGTCCTGGCGACAACACCCCACGAGACTCCAACTATACGGACACTTGCCCCCCATCACGAAAACTATACAAGTTCGACGAACCAGACACGCAGGTCACTGCTGGAGAAGCAAGGATGAGCTCATAAGCGATGTACTCCTGTGGACCCCCACATATGGATGTGCAAGAGTGGGATGACCAGCACGAACATACATACTGCAACTATGTGAGGACACAGGATGTAACCCTGAAGACCTGCCGGAGGCGATGAATGATAGGGAGAAATGGCGAGAGAGGGTCAAGGATATCCGCGCTGGCGGCGCGACATGATGATGATGATGATGGGTTTGATTAAAGTGGCTTGGGACAAACAGGTGGGAGAAAAGGGCATTTCGATGGTTATTTATTTTGATTGATCTTTTGTGTTCATAGATTCTTTTTTCCAAGATTGCTTTGGGTTTTGCCAATTTATGAGGTTTGTTGCAATCTTTGCATGGGATGGATTATATGCCCATGTGAGATGTGGTTTCATTGTTGGTTTGTTTTGAAATATCTATGAGGTTTTTAATGGTTTGTGATGTGATTTGTTTGATTGGTATTCCTAATTTTGTAAGTTTGTCATTGAGTGCTATGTTATGTGTGTTAGTAGGTAGAGAGATAAGCAAACATCATACTGCATCATACCCCCTTTCTTCCTGCTACACATTTATCCTCTCCATCATTTTAGGAGGTGCCCGTGGTGTAATGGTTATCGTTGCAGGAATTGCGACACGAGTTCAAATCCTGGACTGATTGCATTTCACATAGCACTAATACCCTTGGGAAAGGTATGAATCCAATTATTCTCCCTCCAGCTATGGGTAAATAGTAGGGCAGACTAGGTTCTTCAGCCTTGATGAGGCAACTAGTCTAGGAGAAGGAAAAATTCTGAATTCAAACCTGTTAAACTCCGCTTAAAAAATTGACCTTGTGTCATATCCTGCCCGAGTGGAGGGGTTGGGTAAATATGATCCTCTCCATCATTTTATCAATTTTCCCATTTGCTTATGAATAGAAAACTCAGAAAAAGGTTTCAGTTTGAAAAAGTTCTTTGGAATAAAAAGAACGAAATATCACGCTTCTAAATCATAGTTAAGTGTATGATTTATCCAACTTTCCACATATTTCTATCATACTGTCAGATTCACGTCAATCTATCATTTCAACATATACATATATATATATATATACACCCATGGTGTAATAGGAAGTGAACATGCCAATCCAAATTCAAATTGAACTTGGATTGACATGTCCATTTCCTGAATGAATTTGTTTGCATTTCATATATAAAACGTATGAATCCAACAATTCTCCCAACTATGGGTAAAATAATAGGGTAGACAGGTTTCTTTAGCCTTAGAATGGTAATTAGTTTAGAAGAAGGGAAACTCTGAATTCAAACCTGTTAAACTCCACATAAAAAATTGGCCTTGTGTCACATCCTGCTCAAGCAGAGGTGTTCGTAAATACATATATATATATATATTTACATATCTATATTATATAACTCAAAACCCAGTACTGGAATATATATATATAGAGAGAGAGAGAGAGAGAGTAAGAAATTTAGTGAAATTAGTGGCAGACCAAAGGATGTTCCAGACCCCAGAAACAGTGATTGATCAAGGAGCAACCAGGAAGAGATTGCAGTAGTCAGACAAACATTTAAAAAAAGACTAAAGACTGGAAGGATGAAATGTCTAATCTGAAACATAATTATATTCTGTTAGTTACAAGTGTCTCATAACTCAAAAAGTCCCACCTTTTCAAAGAACTTCTAAAATAGATTCTTTGAGAATAAACAACAGAGGACCTGTCTTTGATGAAATTGTTGTTGCTGTTGTTGATTTGATTTCTTCATCAGACAATTTGCTTCCCCAGACTGCCAGATTCTCCCCACCCATTTTTAATCAGCCTTGTAATCTGTTGTGGACTATGTAACAAAAGAATGTCCACATAAATGAATCATTATGGTAACCGATATTCTGAGGCAAATTTAAAAAAACAAGCTAATGGAATGTAATCATTTACAGTCTATTTGGATTCCCTTATTTAAAGTGTTAGTCACTTGAATAAGTCAGCACACAATCTCCGACCATCTGTATGAACTTGGGGCAAAATGATTCTACTTAAATAAAAAAAATAAATAAGACCAAAGGGTGATAACTTGGTCAGTTCAGATTTAATTATCGAACTAACACCTGAATTGATTATATGGCGTAATTTGCATTTTAAAATAATCTTCAGGTACAGTAGATTGTGTGCTTTGATTAGCAGATGCTTGGAATGGAACAGGGAAACCTTGATTAGTTCAAAAATGTATCTGGAAAATTTCTGTATTAATCAAATATCTAAGATTCAGAATTGTGATAACGTTTGCTAATTAGTTCCAACCTTTTAAAAATCTGTAATAATGTCATTTTTGTAGAAAGCTTTCAAAATTTTAGAAAGTAATATAAATATTTAGTATCGCCATTATTTATTCCTTCATACTATCATTGATACTGCTTTTCTGGATTTATATCATGCTGGAAATAAAACTTTGACAGAACAGATATTTTCTGTGTTCTAGAAATTGATATATTGTGCATTTTGGTTTTCTGTCATTACCATCATCATCATCAACAACAGTAGTAATAGTAGACTTGACTTTAGTTAATATTTAGAAGATACCATCCTGTAAATGAACATTTTAAAAACTTTTGACAGCATTTAGGACTTTTTGTCAGTATCAAAAGTAATTCGGCTTTTACAGATTTTATTCTAAAACTTATTTTCATGTAACTATGTAAAGAATATATATGATTCTACTGTAACTATGTAAGCGTATGGTTGTCACTATCTCACACGGTGGGTTTGTGGCAGAAGGCATGAAACCAATGGTCACGGATAAGCATCCATGCTATTAAATATATATAAAAACTAATATATACTAATTTATCATTATGTATTTATATATATATATATATATATATTGGATACCAGAGTGCTCAATTCGTTAGAAGAGCTTAGCATAAGCTCTTCTAATGAATTGAGCACTCTGGTATCCGAAAGACCAAAATGTAAACAAACGAAAGCTAATACATATGCATTATAGTTCCTGAGCTGACATATGTTGCCAAAATGGCTGAGCAATTAGATACCATGTCTAGCATAAAGTTAGGTGGGTTTCAATCCCAGCTTGAAGTATCCTATGTGTCTAGCTACACTGATGAGTTGTGATACAATGAAACAGTCTCTCTGTGGATGATAATATATATATATATATATATAAAGAAAATAGAAAAACAAAGTAATCAAAAAGTGATGAATTTTTATAATGGAAAGTAAAACTTCATCAGGACTTTAAGAAGGTGAAACAAATGTTGTTAGAACAATGATGAATGTTTTGATAAAATAATAAGAGAAAAGAAAAAAATATATATACGAAGAAAGATCATATAACCGTTCAATCATTCAATCAATGTTCTTTTTTGAAAAGCTATCACTTGATTGGCACAGGCAATGATGTTTAAATGTATAGGACTTCTTGGAGATACAATAGATTGAAAGATGATGAAAGCAAAAATTTGCCAAAACCCTCCTATATAATTTTTTTTCTTCGACATACATATATATATATATATATATTTACTAACTTGCTATCAACCAGCATTTACGGGTACCAGGAAAAAGAAAAAAAAAACCTGCCAGAATCTAGAGATAACAATATCTCAGAGCACTGCCTGGGGGGAAAAAAGAAAAGAAAATTTTTTCGGGAAAAAAAAAGAAAAGGCCAACTCCGTCAAACCAGTTGAAAAAAATCAAGAGATATGTAGTCAGTAGGTCGAAAGAACAAAAACCCACCGTAAAATGCTGCAATGCTACAATTACAAATAGTGCTCAATACTAAGTAGAGCTAATTACAGAAATCAAACCGCGAGTCGGGACTATCCTACTACAGTTTTGCCTAAACCAGCTCCTCAGGTTATGCTAGATACCCTGAGGAGCTGGTTTAGGCGAAACTGTAGTAGGATAGTCTCGACTCGCAATTTAATTTATATATATATATATATATGTATGTATTGATATTTAAACATATATATATATATATATATATAGACTGTGAGGGGTAAAGTGATCTAAATGTTGCAAAACTGCCTTCAGCTCATCTTTGGGTGTTGCTAGATGTTCTGTTAGTCTCCTGTTCAACAGCATCACACATGTAATAATCAGGGGTATTGTAATCTGGAGTGTTAGGTGGCTAGATGTTAGGGGTGATATAATTGTCAAAATTTTCCGACAGCCCACAATGGGTTCATCTACTTGTGTTGCACAGAGTCCAGTTGCTATTTGTAAGGTCTCCCAGCAGTCACCCTCTCGATCTAGGGCAGTACTACCTCTGATGAAACTTATTTTATGATAACATTCACTCTTGGTATCAATAAAAGAAAATTGCACTCATCTTGATTATTAAATCCTTATTATGGTCTAATATATTCTCAATTATAACAAATCATCAAAATTTGAAATAGAACTCTCTGTTATATCTGGTACTATAGTCTGCATTTGAAATTGAACCCTTTATTCAATCTTTAGATGTTAACTGTAATTATTGAAGAGATATATTATTTAGTTGGGTGCTTTGTGTGGTGAAACGGTTTATTAGCTAGACAAGCAGACTATTATTTTTAAGTTTGATGGATTGATTTTTATGGCATGTCAGCCAGTCAAGGGTTATTTTAAGCCAAGAGGTTAGGGAATCGCATTCATTGTATGTTCATATTTACATTTTTGTGTAGTTATTTCGGAAGAGTTTTTTTTTTGCATTTTGGTGTCACAAAATATAAATAATTTTTAAAAAGATCTATTTGTCCCCTAGATGCGGCCTTGATAGATATATTTGATCCATAGATGAGACCCTAACAGATACTACCACTCCAAGTCAGAATGAACTTGAGATTAAGGGCAGTGAAGGGGTACTCTACACTACCCCAGATCTTCAAAACAGGAGTCTTATTCAAAGATGTTGTTTTATGTCATACCCAGGACACCCCTTTTAAGATTGGTCTTCTGCAGAGGATACAGTCAGTGTATTCTAAGCCTTGCCAACAGGGTGGTGTTTTTGAGTTAGATTTTCACTGTACCCCATAATTCTGGCCACATGCCAATGAAAGAAAAGCTTTGTAAATGACTTTTCGCTTCTGCTTAATTAATCTCAGCCACCTGATTTCTCTGATGTATCAGGTGAATCAAAAAAGTGCAGACACTATGTCAAGAAAATCAGTCCATTAAACAAAGAGATTTTCCTCTATAGTTAGACATTAGTCAAGAAATCAAATTGAGATGTTGAATTATGGAAAAATCTGTGCCATAATGATCCAAATTGCATAAAACAATTATGTTCAATGAAAATTGTCTTGTACTAATTGGGATATTGGATTGATTTATAATTTCTATTTGATTGAAATTCATTATAGGAAATTATATTAATAAAGGCTTGATTGCAAAGACTTTCAATACTGCTGAAAAATAGAGGTGTTTTATTACAAAAACTTGTCTTTCTGACTTAAGATTCATATGATGCAATCTATCATACAGTAAGAATATGGTTCAGGGTGACTGTCTGGGCCACTTCTCTCCCATTTATTTATTGTTTTTATACATTCTGAAAGCTGGTTTAATGGCTAGAAACATTTTGTACAAGGAATAATGTCAGCAAAGTTCAACTAAAGAAGTTTGATCAACAGCAGTGAGT
The DNA here is from genome assembly GCA_963585895.1 of Sepioteuthis lessoniana. Lineage (NCBI taxonomy): Eukaryota > Metazoa > Mollusca > Cephalopoda > Myopsida > Loliginidae > Sepioteuthis > Sepioteuthis lessoniana. The sequence goes on from OY757929.1 coordinate 73,465,147, forward strand.
CAGAGACGTGTTTAGAGATTAATGCTATGATTGGGGAGGCTGGATTAGACCACACACTTGTGTGCAAAAATTATTTAAAAAACAGCCATAGATATGCATACAAGAATATATAACAATATCATGGTGAGTTAAAGTCATCAATAATATCTATCTATCTATCTATCTATCTATCTATCTATGGAAGTAAATAATGGAAATAAACCCAAGAGTATGAAGAAAATAGAAAAACAAAATAATCCAAAAGTGATAAATTTATTATGATGGAAAGTCAACATTAAAATGTTTCAGTTTTAATAAACCTTTAAGATGGTAAAAAGTCTTACTTGAACAGCGATGAATGTTTTATTAAAATAACTGGAGATAAGAAAATATACAAAGAAAAAACTTATACCCTTTCAATCAGTGTTCTTTTTTGAAAAACTCTCATTTGATTGTCACAAGCAATGATATTTAAAATGTATCAAATTTCAAGGAGATACAACAGATTAAAAGATGATGAAAGCATAAATTGTTAGAATTTTTGAGAAAAGAAGAGAAAAAAGGAAAGAAAAGGAAAGAAAAGAAAAGGAAAGAAAAAAAAAGGAAAGGGAAAAGAAAGAAAAGAAAAGAAATGAATAAAGAAGAAATCTATCTATCTATCTATCTTAGGCTGTTCATATCTATCTGTCATTCTTTTCATATGTATTCAGTACATTTTGACCTTCTGGAGTTCTTAAACTATTGATAAATGGTAGTCTGACTCAAATTCTGAAGCTGGACAGGATCAGTTGATGCAGATGATTTCACTTGATTAAACATTTGGAGATATAAAGAAGATCTTTGAGTTTTGTTATTATTGTGGATATAGCATAATACCTGATATTTGCCCTGTGAACAGTTGTAGTCTGTTAAAACAACTTGTGAAATCACCATTAATTAATTTACAAGTATAGCTCCAGTCATTTCAGTCAAGATTATTTACATACAAGATATAATCAATAAGAACTGAGACTGAATTTTAAAATCTTTTCCGTTTTAACATTTAAACTTTAGAATTTAAATGATTGGTTTGGTTTGTTGGGTTTTATGGCATATCAACCTTTGTAGGTTATTTAAAGCCAAATCCATTTTTAAGAAAATAATCAGTTCCATTTAAAACAATTCAGTTTAGCATGAGTACACGGTTTAATTGTCAAAAACATTTCTATTTCAAGCTATTTAGTTTATTCAATCAGTTCTAATTCAGCTAATTCAGTTTAGTATAAGTACAGATTTTATATACATACAGTTAAGTGTCAAAACAGTTCTATATTAAACAATTCAGTTTAGTGTAAGTAGAGTTTCAATGTCAAAAACTTCCATTTCAAACAATTCAGTTTGGCATAAGCATGCAGTTTAAATGTAAGTACAGTTTAATTGTCAAAAACATTTCTATTTCAAACTATTCAAGCAGTTATATATGACAATTCAGTTTAGTGTTAGTACATTAAAATTTAAATGAAGATGAATGAATTCTTGATTGATTGATTTAATGAAACAATGATTTCTAGATTTTGTCTAAATGGGTTAATGTTAATTTGAAAAAAGTTTAATAAAAACAGTCTAAAAATCTTTTGATTGTTGTGTTTTTGGTGAAACACAGGATTGTTTAAGTGCTGCACTGTCTGTATTCACCAGGTCAAAAGCACCTTTTAATATTTTTAATCATTCCAGTCATTTCTGTCATGATTATTTATATTTAAACCAACATTTCTGCCGGGAATTATTCTTAGGATCACAGTGTAATATCTGTACATGTGAAAATCTCATTGTTATTTTTAAAATTATAAAATGAAAACTATAAAAGTAAAGACTTAGGAAAGGACACATCTTTCAAATTTAAGGTGTTTTCCTATACATTATGCAACTTCAGATTGCAAAATTCCAAACTGAATGGTTTGGTTTGGTTTGGTTTAGTTTTATGACATATCAAACATTGTAGTTTATTTAATGCCAAATCTATTTTTAAACATATAAACAGTTCTATTTCTATTTGATAAAACTTTAGATTTATAAATTTTATATATATTATATATAAAAACAATTGTGAGGGAATTGCCTAGTCAGCTGGGGCTGTAGAATACACTGACCCCCGCCAATGAGTGTCCTGGATGTGACACTGAACGATCTGATGGTGAGGCTCCAGTGATGCTGGAGCTTTGAGGAATGTGGGGCACCCCTTCATTCCCATTGCTCCCAGGTCCACTCTGACCCGGAAGGGTGGCACCTGATAGAGCCTTATCGATGGGTTAAATAAAACTAAACAGTATACTTATGCTAAACTGAATTGTTTAAATTAGAACTGTTTGACTAAACTGAATAGCTTGAAATGGAAATGTTTTTGACTATTAAACTGTACTCATGCTAAACTGAATTGTTTGAAATAGAACTATTTGCATAAAAATGGATTTGGCATTAAATAATCCACAAAGGTTGATATGTCATAAAACCCAACTAAACAAACAAACAAATTGTGAGGGAAGTGTCTTTGACTATTACCTTGAACCATACTCCTTGTAAATGATAGATTGTACAATATGAATCTACACATTGCACATCTTTTTTTCTTATGTATATTTTATAGTTTTTAGGCTTTCCATAAGCACAGGTAATACACACTGACTCTAGACAGAAATGGTAGAGAATAATTCTTTGATTTTAACTCAAGAATACAGATACTACACTCTGTTCCTTGGCAAAAATGCCAGAGCAATGTGCACAAATGTTGTGAATGATCCCATCATTTTTATTGGAACTTTCCTAGTAATTACAATAAACAAAAAATACAAGTTCTGTTAATTTGATGACGATAATGAAGAAAATGAAATAAAATTGGGAGAATGAATGATGTGACTCCAAAACATTTTCAGTGTTTGAAAACATTTTTTAAAAATCAGCAGATTGTGTAAATATCGACCAAAAGCAACAAAAAACAAGAAGCAAAAATTAAAATGGAAGTATGATTTATATTGCTGTAAAAATATAAATGTCCTCAAAATTTTAAAAAATAGTATTTCCCATATGATATTTTCAAAATATTGACCAAAATAAGAGATGATAAGGATGAAGATGAAATAATGTTAGCAAAGAATGCCTGTGAAGACTACGAAAAATACTGCTGTTAAAAGCCTTTAAAAAAGTCTTTGTTCTTAATATACAATCTTCCAAGTATTGACCAAAAGGAATTCTGATGAGTGGAGCAAGAAAGAAAAATAATAAAAGCAATTCAAAATAAAAATTATGGAAAAGAAAGCATGCAAAAAGTAATTTTTGATATGGTATCATTCAAATATTGACCAAAATTGATTCTGATGATGAGAGAGATGAGGAAGAGGAAGAAAATAGAATTAAAAGGATGAATGATGAAGCTGTATAAAAATATCAGTGCTGTCAAAAGTTTGTTTTTTAATTCTATTTCCAATATGGTATCTTTCAAGCATTAACCGAAGGCAATGTTGATAATGTTGAAAGTATAAATCAAATTTCAAAAATGGAATAATGAATGATATGCTTCATAAAATAAAACACTTATTATTATAATGTCTTGTGGGGGTTCCTCATGGTGTTATGGTTAAAGCACTGGACTGCGGAATCGTAGTTAGTGAGTTCAAACTCCAGTCACGCTATTACATTCACTTTCGGGCAAATACCTTTGGGGAAGGTATCAACCCCCTTATCCTCCCAGCTATAGGTTAAATAATACCACTACTGCTCTTCTAGGAGAATGGCTTTGGTATTAAATGACCTACAAAGGTTGATATGCCATTAAACAAAGAAACCAAACCAAATAATGTCTTTGCATTTCCTTTAGGAAAGTTTCGGGTTTGATCTGAATTTCTGAACTGAAGTGTATCTACTATTATACATAGTTTCTTTTAAAGCAGTTTCCCTTTCATATTTGTTTTTATATTAGTATTTTTTCACCAACCTTCTTTCTATCTAAATTTCTGAGCTGTGGTATTTTTACTATTATACATTGAATTATTTGGATTAGTTTCTTTAACTGTTCTTGTGATCTTATACCAGATACTAAGCAGAGTTATGTAAACTTAAATAATTTCTTGAAAAAAAATTGTTTTCTTTTTTATCTATTTCTTAACAATAGACTCATTTAAAGAGTTTGATCTTCACTTGGAGGTCTATTTTTGTGACCATGTGCCAGACTAAGCTAATATTAGCAAATCTCTAAGATATCTTTAAAATCTGAAGTTATTGTACGAGATTTATTTGATTTATTTATCATATTAACAAAGGTATAAAATACAAAAGAAACATATTTTTGAGCCTTGTGCAAAAGTTGAGATACAAAATCTGAATCTGTTTTCATTTTCCTTTCAATCACTTTTTGGCTTCCATAATTTAGTTTGGCAAATTATTTACACATTGGAAAAAATTTATGAAGCAAAGAAATGAAAAAGGCAGAAAAACATAAAGCAAAGATAATGATTATCTTTTTATCAAATAGAAAGACACTTCTTTGAAAAGAACTTTATAATTACAAAATCTGAAATAAAATAAGATTTTGGCTCAGAAGATTTTGAAAAAATAAATCACATGATTCCAATAAGCTCTAAATTGCATTGGATAACAAGACAGCGAATCAATGAACTCCTTTCTTTCCTGAATGAATAGCAAATATCTATCAGATATTAAGAGCGGCATAAAACCTTTCAAGAAGTTTTTTCCTTTGTTATTTTGGGGACATTCTTTTTTGCTAGTGGCGTTTCAATAAAATTTTTTCAAATGGTTAAACATCTGAACACTTTTAGCCAGATATTTCCTGTCCTCAGGATGATATTAAACAGCATCTGGTGGTAAGGTTGCACTTCTGGAACTTTATAGAATATAGAGTATTCCTCCATTGCCATTACTCCGAGGCTCTCTCTAACCCTGAGTGGTTATACCTGTTAGAGTCCTATCGATACCTCAAATAGATCTGTTCAAACATAACCGTGAACAAATTATTTGTATTAAGAATAGTTGCTTGAATCTGTAATTGTCTATTAAAGATTATTATAAGTTACTTACAACAGTGTTACAAGCAATTTTTTACTGTTAGATAGGTATTCAGTTTAGTCAAACAGTTCTAATTTAAATAATTCAGTTTATTATAAGTATAGTTTTTGTATACACACAGTTAAATGTCAAAACAGTACTATTTCAAACAATTCAATTTAGTGTAAGTACAATTTCAATGTCAAAAACAGTTCTATTTCAAACAATTCTGTTTAGCATACAAAAACAATTCCATTTGAAACAATTCAGTTTAGCATAAGTATATAGTTTCAATGTCAAAACAGTTCTATTTCAAACTATTCAGTTTAGCATTAGTACATAGTTTAGTTCTATTTAACTCATAGATAGGAGCCTATCAGGTGCTACCACTCAGGGCCAGAGTGGACCTGGGAGTGATGGCATTCAAGGGGTACTCTGCATCCCCCAAAGCTCCAGCATTACTGAAGTTTCACCATCAGAATGTTTGGGTCATATCCAGGACAGTTGTTGGAGGATGCAGAGGTACAGTCAGTGTATTTTACACCAACCCCCTGCAGGGCAAAAATATTATTTTGACTTAAACAAGATTCTGGATTCACATCACACTCTCTTCTGTAAAATTCACATGGTTTGCCCCTATCTGCCACAAAAAATTTGATGACAGATCTCTGTTCAGGCTTGAAGCACTCTGTTTTGTTGCACTGTTTACATTTCAGGTAAAAAAATTCCGAAAGAGAATTTATATTTATTTGGTTATTATTTTTAAAAATTTATTGAATGACACTCATATATATCTGTATGTGTGTGTGTGTGTATATATATATAATTTTTTGTCGTAGGTCCAAAAAGCGAATAAAAATATTTTAAAATAGGTAGGTCCATGAAGAGATTTGTATTTTTTAAATAAATTCTAAAAAATACAAATTGTTGTATATCCATAATACAACTATACTAATATAAATATAAGTGGAAACATAGCCAACAATAATGATGACTTCAATGAATGAACGAACATGCTTCTTTATAAAAAGGTACCTCTCACACTTTATTCTTGAAAGGGGATGTTTCTTGTGTGTGAGAGGTGAGTTGGAGATGGGTACAGACTGCTACATATTGACCCCAAGTTCTTCTGACCATAGCAGCACTTCTTTCGCATTCTGGCTGGGTCACTGAGGGCCCAAAGCCCTCTGTCTGCCGCTGGTTCTGAATTGGCATCTTGTCCCCAACTGACTCCAACTGCAACTGGAACTCGAACTGCCCCAAACTGTCGGTGGCACCTGGTTATATAATTGTCTCACACCCACCATCAGCCACCATCACTGAATTCAACCATGTTTACAGGTCAAGGTGATATCCCGATATCTTCGACTGGATGCACCTGTTTCGCTGTTCTTCCACTTATTTACACAGGTGCATCTCCTGATTGATGGCTCGGTCAAGGGTCAATATGTTACAAAATCTCTTCATGGTCCTAAATATTTTAATATATATGTAGATATATATATATATATATATATATATATACATCTTAGCTTTTACTCATGCACACATACATATATACACACATTCACACAGACATATATATATATGTGTGTGTGTCTATATATGTATATATATATATTATAGCAGTGTTGGTTGTTACTAAATCACTTTGTGGGTTTGTATCGAACCAATTGCAATATAATATAGATAGTGCTCAATATCTAGGATAGAGCTATTATAGCAGTCTAAATTCCATGAATTAAATATATATATCTAATATATATTTATTTATCATTATTATATATATATATATATATATATATGTTTGTGTGCTTGTGTGTATATGTATGTGTGATTTTTAAACATGCACATAATGAAATATTTTGAAAACGATTAGAATATTTCAAAATTCTAAGAAAGGGACCCTTTGTTTCGGTCTCTTCTCTTCAGTGACAAAAAAGTTAACATTAGAGGAAGTAAATATGGGATATTTTCCATCAAAAAAACCTGGAGAGAAGGGGAAAAAAATGATTTAGAAAAAAAATTATCGTAAGCCAGAAGATTTTGAAATATTTTAATCATTATCAAATTATTTTATTATGCACACACTTTTAAAAACAATATTCAAATTTTGTACCATCCGCAAGATCTTTATATGTATGTGTGTACAATGAGTAAAAGCTAAAACATATATATACATACATATATATTACATAGATCAGAAAAATTTAGAATTCCAAATGGATTAATCAATGCAAAGTTATAACTAAATCTGGTGAAATTTTTTTGATAAAACTATTTGTTTCTCATGGTGAAAATATCAGAACAAGAGACACAATAATTATAAAGATTCCCATTGCCATAAGAAGTAACTAACCTTGAAAATTTAGATTTCCAAACTTTAAAAAGCATTAACAAATTATTTGTCAAACTAAAATTCTTATTCACAGTTAATTAAACATTATTTATATTGCAAATAGATAATTTTTATAAGTAATTGTTTAAGCTGAAAATGTAAAATAATTACAGAGTATTATTACTTCCTTAAAACTCGCAATATAACCAAAAAATAAATATGAGGTCAAAGCAGAAATGCCAGCTTAGAATGTGAAATCTTATCTTCTACAAGGTCAGTCTCTCAAGTAATGAAACTGATAGTGTAAACATTTTTATTTGCAACTTTATCACAAACTGATTTATCCTCTTCAGAATACTTCTTTTGAGAAGTAACTGACAAATGAAGATATTGTTCCCATATCTAGAAACAAGGCTGGAAGTATTCAACAGACACTTTCTTCAGTTGGATAGTCATATTCTCAGTGGTTTCCAGATGGCAACCAAGGAGCTGGGTTTTGATATTTTGGGACCTTGAAATAGTAATAAAGATGCAGATCAAGAGAATAAGGGATTGGTGTTACCAAAAAAAATTATCTTTAAGGCCAAAATCTTATTTCCAGGTTTAGACTTTTTGATCAGAACTGGAATAATCTTTTTAGCTATAAACTCATTCCCAGAGAATGTATCAACAAAATAATGAAACTGAATTTTTTTTCAAAGTCAGCTTCCCTGATCCAAAATCTTCTTATTCGTATTAATTCATAATCAGTCATTCTCACTGTCAAATATCAGTCAATCAGATTATTTTTCTCGTATTTTCCTCAGTTCATGAAGTGAGCAGTCAACTAGAATGGTATTCATTTTCCACAGACCCTTGACCAATCAAAAATACCTTGTGCCAACTGAAAACCTGCAAGAGGGACATTTTATCTCAATAAATATTTGTTAAATGATTCTATTGAATTGTCCTGAAGTTTTCATTGACACCTTTAACCAGGCACACATGAAGTGATCTAAGTTTACTTATCTCAACATAAACTCTGAATATTTTCACATGTTTAAGATCAACATCAATTAGCCGATTTTCAATAGGTGTTGCCAAAGTGAAAAATAGAAAAATCAGTCTCGTTTTTTGTCTAAAGTGAGCTTCTATGCTGAGGCAAAATCAGTAATGTCAGTTTAGTATATAAAAGTTTTTCATCATCATCACAAAAACTTTCTCTCTTCTCTTCATCTCTTTAACTCAAAAACATTACAGGTTGTTTGAAGTTATGCGAATCGAATAAACCTCAATAACTCAGAAAATTCAAAACCAATATTTGTCATATTTAAACTCATAAAATTATTAAAATACTAAAACATCTTACTAAATTTTTTATCATTTTAATGGTTAGTTTTTGAGATATTTAGAATTTATGAAAATGGGCAGACTGAAGTCAGTATACAGATTAAGCTAATATTAATTTAAGACCTCTGAAATGTAATAAAAAGTATTTTTTCTTTTTGTCCATAATCCATGTTGAAACAGAAAAAGAGGAGGATGTAACAATGACTGAAAAACAGAAAAAAAAACAAGTTAATAAGTGAGGGAATGTCCACTTTTGAGATGTCAAAGAAGCTTTGCAGAGGTCATTAAATGATAGAGAAAGCTTGAAAATTCAACTAAGTTTAGAACTTAAAACAAAAGAAAAGGCTTTACGAATTTGCTTCTTCAAGATGAATGCAAACTAAAGTGAAATATATAGGCTTTTGACCAGCATTCAGATCTTTGAAAAGGCTGCAATTGAGGGTGTAAAGAAACACAAAAGATGTAGAATACTTTGGGAATTGGGATCAATAAAAAATCTCCTTGGAAACCTCCTCTCGCTAAAAAAAATATTTTAAAGCATCACGATTACTTTTCTAAAGTAATTTTCGTAGACATACCGGATGGATAAACCAAAGAATGGATTTAATTCAAGTCAGATGTGCCTAAAAGAAGGCAACAAGCAGGTGTTAGTGTGAGGATATGGGTTAGAATTGTAGACCAAACCATTATTGGGTTATTCAAAATTGATGCAGGAGTTGAACTGGACAATTGCATTTTATGGACAAGACGTTCCAGTCACACAGTTTCAAAGTAAAGTGTGTATTTGTGCAAGACAATGTTCCTTCTCGTGTATCTAAGCTTACTCATGAATTCTGAGAGCATAAAAGATTTACAGAAGAAAAGATAATGGAATCGCTACCATCAAGTCCTGATTTGAATCTGATCAAAAACCAATGGTCACTTGGAAAGATGAAATTATATGAAGGTAGCAAACAATATAACAGCATAACAGATGTGTGAGAGACAATTAAAACTACAATTTTGGAAACAAAACTTGTTGAAAAAAATAGCAGAATCAATGGATAATTGATTACTGGCTCTTTTTGAGAAAAAGGGTCACTATTTTAAAATGTAAAGGATTTAAAGACTTATCATATGTGTTTGTTATTTGTTCTATTATAGGTGTTGATCAATTTTTGATGATTTTATCAACTTTTATTGAAATAAAATGTAATTATTCGGTTTTAACTTTAGATGACATTTTATTGGGAATACATTAAATTCAGTAATTTCAATGGAACATTTTCAGACTACCTAAAATTCTAAATTTATTGATTGAAATATGATAATTTTTTTCCCAACCAAATTTGAATTATTGAGGTTTATGTGATTTGCTTAATAACATCAGACAGGATGTATACACACACATTCCCCTGAGTATTTAAGTAAGTCATATCTTAGCAAACATTAGGAATTCAAAGATTGCTTACCAAGATTTTGTGCAAGCATTTTCCTTCTTGGGCTTATTCAATTTCTTGATTGTTGTTTATTTTTCCTAGCATTCTATTTCCTTCTAGTTTTCTTTGATAATTCTTACTCCTCCTGAGACTTCCATTTTTCTACATTCTCTCTTTCTCTGCCATTCACACTAAGTCACATGATTTTTTTTTGTTCTGCATTGTTTAACCTTATAAAAAGCAAACAGTTACACCCAGGTTATCCACTGTGTTACTCCAAAATTGTTAGTTGAGAAACTCTTTAAAAATTCCATTTTTTACTTGCTTGGAAGCTAACTTAACTAACCATTAAACATAAAGTTGACTTCACTAACCATTAAACATAAAGCTGACTTCCCTCACCTCTGAACATAAAGCTGACTTCACTAACCATTAAACATAAAGTTGACTTCACTAACTATTAAACATAAAGCTGACTTCACTCACCTCTAAACATAAAGCTGACTTCACTAAGCATTAAACATAAAGCTAACTTCACTCACCTCTAAACATAAAGCTAACTTCACTCACCTCTACACATAAAGCTGACTTCACTAAGCATTAAATATAAAGCTGACTTCACTCACCTCTGAACATAAGGCTGACTTCACTAACCATTAAACATAAAACTGACTTCACTAACCATTAAACATAAAACTGACTTCACTCACCTCTAAACATAAAGCTAACTTCACTCACCTCTGAACATAAAGCTGACTTCACTAGCCATTAAACATAAAACTAATTTGTGGCTACAGTTAGCAGCTGTCTGTAAAAAAAAGTCTGCAGGTTTGTTTTTGCCAACCCAACCACTTGTGTAAGACCATTCTTGACCTGGTCACTCACTGGGAATTACTCGTCAAACAAATAGTTCCCCTAGTTTTCTGATACTTTAAATAGTTTAAAATGGATATACTAACTGAAAGATTCATCTTTTTGTCAAGATAAAATTAAAAAGAGAGTAAAAATGGTCTTAGGCAAAAAACATAGAAAGTTGGCTGGCTATAATTCTAGGGTGCAGGAATTTTGGCCCTTTCTCTCACGAGAATCGTAAAACCTGTTCTTTCAGAACAGATCTTCAAGGCAGTAGGTCAGTCTACATCCTTGCTCAATTACAAGATACTGAGATAGATTTAGAATTGCCTGAGCCCAATGGTGCCAATGAGGTAAGATATATTAACTCTCTTTAATTTGTATATTTTTTGTTTAAAACTAATTATTTGTCAGTTATGGTAAATGTAATTGCACTTTTATGCTATTCTTTTTTTCAAATATTCAGACTTAATTCAAAGTGGATAAGTTAGATATAATAGTAATCATTTTTTTAATGTACTTCTATGACTTCTGCAAATGAAAAATACGAGGATCATTAAATAAGCTTCCAGACTTTTTTTGTATGGGCACTTTTATTGATAGTACACTCATAAAACTCTAGTCCCCTTCGAAGTAATCTCCTCCGGCTGCAATGCACTTGTACCATTCTAACAACTTCTGAAAGGCCCTATGGAAGTCCTCTTGTGTGAGCGTGTCAATGACCTTCATCACAGCCTCTTTCATCTCCACAATTGTCTCATAACAACAGCCTCTGAGCTTAGGGAATAACTAAAAGTCACAGGGAGCAAGGTCATAGGGAGGGTGAGGAACTGTCTTGATGCCCATCTTGGTCAAATAGTCTGTGACAAGGATGGAGTTGTGGACTGGTACATTGTCCTGCTGGAAATGCCACTGACCCGATTTGAAGAGTGCTGACCTCTTCTGACGGAATCTCTTCCTGAACTCCCTTAAAACCTCAACATAGTATTGCTTGTTGACTGACTGTCTAGTGGGAACCCAGTACATGTAGATCATGCCAGTGCTGTCCAAAAAAGGGATCATTAAAAGTTTGTGGGTGGATTTGCTCTGTCTGGCCTTCTTGGGTCAGGGAGAGCCAGCATGCTTCCACTGGGAACTCTATCTCTTGGTCTCTGGGTCATAGCAGTAGATCCAGCTTTCATTGCATGGCATTTTTTCCAAGTTTAAAACAGAATTTTATGGTATATCATTCTTCTAAAGTCCAGATTGCATTTTTTAAATTCACCAGCTGTGACAATAAGGCTTTAGTAGGGTGTATTCCAATTGCTGCTGTAGCTGTTCCTTTGAACCTGAAATCATAAAAATTGGTCAGTCATCGCAAATGATGTATAGCAATAACATACTGAATTTTCAAGGGTCTACAAGAATTTTAAATGCCTGTACAAAAAAAGTCAGGAAACTTATTGAAGGAACCACATAAGTCTCAATGATTTAAAAGTTAGAATTTGTTACCTTATTAGACATAAACATTTCTTGTTGAATTTAAGACAGCCACACATCATGAACGTAAACATTACTGGAAGTTTATTTGTTATATTGGAGAGAATTTATTTTATCTCTTGTAATATTTTGGCTTTGTATATTTTCCCCATGTGCTTATGCCAATGTTTTGTTTTAATTGCAGTTTTTACACCCACACTTATACGTGAAATAAAATGTTTTCTAACATATTTGGCCAGTCTTGTCAGTTCTCTCACACCCACTAAATGTTTTGGGGCAACAGCTTTCATAAATTTCACTCACCATTAAACATAAAGCTAACTTGACTAACCATTAAACATAAAGCTGTCTTTGCTAACAACTAAACATAAAGCTAACTTCATTAACCATTAAGCTTAAACTTAACTTCACAAACCATGAAACATAAAGCTGACTTCACTAACCATTAAACTTAAAACTGTATTATATCATTAGACTTTATAACTATATGACCTCTGTACTAATTGAGTTTCATTTGTAACAGTCACACATTGTAAGATTGTTGCTTCATTTTAGAATGGAGGAAAAAATTCTAATTAGTATTTCAGAGTTATATCAAGAATTTGGATGATCGAAAATGACATTCAGCATGAATGTTAACTCCACAAAATTATTATTTAGTTGCAAATGGGACAAGATGGAGAATATACTGCTCTAATAAAAATCTCACTATGATGTCTTGTTTTTATGGGGTTATGGTTTCATGCATATATACTGCAAATATATATATATATGTATATATAAATATATTGTCATCCACAGACAGACTGTTTTGTTCTATCAGAACACTTCAGTGTGGCTAGACATGCAGGACGCTCAAACCCATCCAATTTTACGTTAGAATAGTCTCAGACCACTCGGCCAACAAGTGAACTATGTTGGCTAAGGGAATTTTTAAGGTATCTTTGTAGCAACAGCAGCAGCGTCCGTTTGTTTACATTTTAATACCAGAGTGCTCAATTCTTTCGAAGAGCTTTGCATTATGTGAGTGGCACCCAACAATTCCTTCGCCAGAGTGCTCAACCCCCATGGGGGAGCATATATATAAATATATATAAATATATATATAGATATAAACATAATGACTATTCTACTAATGTAGTATCAACCATTATCAGGTACATGTCTAACAATGCTTCAGAAAGGCTAAATTTCACCTAATCCAATGAGATCAGGATTTTTATCATTTACAGTGAAACTTTAGACAATCAAAAATGTTATTTTTAGGTATCATTTATAAACAAAATCCAGGTGCCCGTGGTGTAATGGTTATCATCACAGGATATGGACATGGCGACATGAGTTCAAATCCTGGACCTGACTGATTGCATTCCACATAGCACTAATACCCTTGGGAAAGGTATGAATCCAATTATTATCCAGCTATGGCTAAATAGTAGGGCAGACTAGGTTCTTCAGCCTTGGTGAGGCAAGTAGTCTAGGAGAAGGAAAACTCTGAATTCAAACCTGTTAAACTCCGCTTAAAAATTGACCTTGTGTCATATCCTGCCCGAGCGGAGGGGTTGGTAAATATGATAAACAAAATCCAGTATTAATCATTTTTAATAGAAAAATATGAATATGAGGCTTTTCAAAAATATTTACACCTATTTACACCTCTTATATATTATTAACTACCGGCTCATTGGCTAAGTGGGTAGAGTGTTCGCCAATGGTCCGGGAGACCTGGGTTCAATCCCAGGTCGCATCATACCAAAGATTTTAAAAATAGTACTTAATACCTCTTTCTTAACGCTCAGCAATATAAGGTACATATCAAGGGTAAAGTGGAGCAATCCAGGGAAAGGAGTAGCGCCCTTCCCTACACCTCGGTGTAGAAGCTATTGAAAAGCTATTGAAAAGGGAGCCTTCTGGTTATTGAGTTTCCTGGGTAATAAATGCCAAGTTTGTAAATAAAGGGGAATATCAGACTGGTGGTTTTTATAGTTCGTGGCTGAAATTGCTAATGATATCAATTTTGATTGCATAATATTTCACTAGAGATAATAAAATCCTGATATGTTTGTTTCAGAAGGAAATTAACTTTTGGTAGACATGTACTTAAAAATAGGCTATATATATATAGGGTATGGTAGAATAATCTCCCTGATTTGAATATCCAACATACAGGCACTAATGAAAACAGCATTAACCATGTCATTTCCATAGGTATCATGGTCCGGAAGGGTAAACATCAGATATTTGAGATTGAAATTTGCCTCACTATATGATGATATTTTGTAGCCAGTTCACTCTTCAGATCTATCACCTTGTGATTATATCCTTTGGGGATATTTGAAGGCTCAAGTCTTTTGATGTAGGCAGCAGACAACTGAAAAACTGAAAAATTTTATCATGAAATCACAGCAATACTTGAGGCTATGTCTAGGCAAGCACTGTTGAACTTCAGGGGGAGGATGCAGAAATGTATACCTCATGATAGCGAGCATTTGGATTTTAAAATCTTTGAAATCAAGTGATGACAATTAAATAACAAAATGAAAAATATTGTTCTGTCTTGCTGTTGAATAAAATTTTGATTTAGATTTATGTCACTTTTTTATTTACATTCCAAACCTGAGTGATCATTTAGCTGGACCTTCTATATATATATATATATATATATATATACTCATTATGATTCAACGAAACAGTCTGTCTGTGGATGACAATATATATATATATATATATATATATTGTCTGTCTGTGGATGACAATATATATATATATATATATATATATATATATATATATATATATATATTGTCATCCACAGACAGACTGTTTCGTTGAATCATAATTCTTCAGTGTGGCTAGACATGTAGGAAGCTGGGATCAAAGCACACCCAACTTTACATCAGACTTTGTATCTTACCGCTCAGCTAACAAGCGTACCATGTCAGCTCGGGATTATAAGGTATAAAATAGTAGCATTCGTTTATTTACATTTTACTCCTTACCAGATACCAGAGTGCTCAATATATATATATATATATATATATATATATATATATATTTAGCTAAGCAATTAATTCATTGTATGCCTCATATATCAAGCCATCCCAATTTATTTTATGGTTATCCAGAAGCAAACTAGAACAATAAAAATCACAATGACAGATAAATCTCTATTCTACTGAACTCACTAAATTGTTTTGTACGAGCTTTGAGAAAAATAGATTTTAAAAGTGAAATTTGGGCTTCTGCCATGTTTTTTAGGAGCTAAGATATTTGTCTAAGAATAGCACTTCAATAGCAAAAATAAGAGATAGATAGATAGATAGATAGATAGATAGATAGATAGATAGATAGATAGATAGATATAGAAATAAAATTTGGAATCAACTCAAACAAAATAATTCGGAAATAAATGATTTGGAAATTATATTGACATGTTTTCATTAGGTATAAGGTTTCTTTTTGGGGTTTTTTGCTCACTGATCATACTAGAAATCTCAATACGATCTTCCATATTGTTTTCTGTTCTTTTTTTAGATGGTTTAATATCATATACAGGACAGTCATTGAAAGGCTCTTACCCCTCTCCAGAGATGCATTTGGTGTATTTTACAGCCTCAGCCGATGGGGATAGTATTTATATACTCATGAACATCATGAGAATTTTAGAAATATGATGAAGTCATAGAGAGTTTTTAGATGTATACATGAAATGAACTTTAGAGTAAAGGTTTGTAAAAATGAAAAGTCTTTAATTAATCCTAATATATAAAAAAAAAGTTCGACTGTAGACAAAGGCCAAACCGAAGGCTCCTTTTTTTTTAATAGGTATAGGAGGGGGCAGTACTTTTTCCCCTGGATTGTTCTACTTTACTCTTGATATGTACTTATAATGCTGAGTGTTAAGCAAGGTAGTATCAAGAGCCATTTTTTGAGTTTTTGGTATGACTTGACATGGGATCGATCTTCGGTCTCTCAAGCCATTAGGGAACACTCTACTAGAAGCCTTTAGATGTGTATATGAAAAAATTAGTGAAGGAAAGGGCCTTTAAAATGTAAGAATCCTTTTGATATTCAAAACTTAGAATATCAGAACTTAGTATAAATTCTTTAGGCTAATGCTTTGACAGTATCACTACAGAATAAAAAATGTTCCTTTTCCTTTCTTGGATAATTTCAGTAAGAGTAATTCAAAATAAATTTGGTATTTCATGCCAATTCAAAATCTTATGCTTACCAAATTGAAAAAAAAATCTTGTCAATCCAGCACTTGCAATTTCAACCACAAACTAAAAAGCCTGCTGCCCAATATTCATATTTCATTTGAAACTACAGAATGTACTATTTAAACAACTGACTGAATTCAGAATTGAAGAACATAGAGAATTTTAATAATCATCTGCTAAGTAATCACCTTTAATATGTGTAAACTCTTCAAATCAGTCCTACTCCACACTGCAGGATAGCAACTTTGAGAGGAGAGAACAATCTCCAGAAAATTACTGTGCTGGGGGCAACTTGATCATTAAATCCGTCTCAGACGTGTAATTCATCTCAAAGATACCAACAACGCTGGATCTATGAATTGTCACATTTGCCAATAAAGATAAGATTCTGAATGTATCTAATCAGTTTACACTCAATAACGTGGCTTAAAGAGTAATATTGGATTGAAGATAGCACATTCTGTTCATCTACCAAGTATGAGGAGGATGGGAAATAGAAAAGAGAGGTGTTAATAAGATTATTTAATTTAGATGATTATGGAAGTAATGATGTAGATTTAATTCATTTGATATGAGTGTCATTTGGGATTGAGGATAGAAGATAGAGATGGTAGCTGATTGTCAGATAGATATATGAGCGACTGACCAAAATATAGTGCTATGGACTAATAGAGAAATACAAATTGAGAGAGAGAGAGAAAGAGAGAGAGAGAGAAGTAGGAGAACAGAAAAGAAAAAAAAAAGAGAGATGAAGATAGAATTGTGGTGATTTTGGTGATGGATAGTTAAAAAAAATTCTTTATGATTGACAGCTTCACAAACATGTAAAAGATTATTTCAATATAAACAATATAGATATAGTTTATATTGAAATAATCATATATCATATACATGTTTGTATAGGTCCAAATAATCACTATCGATCTATCTATCTATCTATCTTGGTCTTTGCATGCATTATCTATCTATCTATCTATCCCAGTCTATGTGTATCTATGTATATGTTTTGGTCTATGCATATCTATTTATCTATCTATCTATCTTGCTCTGCACATATCTATCTATCTATCTATCTATCTATCTATCTCAGTCTGTACATATCCATCAATATATCTGTCTTTAAACCTTTCAATATAGGTCTTTTCATATCTAACTATCTATCTGTCAATCCATGCATCTATTTTGGACTGTTGATATGTATAGTAAAAAAATTAACAACAGAAGCATTATAATTTAGTTTTAAATTGATACCAACTCATTTAGATAACGTCTTGATATCTAGAAATCATGACTTTATTATATAAGTTGCTCCGTTGTATATATATATTCATTTCAATTTTGAAATTCAAAAATAATAATTTAATTTTTGATACTTCTGGATCACTTCTTATATATATATATATATATATATATATATATACAAATTTCATTGAACATTATTGACATTTTCTGTCTACATATTTTCTTGTTGATCCTTTCATATTGCCGTATTGATTTTATAGTATTCGGCAGGAATTGATTGATGTATTTTCCATAATTGTTTATATCCCAAGTACTTTCTGCCCAACTTTGGGCCATCATCAGGGGAGGATCTATAACAAAAAGGATGTAACTTTTGTTTTTGCATTACTACAATGTAAGAAGAAGAGCATCAGTACCATTGGAGTGTGTAGCGTTTACTTTTAAATGTGTTCCTATAAATAGTGTCAGTAGCTAAAGACATTTAAGTACATTAGCACTGGTTTGAAAATTAATTCTGTTAAGTGTGGGTTGCATGTTTCTAATATGTAGTGCTTCAAGAATCTGTAGTTTTTGTTTGTTATTTTGATGTTCTAACAAACTTGCTGTCTAGAGGATTTTGCCATTCCAGCTGATCATAGAGTGAAAATAAAAAAAAAGGTCCCAAAGGCTTGGAAGAAAAACTGGAGGAATTGGTAATCAGAGGAAAATTGAGACCATCCTGACTACAGCATTATTGAGATCAGTCAGAATACAGAGTCCTGGAGACCAGAAGAGACTGGCTGTCATTCCCATAAAAGGCCACCAACTAACATTAAAATAATAATAATGATATCAAGTCACACTGCTAGCACAGATCTCCCTGACCCTCTCTTGCCACCCACCTCTATCATCCATTGCTCCAAGGAGGTCTTCAAGGCTACATCCTGTATTGGCACAGAGCTGTTGTATATAGGTTCAAGCTGGTCGTCCTGACTTTGCTCATCCATATGATGGGGTCCACAGGAGTATGTCGCTTATGAGTTCATCTTTAATTCTCTAGCAGTGTACCGCATGTCTGGTTCGTCTAACTTGGATAGTTTTCATGGTAGGTAGCTGCTGTTTTGAGGGGTGTTGCCTCCAGGACTTGTTTAATACAGCTCACAGCATTCTTGTGTAATTGCTGTCAAGCTTTTTCTTCATAAATTTATCAGCGTCCATGTAGTGCATCTGTATAGTGATATTAACATGACCGCCGCTTGGAAAAAACTGCATTTTATTTTATCGGTCAGACCTGACTTTCATATGACTGATAGCCTATCAATAGACGTCCATGATAATGATAATGATAAGCAAGAAAATAAGATTAAAGGAAAGCGAACAAAGTTTATGTGGAAATGCAGCATCATTAACTTCAGTATTGGAGTTAAATAGAAGTTTCCGCAGTGACTTCTCATCATAGCATTAAATAATTTATTGAGAATCCCAGATAAATGATTGTACATGCTCACAACCAGTGGGATGGCTACAAAGCCATATCCTAACAATTTCAAGTGACAGTTCAAGCAGTTCGGGGAGTTATCAAGAAATTCAAGTTTGAATGAATATTATATCAATGAAACATAGCAGATACAACATTAAACTGTGTATATGGCAAGCCTCTATTGAAGACGACTAAGGAAGATTCCAGGTACATAAAAGCTAATCTTGCTTTTGCTAAATGTCATCTTGAAAAGGATTCCATATTTTGGACATCAATTCTTTATTCAGATAGAACAAAAAATGAGCTTCTTGACTGCAGGGTGTTGTATTTGATTAGTGAAAAAATGGTTGAACTTTCAACCCCCAAAAAACCCTGTCCCACCTATCAAGTATATGAAGTAAGGTAAAGTTGGTGACTGTAGTTGAGGGTGACCAGAAGGCTCCCTTTTCAATAGCTACTACACTGAGGTGTAGTGGAGGGCACTACTCCTTTCCCTCGATTGCTCCACTTTACTCTTGATACATACCTTATATTGCTGAGTGTTAAGCAAAGAGGTATCGAGTGCTATTTTAAAAATCTTTGGTATGACGCGACCTGGGATTGAACATAGGTCTCCCAGACCATTGGCAAACACTCTACCCACTAGGCCAATGAGCCAGTCTATCAAGTATATACTATTGGAATATTTTTCAGTAGTACTAGTAGCCTAGTTAAGGTAGATGGGACCATGAACTGTATATTCAGATTTTTTACCAAAATCTCAAAAGTTTGCTGAAAGCAACAAAGCAATGATCAAAGATACATATCAAATTTGGTTAATGAATAGTTTCAGAACATTGTGTCAGTAATACTGTATGGTTGCACTATTCAGACTCAAATGAAACATTTTGAGAAAAAGATAGAAGGTAACTATTCAAGGATACTGTTTTGAATAAATCCTAGAAGCAGCACCCAACAAAACAGCAATTTTACAGCCATTTACATCTTATCTTTAAAACTCTCTCAAAAATACTAGCAAAACATCGTGAACACTGCTGGAGAAGTAAGCACAAACTCATAAGTAATGTTCTCTAATGGACTCCTACACATAGACACACCAGTGTAGGCCAACCAGCAAAAAACTTACATTCATCAGCTCTGGGTACCATCTAGAAGACTTACTTTGTGCAGTCACTGATAGGGATGATGAGAGTGCTCAAGTCAGATTCCAAGTTTCAAGAATTTATGGAGAGAGCAGAAAACATGAGAAAAGAAGAATAGACCAAAATCCTTTTTGAGACTTGTCAGAATCTTACGATGTGGTATGAGAACATATTACATGCTATGATTCCTAATAAAGTCTTTGCAATTGATTTTTAAGATATGCATAAAAATAATTTTGAATGTGCCTTTTGTAATCAAATAACAAATAATACTTTTATTAAATAAGCTTTTTTTTATTTCATTCTTATTTCTTCATGTATCAATTTGAATTGGAAAAAGGATTCATTTTATGAATTTTTTTTTCAAATCACTAAATTTTAATAATTTGAGGTTTAACTATGTACATGTGTATGTGTGCATGTGTATGTGTGTGTATGAATTAAGGATGATCATATGATATGTCACTTGGAATTTTATTGTCAAAATTAGGAAGATAAGGATGTTAGGAAGCCTAAAAAATAATCAGAAGTTATGATTTCCCAGCTTCTGAAATCAACATCCATCAATACAGATTTGGTAAACAAAAGAAAAGAAAAACAAAAGTAAAACAAAAATAAATCTCTTAATTAATCTTTATTCATTAAGGATGTCCTGCAAATGATTATTTTTCTCTGAAAAGTTGGTCACGTGCGCCAGGAGAAATAATGAAAAAAAAGATTCATTGAAAAGAAGATAAGATGAATGAATGAAGGAATGAGGATAAGGTGAATGAAGTGAAAAAAAACCCAAAAGGAATAGACTGAAAAAAGAAAGAATGACAATGAATGAATGAATAATAAAAAAAATGAGAATAAGATGAATGAACAGGTAATGAGAATACAGTGAAGAGAAGAGAGAATAAAAAGAAAATGAATGAATAGAAAAATTTGAATTATGTGAAAGAAGGGAAGAATGAAAATAGAATGATTTTATGGGTAATGAAAATTGGGTGAAATAAGGGAAGAATGAGAATAAGTTGAATGAAAAAAGAATGAGAAAAAAGGGAAAAATTGAAAGAATAAGAATAGGATGAAAGGGAAGAAGAATAAGAATATGATGTATGAAGGGAAAACTGGGAATAAGGTGAAAGAAGAAGAAGAAGAAGACGGTTAAAAAGAAAAGAATGAAAATAAAGTGAATGAAGGGAAGAATTAGAATGAAATGAAAAAAGGGAAGAATTGTAAAAAGAGGAAAGAAGTGAAGAATGAGAATAAGATGAATGAAAAAAGAATGCGAATAAGGTGAAAAAAAAGGAAAAATGAGAATTAGATGAATGAAAAAAGAATGAGAATAAGATGAAAGAAGGGAAGAATGTGAATAAGGTGAAAGAAGAAAATAAAGAGATAAAGATGAAAGAAGTGAAGCATGGGTTAAAGATGAAAGAAAGAAAAAATAAGATGAAAAAAGGAAAGTACCAAAATAACTTGAATGAAGAGAAGAACGAGAATAAGATGAAAGCAAAAAGAATAAAAAATATGATGAATAGATAAAGAATGAGAATAAAATGAAAAATTAGATACTGAAAGAAGAAAAATCACAGATTTTTTTTAAAAATAGAATTTGTATGAGAGTTTGTTGGGACTAATTCCTTTGTTTTTGTCTCCTTTAGGCATGCATCTTCTGGCTTTTTGGCTTAACCCAAATATCCAAACAGATCAAGTACCTGTGGAAGCCTAGACAAGTACACAACTGGATTGTTGCAAATAAAACAAAGGACAAAGACGATGATATTGATCTAAACTAACCACTCTCTTTTATTTTCCCTCCCTCTCTATAAATTTCTGTACTTTCTATTTTTCTCCCTTCTCCATGTCTCTTTGTTGCTTTTCACTTTTTTGAAACTTCTCTTTCATTCCAACTTATTCTCTTTGAATTTTTTTCTTCCTATGGTTTCTTTCTTTCTTTCTTCCTTTTTTTTCTTTCTTTCTCCTGTTTTCTTGAGTTATAGAAAAGGACTCCAGTTGATAGATGCTTCTGTAATCTCAACTCATTTACACAACTGATATCAATGTAGAAATAGTAGTGCTGATCCATATATAAATAATCCCTTTATTTCTAGCTTGATACCATTCTTTTCTTTTATCTCTTTCTAAACCAGTTACTCCAGTATTGCTTTTCTTTTTTTCTTTTCTTTATTCTTACTTATTTCTATTTTCCAACTTTCTCTAAACTTTTTCTCTCCCACTTGTTCTAATTTTTACTTTCTCACCAGCAAATATTGTTTTTTTTTTACTCCTTTTCATCACCCTTTTTTTCATCATCCTTTCTCCATCTCTACACATACAACATGTTTTCTGCTCACCATTTGCTTTCTTTCTGTCTTTCCATTTCAGCTGAGAAGACAATCCTTCATAATTTTGCTTGTCACAGTCTTTTATATCTTCTTTCACATTATGAATTTATTTTCTCTTTCACTCTCAATTAATCTTTCTTTCAGATTCCCTGTTTCTCTCCCACTGTCTTTTACAAGTTCTTTCTCTTTCTCTCTTTCCTTAACATGTCTTTCATCATCTTCATTTTCAACTATTATCTGTTTTCTTTTTCCCTCTTCTCTTCAGTTTTCCAATCACAATACATATGTCTTCTTTTTCTTTTTCTTTTTCTTTTCAAAACTTTCTTTCTGACTTTTTTTCTTGCTCTCTTTCACTCACTCTTATTCTCTATCTCAGCTTTTTATCTCCCATTCTCTCCTAAGTTTTTTCTTTCTCATTGACTTTTCCACTTGCCATTACCTTCCTATTTTTTAATAAATTTCCATGACCTTCTATTATAGGAATGGATAACCTCTCAAGTATTAGAATAAATAAATAGATAAATAAATCTATTAATAGTCTACCAATCCCAGTGCTAAGGAAAAAGAATCACTAAAGATTAGCTGCAGCTGACAATGCAAACGGTGCCAAAGTACCAAGCCACACAGCAGACAGCAAGAAACTTGAAAAATAACAACAAAACTCCCCCACACACATCCCCACCGGTCTCCCTTACCCTCACCTCCAAAGTAAAACATAAGTAAAAGTAAAAATTACAAAAAATGGTTTGTATGAAAGGAACTAAAAATGAATGTCAATAATTCAAAGAAAAAATATTCTTCAAAAGAAAAAATTAGAAAAAGAAGAAAAAAAAGAAAAAAATAATACAAAACTCAAAAAAAGAAATCACTTCATCCACTGTTGGTTTTCCAACCAATCAGAACCTGTTCTTTACTTGTCCTGGTAAACTTTAACACGTTCTCTAAATGAAATAAGAATATAAGAACGAAAAAGAAAAACTCTCTGAATTTTATATTGTATCAAGGAATTTTTCCTTGAATGAGAAAGTTCCAGGTAGTGAACAGATGATCTTCAGGTCTTTGGTTCAATCACTGAGCGCTGGTCATATTTGGTTTAAGAATTTTATATTTTGATGATTCTGAATTCACACAGTTTAAAGGCTGAAAAATGGATCAGTTATGAATATTGCAAGTGTTATTAAAATAGATGGTGAAAATGATTAAACTCTTAGCTTCAAATTATATTCAAGATTATTCAAGTATTCATTTTCTAGATCTTGCCAATTCTTGACAATAATGACTGATTTTAATTTGATTCTAACTGTATTATGACTACTGTTATTCAACAGTGAACAATACACAGCAAAATAGAGTCAGTTAATAAAAGTATTGAGAACTATACACCAAATGGACAGACTGATTAAGGTATTATACAGTAGAATGGAATTCAGGTGTCCACCTCTTGTCAGAAGTTTATTCTTTATTTTGAAGTTTCAGTTTAATTTAAAGGCCAAAGAATGTATCAGATGAAATGTTTACATGAAAACACAGAGAGTAGTTTATTAAAAAATGTATGTCAAAATACTTTTAATGATGAAAATGCTTCGTACCTACATACTAAAACAATTTAAGATTACTAATACCTCGATTTTTATGACTACTAGCTTGTCAACGGTACAGGGTAGAATAAAGTCAGAAGAAAGGTAGATAAAAAGAACACTACAGGTGAGAACCCGACCCAATCATGATAGTTTTAGTAGCTAACCCATTAAGACATTGTCCGTAAAAGATTATTTCCTTGAATATAGAATAAAAGTTTAAATATTCTCTGAAGCTATTTATTTGTTTTTTTAATTTCTACAGTTTAAAGGGCTAAGCTAAAAATTCCAATGCTGTTAAGATGAGGGAGAAATAACCGAAAGTACTCCTATAAAGCAGGCATCAACTAGACTAGGAAATATGCCAACTCCAATGATAGTTTCAGGGAATATGAAAAAGCAAAAATTGAAATTCTAATTGATGAATTACTCAACAGAGTAATTTATATAACTTACCACTATTCTTATAGTAAACATTTTAACAATTTCACCTGAACATGTTCTTAAGTCTTCCCTTCTTTAAAAGGAATTTGAAAACTTGAAAATTACTGAAGACCTGTCATCTTATTTTCTCGATGACAGATGATAAAACACAAACATACACAGGTTGAAATGAATCTAATGTGTAGATTCAAAATGCAGCTCAGCCTAAAAAGAGAATCAAGTTGTTGTTGCAGTTTATAAAATGCTTAATTGAATCGCTACATCAAATTTTGACAAAACAATTAGATGCAAATTTTCTATTAAATAGAGTTTGCATGCAATCACCAACAGCATCATCTATTTAAAATTTTTCTGACATACTATGAAGGCCTTATTGTATGCAGGCTAACAATTTCTGTCAAGATAATTTTTTTTAAGAACTGTCAAGTAAAATCCAATTTACTCATGAATACAGGTCATTGGGGAACCTTCAATAAATTAACTTATGTTGGATGTTCATCATGAGGCATACTTAGATAAAATATCCAAAAACTTGTTGCCCAGTTGGCTGTGGGGGGGGGGCTGTAGAATACACTGACTGCTTCTCTGCAGAGGGGTAAGACTCCTTCTCTGCAGAGGGGTAAGACACCTGCAGAGGTGTCACACTCAGGACACTCATTGGAGTGTGACACAAAACAATCTGATGGTGAGGTTCCAGTAATGCTGGGGCTTTGGGGAATGTGGAGCACCCCTTCATTACCATTACTCCCAGGTCCACTCTGGCCCGGCATGGTAGCACCTGATTGTGCCCAATCTATGGGTTGAATAGAACTAATGGCATACTTATGCTAAAGTGAATTGTTTGATTAAACTGAATAGCTTGAAATAGAAATTTTTTTGACAATTAAAGTGTACTTACATTTAAACTGTGTGCTTATGCTAAACTGAATTATTTGAAATCGAACTGTTTTTTGACATTGAAACTGTACTTACACTAAACTGAATTGTTTAATATAGAAATGTTTTGACATTTAACTGTGTGTAAACAAAATCTGTACTTATACTAAACTGAATTAGCTGAATTAGAGCTGCTTGACTAAACTGAATAACTTGAAATAGAAATGTTTTTCACAATTAAACTGTACTTACATTTAAACTGTGAGCTTATGCTAAACTGAATCATTTGAAATTGAACTATTTTTCACATTTAAATGGTACTTACTCTAAACTGAATTGTTATATATAGAACTGTTTTGACATTTTACAGTGTAAACAAAATCTGCACTTATGCTAAACTGAATTAGCTGAATTAGAATTGTTTGAATAAACCGAATATTTTGAAGTAGAAATGTTTTTGACATATAAACTGTGTACTCATGCTAAAATGTTTGAAATAGAACTGATTATTTACATAAAAATGGATTTGGCGTTAAATAACCTACAAAGGTTGATATGCCATAAAGCTCAACCAACCAACCAACCAACCAACTTAACACTTGTGCCCATCACAGACTGGTCACAAGTTTTATTGAATTTTTTAATACTACCATTGTTCACATTTCTTTTCTATTTTTCAATGAAGAAATTAATCATTATTGTTTTCAAGGATATTAATAAATAAATTCTCTCTAAGTAGTAGCAAATGGGGCTTTGTTACTAGATCTTCCCTCAAAGTTGTAATTAAGAATGATCAGTTTAAAGGAGTCGCTAGTGGAGATGGTAGTTTTATACATTGTCAGTGAAATAAACTTTTATCTTATTTTAATTTCCCCAGGTAACTTGAAGCTTTGCTTTTGGTTTGAGAAATTGGGTCCAAGATATAGAAGGTAGTTGAGTAAAGGATAACACAGTATGCAAAAGAATCACCAAGGCTTGTTGACAATATGGATTCCTTTAATTCTCTCACTATCCATCCTTATTTTCCATTACACTTGGTAAGTCCACCAGACGGTATCCAGTGTCTGTACAGAGTTGATGAATGTAAGTTTTTGCTGGTCAGCCGACACCAGAAATATAATTGGAGGACATTGCTTATGAGTATGTCCTTACTTCTCCATCAATACCTTACATGTCTTGCTCATCGTACTTGGATGGCATGTGTAATGGGAGGTAAGTGGCCACACGACTTCTGTTTTGTAGGATGTTGCTTTCAGGATGTGTACAAAATAATGCACATCATAATAACATCTAAGAGAAAAAAAAATGAAAAAGAACATACAACAATAAAATAAATTTTACAAAAAGTTACAACCTATGAGAAATATTACAAAACACATGCATATGATAAACAAATAATAAGATCAGTTAAATGTTGTATAGTTTTATTATGAGAATATTTTGAATGAAAAAAATTTAAAGGCTTCACAAAGGATCTTGAAAATCTAGTGTATTTTCAGTGTTTTACCTTGATGGACAAAGACAGATTCCATGGTTTCACTTGCCAAATGGCAATATATACACATACATTGTTCATTTTGTATACAAAATATATTTTTGTTCATGTTTACACTTTCTTAGATTTATCTGTTATATTGCATTTATCATCTCTTGGATTTCTAGCAAGTTGGAAATTTATGTTCAATAAAGTTTTAATGTAAGATTTTCATCATTAAGTTGAAATGTAGATTTGATTTGAATAGTAAATCTTGCTGTTCAAACTTCTTGTGGTTGATCTTTGATATAAAAAGTTTGGTAACTTTAGCTTTAAAACATCTGGATAAGCAAAACGATATGAATGGTAGATGATGTGATCTTCTGTCTTATATACTTGAGATATAATATAATTTTTTGTTCCAGATTTAAGATTCCAAAGAAAATATTTTCCTTATGGTCTTTCGTAGTAGATTCCAAATCTGTTTTTAGAAACAACAAAATGTACTTAAAACTCATATTTATATATTTTAGCTAATTAAAAATTATTTAAACCAGCAGTCCATCATGAGTAATTACTTTTTCATTCAGTAAACAATGAATTATTATTGATATAAAATATGAGCTGGATGTTTTCTTATAATGTTTTCAATGTACATGAAACAAACAGACTTTCATTTTCTCTTCACTGCACTGAAGTCTTTCAGTTTTTTCATATTTAATGTTTGTAACCAAAGAAAATCCTAATTCATGTGATTATGAAGAAAAAAACTGTTGTGGTGGAATCACCAACTAATAGACTCAACCACTCTCCATAATACCGGAAGACACAGCAAAATGAAGTTAGTAAAGATTCGGAAGCTAACTTCGGCCCCACATGGTTATGCAAACTAGCTTACTGTCCTATGTTCTTGTAACCATCCTTTGTTCTTGTAAATATAAACCTATACTATAACCGTGACATTCTGTTCTCTTTGTGACCCCTTCCAGGGCCATATCTGAAATTAAGTGACAAACAATTACTAATCCAACTTGCTTATCACTATAGAAATAAAACATTGTGCATTTGTTTGCAGCACAACTACATTATCTTTTTATGTAGCCACCATCAAGATTGATGCATTTTTCTGATCAGTGTATGAATGCATAAATACTATCCTTGAAGAACCTTGCATCAAGTCAATTGTCTTTCAGTCAATTGTTTTGGGACCCAAAAAGATGACATTTTCAGATAAACTAACTTATGGATGAATTTATGGACAATTGATTTCTGAATATCAAGTTTGACAGCAAGATCACAAATTATTTTGAATCCAATTTTGTTGACAACATTGCATGTTTTGAATCTTTGATTGGCAAATATTTCAAAAGCTGATCTTTGCTTATAATCGCATCTATAGGAATTTTATACAAGGCAATCACAAATACAAACACTTATTCACTAGGCTAAACCCCTCGTATGGTTGCTTGGTGATGGACAAAGGTAACCCTAGTACATTCCAGTATCAGACAGTGATCCATGTTTGTCACTGAATCTAAAAATAGAAAAATGACCTACATGTTTCACGGTTTCCAGAAAAACGTTTTTTCTATTTTACTGTCAAAATGCTAGTGAGTATCATCATCATCATGATGTCGTGCTGGTAGCACAGATATCCCTGACCCTCTCTCGCCACTTTTTCCTATCGTTCATCACCTCAGGCAGGTCTTCTGGACAACATTCCGTATCCTCACATAGTTGCTGAATGTATGTTCGTGCTGGTTGTCCTGCTTTTGCACGGCCATGTGTGGGGGTCCATAAGAGTACATCACTTATGAGTTCGTCCCTGCTTCTCCAGCAGTGTCCTGTATGTCTGGAATCCAGTAGCTTACCGAAGGGAAATGATAGCAAAAGTAATCAGTCATAAAACTTTATGACAGTGAATAAATTTTATCCCTGAAGGATTTTCAAAACTGAAAGCAAGTAAGCATTTCTTTGAAAATACTAAAACATTTAAGAACATTGTACACATACAAAGATTTTGTAAGCTGTTGCTCATTACCAAAAATAATATACCAAAAAAAAAAAGGTCTGTTTCAACTCAAACTCCTATTGCTTGTTTTGCTTTTGCTTGTTTCATTTATATTATGTCCAGCATTAACCTTTTTTATTCACTAGGCTAAACTCCTCGTATGGTTGCTTGGTGATGGACAAAGGTAACCCTAGTACCTTCCAGTATCAGACAGTGATCCATGTTTGTCACTGAATCTAAAAATAGAAAAATGACCTACATGTTTCACGGTTTCCAAAAAAACGTTTTTTCTATTTTACTGTCAAAATGCTAGTGAGTAGCATCATCATCATCATGTCGTGCTGGTAGCACAGATGTCGCTGGCCCTCTCTCGCCACTAGCTTACCATCCTATGTTCTTGTAACCATCCTTTGTTCTTGTAAATATACACCAGGACAACTCTTCCACAACAACATTGAGGTACATTTCATTACAAACTTGGTATGAATAATTTACTGCAGCATTCACATTACCCTTGCAATATAATCATGTATGTGTAACTTATATCTATCTCTGTCTGGTTCCTATCTCTATCGTAATGCCAGCAACTAGAGAACTCTTAAAACAAGCCTATATTTGCACACTTGTGTTTTACACTTAACTAAAAAAATAAAACCCATAAATGATCTATAATTCAGCCTTAGGTCCAAAGAACATAAAATGTCTATTGATTTGCTCTTTCAACTATAAATCATTCAATGCAAAAATGAGATCTATTGATTATGTTATTAGCACGGATATTAAAGCTTTCTCTTGACTGATTCCTTCTGTGCTCCAATGAATGAATGCCAAGGTGCTTCACTGATCCAAATGAAGCACAGAACTTCAAATTCGAAAGGTTCTTGGTATGCTCATAAATTTCCTTTAAAACTTAGGGGCATTGTTCAACTTGTATTCTTTGCTTTCTTTTCATGTCCTGATTTCTTTCTCTTTGCCTTTCAGCTTGAATTATTGCATTCTACATAAACGATCACACACACACAAACACACGCACACACACACACACACACACACACACGTATATATATATATATATATATATATATATATATATATATATATCACTCATAAATAAGTACATCTCTAACAAGTTTTCATAAAACATTAATTTTCTTTTAAACCATAGATAGCAAGATTTTATTATTTCCTATGGAACTTTGTATTGGTTGGTTGGTTGGTTGGCTGGTTGGTTGTTTTATGGCCTATCAACCCTTTTCCAGTCATTTAATACTGTATTAAATTTTAGACAATTCAGTTTATGTTTATAAATAGTTAAATGTCAAAATAGTTCAGTTAAATGTCAACAGTTCTATTTCAAGCAATTCAGTTTAATATGTATGCCGTTTAAATGTAAAAAAAGTCCTATTTCAAGCAATTCAGTTTAGCATAAGTACTTCTATTTAAAGTTTGACCCATAGATAAGACCCTTTCAAGTGCTACCACTCAGAGCCAGAGTCATTCTGGGAGCAGTGGCAATGAAGGAGTATTCTGCATTCCACAATACTCTAGGATTACTGAAACCTTACCATCAGATTGTTTAGTGTCATATCAGGACATTTGTTGGCGGTGGGGCTTACCTCCTCTGCAGAGAAGCAGTTGGTGTATTCTACAGCCCCACCCCCAGCCAACTGGACAAAGAAGTTTATGAAGTTTATCATTAAACATTATTATTATACATTATACATAATACAATTTATCATAATAGATGATTTATTATGCATAATTATTTTACAGTATACATTATTTCAAATGGAACATTATACAATTTTAGTGCTGACGAATTTGTTAATAATTAATATTTCTTGATATCCGTTTTTATTTACATAAAAAAGAAGGATTATTTATGATCTCTAAAGCACTGAAATTGTGTCACCAAAATAAATTGCATAAATATATATAAGGGGTGCACTTATTTTTGGACTGCTACATATTCATATTTTAGTTTACAGAGTTTAGTAATAAATGATAACTAATAATATCCATTTTAATCAATATGATGTTCCTCAGGAAATTATAAAACTGGTATATTTGGCTAAAAAGAAAATAAATTTTTTACAAAAAGTGTTTGGTGTGTAAATGTTCATAATTAATACTGTATGTTATTTTGCATAATTAGAGAAACCATCTTCATGGTCCTTCAGAAAAGTTACCTCAGCTACATTTTTTCAATGCAATGATTTACAACAACCAACAATGATCAACAACAGAAAATTTTTTGAAAAGCAACTTTGACTTTCTTTTATTTTGCTCAATAAAAAGATACACATTTATTGTATAACATGAATTTCATTTTAAAGAATTAGGCTACAGACTTATTGATTTACTTCTATGAGCAGTATCACCTACAAATTGGAAAAAGAAAAATTTTGAATTCAAAATCAGGTGACATCAGGTCTAAACTTCAACCCATAAAAACCTACTTGCTACAGAAAAATAACACTGTCGCAGACTCAGTCTGCTTTCAAGCCAATGCTCTATAAGTTTCTTACATTAGATGACAAACTGTATTCTTTCCATAACCAAATATTTCATATCTTAAATGTATGTCGACTATTACAACTCATAACACAACAATAAGAATTCTACAACAGCAGACTGAAAAGAGAAAATTTTGGATCACTCTTCAGCTAATGACTATGTTTTAAGCTATGAACTAATTGATCCACTCTCAATACGTGCATTTTCAGTTTTCATAGCATGTATAGGAGGCATACATCACTTTTCCCCTGTTAATTATTATTAATGTTTTTTTTATGGTACCAACCTTACGGACTATAATGAACTTTTCCTATTTCTATGAATACCGGGAGAATATTCATCTCAGTTTTAAGTTAACTCCAGCCTAACACTTCAGCAGTCAGACTGATGTTCAATACTCTTTTACCTATGCTGTATTTATGCTTTTGTTCAATATACTTGTTTTACGTAATCCCAAGTCTGTGTCTTTCTTCCAGACCTTTTACTGGTCCACAACAGTTTTGACTCATATTTCTTTCATCCTAATTTTGGTTGCTTTTTATCACGACTATTAGTCCATGAGCAACTTAGATTGGAAATAAAGAACAAATCTCTTTTCTTTGGATAGCGTGTATTCATATGATAGCTATCTGACTGATTAGGCCACTGAGATCCACCAGTTTCTGTGATTTAGATTTTATCATATAGATATTTTTTATTTTCCCTGATCACTTGGTAAGTTGCAATGTTGTTTCCAGTAAGTCAGTTTAATACAAAACTTTCCTTGTTAAACTAAAACTAAAACTAATTCAGGAAGTAAAAAAAATATGATAAATATTTTGGATAATGATATCTGACAATATGGTTAAGAAATATGACTGAAAAAATAGAAACTAAATTATTGAAAATAATATTTTAAACATATGATGTTACACTTTTTCAGCTTTATCAGATATTACAAAATTTCTTTTAAAATGATTGCAGAATGTTGATGCAAATTGTCATGGAAACAGATGCGGAAAATAAGTTAAGAGTTTTCGAAATTTGAAAATTCATTTGTGATTATTATCCTAAAATATAACTAAAAATTACATTATTCAATAAAATCTTTACTTTTCTTTGCTCCTGGGAAGAAAATATCATTTTCTAAATGTGCATGACTGAAATAAATGAAAAATATCAATTTTTTTCATCAGTCTTTACTTTTGTGAACTGGGTAAGGAAATTTATAATTTACTCATTTTCCAGAATATTTTAAGAAGATTCAGTTTGTCTGGTTTCTTTGCTAAATGGTATATCAACCTTTGTGGGTTATTTTATGGCAAAGGGCGCTAGAAGGACACAAGTGGTACACTTTAACCAACAGCTGTGAGGATTAGGGGGTTCATATATTTCTTAAGGATATTAGTCCAAAAGTGAATGTTGTTGTGCAACTGGAGTTTGAACTCATTACAATGGTCTGGGAGACCTGGGTTCAATCCAAAGTTGAGTCATACCAAAGAGTCAAAAAATGGAAATGATGTTTCCTTGCTTAACACTCAGCATTATAAGGTACAGATCAAGAGTAAGTGGAGCAATCCAGGGAAAGGAAAAGCATCTTCCACTACACCTCTCTGTAGAAGCTTTTGAAAGAGGAGCATTTGGGTCTCCTTTTCTACGGTCGGCCAACTATCTTAGGAAATAATTTATCCCAACTCTTGATGAAGAGTCTGTAGCATTCAAGAACCTTTAAGAATTCTTTCAAAATCTATCTGAGGCAAAGATCAAAGCTGGTGATTTTGTTGATTCACCAATAACGAAAAGAGTGGAGTGGACAAAATTCTCCAAAAATTTCATTAGAAAGGAAAAACAAACTTAGGACAGCTTTCTGACTGTGGTTCAGACTTTCTTTAACAAGGAAAAGGCACTAGGAGTAAGATAATAATAAACTGAAAAACTCATGAGGAGTAAAATAATGATAAACTGAAAAACTCACAAGGAGTAAAATAATAATAAACTGAAAAACTCACAAGGAGTAAGGTAATAAACTGAAAAACTCATGAAGAGTAAAATAATAATAAACTGAAAAACTCACAAGGAGTAAAATAATAATAAACTGAAAAACTCACAAGGAGTAAGGTAATAATAAACTGAAAAACTCATGAGGAGTAAAATAATAATAAATTGAAAAACTCACAAGGAGTAAAATAATAATAAACTGAAAAACTCACAAGGAGTAAGATAATAATAAACTGAAAAAGCTATGAAACATGAAGGTAATAGTGATAATATTTGCAGTTAGTGTACTTAGAATGGTCATAAAGGGCTTGGAAAAATGGCTGGAGGTATTGGAAATTAGAGGAACAATTGTGATCATCCGGACCACAGCATCAAGATCAGCTACAGTACTTAAAAATGTCCAGGTGATTAAAGAAGACTCATTGTCACTCAGATTCCAGTAAAAAACCTTCAGTTAAAACCGATGGGAAAAACTTGCAAGGAGTGAAAGAATGAATAATATTTGTTGATAAGCAATGATGACAACCATTAACTAAAACAAAATTTAATAAACCGCCTTAACAGATAATTATTTATAAAGGCTTGCATAGAATCAGCTATACTTTTTGGATGAGCTGATAACAGAAGAATGGTGCACCAGTGTGCCACTAATTCTCTGTATTATACTTTTTCCAGCATTAAAGATGCTAAAGACTCCAGTGTGCCCTATTTTTTACCATCTGATTCTAACCTATTTCATTTCTGTTTATCAATATTCTAATTCATATCAATATAATTCAGTTAAAAACAATGATATATAAATGAATCTGGCCATTGTTTTATTGTTTGGTAATAAAGACACTAATGATATAATAGTTATTGTCATAAGAAGTGGACTTGGCTACCCAAGTTCAAACCCTGGATGATGCTGTTTGCATTTCACACAGTGCCAATACCCTTAGGAAAGGTATGAATCTATTTTCCCTCCAGCTAAGGTTAGATAGTAGGATAGACTGATTTCTCTAATTTTGTTATGGTAGGAGAAGGATAATTTTGTTATGTAAAGAAGAAGGATAATTTTGAATTAAAACCAGTTTTTACCCTGAAGAGAGATGGACTCTGCCCGGTTATTTATGCCCAAGACATGCTACATAATTTGCACACCTATGACTAAACCAACTTATAGGACAAGTGAAAAAGATGTGAAATTAGTAAATTCTGTGCATTGACCATTTAATTTGTTTTGTACGTTTTTGATTTTGTGGATCTTTTCTATGTCAGAATTATGATCTTTCTATGGTTTATGAAAATTTTAGGGTAATCTTCTCTTGTAAATGTTCTACAGTGTTCATATATTCTCTTTTTAAGAGATCTTAATGTTTCTAAATTGAATATTTTGGATGACATTTCATATTCATCAACTTTTGCAGCAGTTTCATTACTTGTTTTTATAATCAAACATTTGATCATTCTGAAAGCGTTTGTCACAGGTTGAATATCTAGATTTTATAACTCTCACAGGTTCATAACGTGACGAAGAAAAAGACAACTTAATAAAAGTATAGTAATTTCATTCCAACTGAAATTAATACATTAACTGAAAATAAGACAAAGAAAAGATTGTAACTATCCGTAACACTTCAGTGTTGCCTAGAACAATAACAGAATCGCTTTAAGCCAAGAGTGTACCGGCCAAGCTATTACTGAAGTCTTCCTTTTACTGAAGTCCACTGACTAATGTTCTCCACTAATGTCCTCAACTCTAACAGCATGGTTCCTCTATTAATACTCTCTAGAGGTTTGCCATTTTCATTTACTGACGATCGGTGTTCAAACGCTAGTGTCTCACTTTATTCATATATGACACCTCCTCTTGAAGATGACTTCCTCTGGAGGCAATATTTCTTCTGTTTTGGTTCGATATTTAAAAATTCTGTTGCTGTTCTTTTTCCTTTACCGTTAACATTCTGGTGGTGAGGGTTCGTCAAACGTGCTATACAATATTTCCATCAGTACCTTTTTTTGTAAACTTACTAAATCAGTGAATCTTCGTTTTAACTGGTTAAGGTGCCGCTAATTTCCCCACCTTTGTTCTTGTACCATGTACGTCAATTTTCCTATTCGTTTTTTTATAACGCCATCTTCCCAAAATTCTTTTCCACTTTGGTACATTTTTAAAATATTTTATATCCCGGTTTGAAGTATTTGCTTATATTTCTTGATGTTCTCGCCTTACGATCAGGTAGTAATTTATTCAAAGCAGGCTTAATCTCCCTCGTGAACATCTACTCTGTGGGTGACATTCCAGACACCATGTTCGGATTTGGCGTTATTCTGAAAACGCTTAGAAATTGCCTCTTCTCCCTCCGATTTTTAGTGCCCTTTTAAATGTATCAAGAAAACGATCAGCCTGTCCATTTGGTCTTGGGTGATAAGGAGGCATTTTAATGTATTCTATTGCTAATAATTTACAGAAAATCTCAAATTCACTAGCTGTGAATTGTGTCTCGTTATCTGAAACAATAGAGGCAGGTACACCGAACCTTGAAAAAAATCTTGTGTAAAAAATTTACTGCTTTCTATGGATGTCGGACTTCTACATTTTAATATTTCTGGCTTTTTCTTATAAATATCAACGACCACTGGATAGTATGCTCCGTTTAATGATCCTGTGAAGTCTATGAGAATTCTGGATCATGGCATATCGGTTTTCGGTTAAGGTTGAAATTTTATTGACGGTGCCTTCGATGCCAGAGCGCAATCTCAACATGATTTTACAAGATCTTCAATGTCTTGAAAAAGTTTTGATCAGTACGAATAACACCTCATTAAGGATTCCATCTAAGAAATTCCTGGATGTTCTCCTTGAAATTCTTTTAGCATACATTTTTGCAACGAAGCTGAGACCACAATTCCTCCTGTGTACATAATTACACTATCGCATTATAAGAATACGTTATTTCCAGAAATATTCAATTTTTCATACATTCTTGATTTCATTTTTGGGCCTTATCAGCCTAATTAGTGTCTTCAAGTGATTTGTAGAATTTTAGTATCAGTCTCGATAGTCCATCTGCGTGACTCAATTGGTAGAAACTAGATACAGGGTCTGATATCACCACCCTCAATGAACATTTATGGAGAAAAATGGATAAACCTGGGTTAGTAACTTATAAAGCAATTGTCCATGAAGTTTCAGGAAATTAATTTAACTTTTTGGGTGAATTCACCGGTAAAATTTTTGAGGTGAATTTACAGGCAAAAAATGTTGCCGGTTTTATCGATTTTTCTCCGTGTCTTTTCATTGATTTTGGTGATATCAGA
Organism: Sepioteuthis lessoniana; assembly: GCA_963585895.1. Classification (NCBI taxonomy): domain Eukaryota; kingdom Metazoa; phylum Mollusca; class Cephalopoda; order Myopsida; family Loliginidae; genus Sepioteuthis; species Sepioteuthis lessoniana. The sequence goes on from OY757929.1 coordinate 73,502,154, forward strand.
CCCTGTATCTAGTTGTAGTTTTATTTTTAGATTATCAATTTATATATATATATATATATATTTATATATGTGTGTGTGTGTGTGTGTGTGTATATTTCATATATTTTTTATATATATGTATGTATATATATATTCTTTTAATACCTTACTTAAGATGAAACCTTTTCCCCGATGTTTAACGGTTAAAAATGATTATATATGTATATATATATATATATATATATATATATATATATATATAAAATCCGATATATATGTATATTTATTTAAATATATTAAAAAGAAATTTATATATATGTATATTCTATATATATATAAATATATATATATAGAGAGAGAGAGAATATACATATATATAAATAATAATTTTCTGTTCGAATTCCCACCTGATGAATCAGTTACTTTATGTAGTTGATGAAATAAATTTATGATGGATTATATCAATAGATGTTTCTTGCTATTGATATTTGTTGCTTTGCATGTGAATTTTTAACGATATATTTCGCTGTATATGCACTGGGCACTCTTTTTGGATTATTCCTTTTAAGTGTATTCGAAGACTTACATGATACGGTATATATATATATATATATATATATATATATATATAGGTAAGATTCAAGACTAAAGTATGATTGAAAGAAATCAGTATGGGAAAGTAAATGGACATGCTTTATTATAAAAATAACTTTTCAGAAACGGAATCTTATTTTGCACGATGGAAGTTTATGCATGTCAAGATGGAGGAAAATGTACAATGAGCTTAATGCCTCAGAAAGACATTAGACTACAACTTTGATTTAATCGACATAGTTTTTATAAAGAAGTCACATATTTGTTTAAGAAAAACTCAAGTAACTGTCTTCATCCATGAGATTCTTATTATCAATATAGAACCAAAATTTTGCAATATATCCCCTCCCTTCATCAAATTAATACCCAAGGAATATGAGACAGTAAAAGAGATAAACATTAAAAATGAAAGAAAACATTTCATATAAATAAGTTCCAAAATTTAACCAAGTCAGAATACATATTTTTTAAAAACTGACATAGTTCTCTTTGGCGTAGACTTTGTTTATGGGAAATAAAATTTAATTTTTGAGGTTATTATCCACATTGGTAAATATGTCAATATAATTTTCAATATTATCTCTTCCTTTTCTCTTTCTCTCTCTCTCCTCTCTCTCTCTCTCTCTCTCTCTCTCTCTCTCACACACATACACACACATATCTATATATATACGTATATATTCTCATATTTGAATCTTTATGTATACCTAAATAATTCTATGTGTATGAGTGTTATGTGATTATATATGATGTGAACGTGCATCTGCATGCATACTGATATATATATATATATATATATATATATATATATATATATATATATATGCTAGTTTTAAAAGTTGCATTAACTCTCATTTAGCACTTTCTGATTTTCTATATCCATACCACTGTTCACTCAATGTTTCTCTATACTCTTTCACCTTAACTCATTTACACTCACCCAATCACAACCCCTGTCTTGTTTACTCTACCTGAATACCTCATGGCGTGCAGTTTTTCATGAATACCAAAGATGAGTCAGGGACAAACTCATGTGCAAATCTTCACTTCATTATTGCAAGAACTGCTTATTGCCTTCTCACCTTATTTGCTTTGTGGTGCACACTACCACCACCATTATCACCTCAGCATTACCAACTCTATTGACATCTTTGTATTCTTTCTTTCTTTTTGGTTTTTCTCCATCTTTTTCTTTCTTAATTTTTAGAATATTCTTGAATTGTCAACTGATTTTTTTTCTTCATTTTATCTCCTTTCCTATTTCTCCAATTTTTCTTTCTGTTTCTTTAGAATATTATATATCTTCTAAATCTTTCTTCTTTACAGATTCTTTCCTTTTTTCTTCATTCTTTCTTACATTATCATTAGAGAGATCATCATTTACCTTCTGTTTTCTTCACTTTTCATCCTTTCTTTTTTTATCCTTTTTCTCATTTGTTCTTCCACATCTTTTATTTCTTATTTCTCTTTTTTCTTTTATTATTCTTTTTCTCCTTTGATATCTTTTTTTTTTTCTTTTCTTTGATTGTCTTCTTCCTTTTTCTCTTTAAATTTTAAAAATTCTTTTTTTCTATTTCTTCCTTATCTCATTTTTCCATCTTTATTTTCCTTCCATTTTATTATTATTTTTTTTTTTTTTTTTACTTAAGTACATTAATTCCCTTCCGTTTTTAATCTTCATTTCTTTCTCTTTACACAATTCTCACCGTCTTTTTTTGTGATTTATTTTCATTTCTTTTTTCTTCTTTCATTTCTTTTTATTTATATCACTTCTTTTCCTTTTCATAATCTTCCTAAAGCTGATAATATTTGAACTCTCAATAAAAGAAAATAAAACAAAAAACTGTCTTTCTAAAATGGGGTGACACCAGACAGGTTGGTATTAAGAATGATGTTGGTTTTGACAGGAAGATACCTTCCTCAAACCAAGCCCCTGCTCACTAGCCATGCTTTGTTTCCCCATCCTATCCATTACTATGTCTATTTTTTAAAATCTTTTCTTCATCCATTACTCTGAAAAAAAAAGTAGAAAGCTGGTAGCTACTTACAATTGTTTATTATTTCTGTTTGTGTCTTTTAGCGAGATGTCCATTCTTGTTTTTTTTCTTATTATGCCCTACAGTGACTTACCGAGAATGTCTACAGAAATATTTAGGTTCTATTTCATTTATTTAATTTATCGAAGTTTGCAACTCATAATAACTCCCTCCCACCACTACCACCAATAAAAGTGTAAATAGAACCATGTGAAGACGGCTTCCAATAAGCCATTTCTCTCCTGCAATTTGCCTGCTGTTAAAACCCCTCTCCCGCTTCAACACTTATTACACCCACTGTTTTGTCCCTTATTCATTTGTCACAAATATTCTATTATCAAAAAAATTCAGCAAATAAAATTAGGAAAAAAAATCGTGAAAAAAGTATGGTTTTGGAAAATGAAAAAAAGACAAAACAAACTTTTCTCAAGATTAAATAGTTTTTATCCGTACTTCCAAAAACTTCATATAAAAAAGTACCATCTCACTTGATTGAAAGAATGGGATTGAATCAATTCGTGCAATAGTTTTAGCACAATTACTGGTTTAGTGAAAAACGATAATAGAAATAATTGCAACTTGAATATTTCGTTTACATGCTCAATTTCTTTAACATTCAAATAGAATTGTAAGCTCTAAAATTCCAAATTGAAATGTTATCAAGTATCTTTTGTTGTTTTGGACACAATTTTTAAAAAAATTATATTTTGTGAAAACGCAAAAACAAAAAAAATTAAAAAATAACACATTCATGGTTCTAATGACAACTTGTTACTCTCTACGGGCCTCTTTTTTCTCATCATACCTTTCGAGTTTTCTACAGTCTTCTAAATGATTGATCTTAAGTCCATCTACGACTCCATTATCTTATTGATGAAAATATTTCTTCTATACTTTCCTTTATTTATTAGGTGAAGGGACTAACCAACGCTACGTCCCAGGACGTAGCGTGGTGCCCAAAACACCAGACAGCTAAATTGGTGTTGTCGGTTCGACGGACACTGCCTGAAAGAGAAAGGTAATATCGTCTCCTTTTTCAAGAGGAAAATCCTTTTTTCTTTTTACGCATGCGTCATCTCCTTTTCCGTTAGAGACCACTGGGAGTTTCTTCAAATTTAATAGTTTTCTTTTTATCTATTTATTTATTTTTTTAAATTTAATTTTTATTTTTTTTTATTCGTTCCCTACACACTACAAAGTCTGAAAACTTTCAGAAGAGCAGGGATTCCTGAATAATATCCAATCTAAAGAATTACATAAGCTTCATAATACATACAAGATATCTGGAGATGTCCTCTATGAACTTTAACAATCAAAAACTGAAAATACTTTTGATACAGCCAGAGATGTATATACAACAGTTCAGCAATGTGTTTCTATCTGTATTATCTAGTTTCAGTACTACATGTTGTCATTGTTTTATAGAATAGGTTTTAGCAAATGAAATATATTCATTCACTGGTCCATTACCTGGTTCGGTCATGAGGATACTACTTGACTTGAGCAAGAATAATCTGATAAAGTCCATCCCTCTGCCGGACTACGACTGGTTTGAAATCAGAGTTTTCCTCCGAGAATAATTGCCATATCAAAGAGCATAGTTTGCCCTACCTATAGCTGGAGAGAGAATTGTTGGATTCGTGCCTTTTCCAAAGGTATGAGCACTATGTGAAATATACTGTTTCATTCAGTATTTGAACTCAGGTAACTGAGTCCACTTCCATCATGATAACTTTTGCACCATGAGTGCCACATATATCATCAGCATCATGTTGTGCCACTAGCACGGATTTCCCTGACTCTCGCTGGCCACTCGACTCTATCGTCCATTGCTTTTGGCAGGTCCACCAGGCTACATCCTTGTTCGCACAGAGCTGCGGTAGATAAGTTCTGGTTAGTCGTCCAATACTTGCTCATCCGTGTGAAGGGGTTCAGAGGAGCACGTCACTCATGAGTTTGTCCTTACTTTTCCAACAGTGTCCCTCATGTCTTCTTTATCTTATTCGGATGGTTTAAGAGATGGGAGGGAGGTGATAGTATAGCTGCTGCATTGTGGAACGTTGCTTCCAGGATTTGTTCATTACAGCTCACAGCATTCTTGTGCAATTGCTGTCAAGCGTTTTCTCTATACGCTTTGTCAGGGTCCTTGTGGTGCATCCATAAAGTTGTAGACTGCTGCTTGGAAAAAAATTGCGTTTTATTTTATCGGACAGGTCTGACCTCCATATGACCGATAGCCAATTGATAGCTATCTATGTCTTCGCTAGTCGCGTATTGATGTCGTTTTCGGTAGACGAGACGCTGCTTCCTAGGTAAGTGAACATGTCTACTAGTTTCAGAGATCTAACTTATAGTGTGGAGATGTCTTCTTTTGATGTCTAATTTTTATTAAAGCACATGTATTCTGTTTTGTCTGTATTGACATGGAGGCCTTTGTCATCGGTTGCCTTATTTGCTAGAAGCGCTATGTCATCAGCCAAATAAAAAACAATGTTGAAACTTCAAGATTGTTTTTTATTGAGCTTTAAATAATATTAGGAGTGTTTAGTTACTTTGTTTGTATAGTAAGAGATATAATATAATAGTCCTTTTTTTTTAAATATATTTGTCAAAATTGATATGTCAATGTTTATTGATTCTAACAGCGATGACAAAAGAAAATAATATTTTGCTATATCATGAATTTTATTCTAAGAAAAGTACAAAGGTGATTATATCTACCTAGACGACGTGCTTGAAACGTCAATAGATTTAATGAAAGGGATCGGTTTTAAGCTGGCAAAGGAAAGAAGCTGATGATACCCAGCACAAACTATTATGGACTACGCTGATGATATCGCTCTTCTATCAAATACACCCGCCCAAGTCGAATCCCAGCTACATAGTCTGGAACGAGCAGCTGGTGGCTTAAGCTTCCATGTCAACGATGACAAACAGAATACATGTGCTTTAATCAAAGAGGTGATATCTCCACACTAAAGGGTGGTCCTTTGAAACGAGAGGACAGGTTCACCTACCTCGGAAGCAGCGTCTCATCAACCGAAAATAACATCAACATGCGACTAGCAAAGGTAGGAAATGGACACGGCGACACGAGTTCAAATCCTGGACGAAGCTGATTGTATTTCACATAGCACTAATACCCTAGGAAAGGTATGAATCCAATTATTCTCCCTCCAGCTATGGGTAAATAGTAGGGCAGACTTGGTTCTTCAGCCTTGGTGAGGCAACTAGTCTAGGAGAAGGAAAACTCTTAATTCAAACCTGTTAAACTCCGCTTAAAAACTGACCTTGTGTTATATCCTGCTCTAGCGGAGGGGTTAGTAAATAAGGATAGCTATCAATGTAAGTCATACCTGACCGATGAAATAAAGCGCAGTTTTTTTCCAAGCGGCGGTCGTGTTGATACTGCTATATGGATGCACCACATGGACGCTAACTAAACGTATGGAGAAAAAGCTTGACGCAAATTACACAAGAATCCTGCGAGCTGTATTGAACAAGTCATAGAGGCAACCCCTCACAAAACAGCAGCTGTACGGCCACCTACCACCCATCACTAAAAATATCCAAATTAGACGAACCAGACAAGCGGGACACTGCTGGAGAACTAAGGACGAACTCATAAGCAATGTGCTTCGGTGGAACTCTTCACATGGACAAGCAAAGGTAGGACGACCCGCTAGAACCTCTATACAACAGCTATATGCCAATACAGGATGTAGTCTGGAAGCAATGGACGATAGGGATGGGTGGCGAGAGATGGACAGGGAGATCCGTGCTAGCAGCGCAACATGATGATGATGATGACAAACGTGACACAAATTCTCAAAAAATAGTTGTACTGTTAACAGAGAAGGTACAGTAAATGTTTTTAAAGATTCATTAAGAAACTTTCTTGTTAATCAGTGCTCCATACACAGGTCAGTTGATGAGAGCTGACAACAATCAAATCAAAACATTTCTATGTGGCAAATGTTATATAATAAATATGCTTATATACACATATATATATGTTATATAATAAATATGCTTATATACACATATATATATGTATATATTCTGGATATATACCGACGCAATGATAACAGACGAGCGAAAGCTTCTTTAGAAAAATATGTACCTCTCACTTTATTGTAAGGGTTCGAAAAGGGTTACTCAAGGTTTTATGGTGAGGGGGAGTTGGAGATCGAACAGAACTGCAATATATTGACCCCCATTCTTATGGCCGTCAGCGTTGTGTCTTTCTTGTTCTCCAGGGCTGCTCAACCGGAGGCCCATGGGCCCACTCTGCTGGGTGATGGCTTTCTTTACTACATCTTATCGGCAACTTCTCAGGACTCCAACTCAATCAGGGGCCCCGAGGGCCCCTTCGGCCTGGTGTGGCTTTCCCTACCACATCTTATCAGCAACTTTCTCCAACTGTCTGACTTCTTGTCTTGACTGAATTATATAATAGTTCAACGCCCACTCCATCGCCCACTCAATCCTTGGAATGGCATGTTTGATCGTCATCAAGCGGAAATAACTGTCATACAGTTCACAGGTCACTCTCTTCCGGTGCATCAGTCTATGAGTGTAACATGTGATTTTTATTTACCTTGTCCCATTTCATCGGCCATTTCCCGCCTACGCGATTTCTTTCGATTACTAGCCATTGGGATGTGTCACTTCCTTCCGGTGCATCACTTTGGAATGGCATATTTGCCCGGGTCGAAGGTCAAAATACAACACAAATAACAAACATATTCCGAATACTTAAATAAAATGATGAAAATAATTTGCATCAACTTGGTTATGTTTGTCACTTTGATGTGTGGTTTCCACATGCAATGCAGTTAAATAAAATCAATCATAACTAATTGTTGCAGAACTCCAATTAATATATACTGATTATGAAAACACTTAATTTCAGAAATACTAGATCTCTTTAAAAATTGTAATTTTTAGTTTCAGAATTTCTTTTAAATATAAACATCCTTGTTTAAATTATCCTCTGTCAATTAGGTGGCATATAGTTCTGTTGTTATAAATACTTATTTACAGAACTGGCTGATGGGCTCATTGCATAATAATTTTCTTAATGTATTATCCGGATTTTTACCAGAGTTTCATTTCATTAAAAACTTTCAGAATCTAACAAAGTTCTGAGAAAACCTCTAGCGAACAATATCCAGCAATGCTATTACATTTACTTTTGGACAGATACCCCTGGGAAAGGCATGAACTGCTTTATCCCCCCTCCACTATTGGTTAAATAGTACTACTACTGTTCTTTTACAAAGACGGTTTTGGCAAAGGCAATTAAAATAAAGAAACAAAACTACACCAATAGAAAATAGATCAAATAAAGTTCAGAAATATTCAATGTGGGTTATAATTAACTAAAAGTTTGAAATTTGTTAAAGTTTCATTCTTTTTTCAGTTTTTTTTTTCTTTTTTTCACTCATAGAGGTTTCTAAAAACTTGCTCTATTCAACGGTGTTTGGTGCTACCTGTTGTAGATTCTTGAAAAGTAAATCGGTCGCATTACTTTCAGAGTGGCACTCATATATAGAGTAATGAAAACATTTCATCCCAAAACTTTCAGAATATGGCAAAGATATAAATGATAATATAAATAATAGAAAATAAAGAAAATGCTTCATCTGAAAACTTCAGTAAATAAGAAAGGTGAAGATAACAATCTGAATAATATATAAGGAAAACACATTTCCAAACTTCAGAAAACAACCAAAGACTTTTCTATATTGAAAAAACTTAAGAATCTCATATAATACTTTTTAGTTTATGATTTGTTCTTCTTCTTCTTCTAATACTTTTTTTATGTTTTTTTTTTTTAACCATCCAACTTGGATTCAGAACTTTATGATAAAAGAGAAACCCATTTTTTTTCTCTGAAGTAAGAAATAATATTTTTTCTGTTTTTATAATATCCAATAATATGTAGACAGTCTCCAGGGGTGCCGGAGATTTGATTGTTTCTTGGATGGTAATGATAGCTACAAGATTTTCCTCTATAGAATAAGAGTTAATATACTAATCTTACAAGACATTGTTAGTGATACAGTTCGTATTATAAATATGGCATTTTACCAAAATTGTCTACAATTACAGGAGAAAAAAAGATTCAAGAATGAGAAGTGAAAAATAGAATGTTGATTAATAGGATGAATTTGATGACAAAAAGTATTGAAGATGAAAACGGTAAAAGTGATGTCTGTGATCATATTTGTCATGAAAGAGCCACTATGAGGACCGTCAGAGAGATAAGAACCTTGCAGCACTGTCTAAATTTATTTAATTTCTAGTGCTCCATTGGAAGTAAGCTTTGCTATAGGCCCTGTGCTTATTTAGATAAGTAAAAAAATTGGTCTGAGTTATAATGAACAGACATAGATAGATAGATAGATCATATTTACCCAACCCCTCCGCTCGGGCAGGATATGACACAAGGTCAATTTTTTTAAGCGGAGTTTAACAGGTTTGAATTCAGAGTTTTCCTTCTCCTAGACTAGTTGCCTCACCAAGGCTGAAGAACCTAGTCTGTCCTACAATTTACCCATAGCTGGAGGGAGAATAATTGGATTCATACCTTTCCCAAGGGTATTAGTGCTGTATGAAATGCAATCAGTCTCGTCCAGGTTTTGAACTCGTGTCGCCGTGTCCAATTTCTACGACGATAACCATTACACCACGGGCACCAGATAGATAGATAGATAGATAAGTTGATTGACGGATTGATAAAAACAGTCTGAGATAGATAGATAGATAGATAGATAGATAGATAGATAGATGAGTTGATTGACGGATTCATAAGAACAGTTTGAGATAGATAGATAGATAGATAGATAGATAAGTTGATTGACGGATTGATAAAAACAGTCTGAGATAGATAGATAGATAGATAGATAGATAGATAGATGAGTTGATTGACGGATTGATAAGAACAGTTTGAGATAGATAGATAGATAGATAGATAGATAGATAAGTTGATTGACGGATTGATAAAAACAGTCTGAGATAGATAGATAGATAGATAGATAGATAGATAGATAGATAAGTTGATTGACGGATTGATAAGAACAGTCTGAGATAGATAGATAGATAGATAGATAAGTTGATTGACGGATTGATAAGAACAGTCTGAGATAGATAGATAGATAGATAGATAGATAGATAGATAGATAGATAGATAGATAAGAACAGTCTGAAATCGATAAATAGATGAAAGCAGTATGAGATAAGAAGAAAAAGACTGAAATAAATAGATGAAAGATGATAACGTAATGAGATATACAGACAGAGATTAGATATGAAAAGATGTGATAGATAAGTTGATTGATGGGTTGATAAGAACAGATTAAGATTGATAAATTGATGTGGTAAATATATTCAAACTTCGGTGATAGGGATGTTGATTGATAGATTGATTAGAACAAACTGAATATAGAATATAGGTAGATAGAAATGAAAAGACTGATAGATGATGGAGCGATGAGAACAGAATAAGATAGATAGATCGATAGAGAGAGAGAGAGTGGGAGTAAAAGAGAGAGAGAGAGAGAGAGAGAGAGAGAACTGATTTAGATAGGTAAATGTGAAAACAGGTAGATACTAAGATTTATTGGATGATAAATATATCAGTAAGTATTAAATTTCACTCAGACAACAATGATTATGCTTAAAATGAAAGGGCCAGTATGGAACCTGTTTAAATAATGACAATCATAAGGTTATATTGCTTTATCCAAAAGTATCCTAGTTTTTAGTTCTCCACTGGAAGTAGTCTGTTGTGGGTTTTGTGCCCACATAGAGAAGTGGGGAGCCTGTTTTTCACAAAAGTTTTGTTTTTCCAATCTTTCAACTTCTGGCATACACCAAAAATTTGGGTATAATAAACAACAATGTCTTTGTAAGACGAACAAAAAGAAAGTAAATTAAACATTTGAATTCTTCTTTCAACTCTTTTGCTACTCCAGACACCAAAAAAAAAAAAAAAGAGAAAAAAAATAAACAATTTTTCATCTCATTTTTTTAAAGGAGGAAACAAAAAAGATTTTTTTCTGTTCGTTTTTTTTTAATGACACTTCCCAAAAATTCTTTATTTTCTGCTGTCTTTGATTATGTATTAAAAAAACAGCATTTGTTATAAAAGTAAAAAAAAAAATCTTAAAGAATAATGGGGGATCTGTACAAAAATTGTACATTCACTGGTGGAATGACAACACAGCAATATTTGAGTTGCATGCTGGGATGTTTACTTCACACCTCCCAAAAATAAAGAGAAATTTCAAATAATTTGTCCCAGTCACAATGAAAAAAAAAAGACCCTGATACTATCAGTGCAAATGATGAATCCTATTATCTGTCTTATTATCATTGTTGTGACGTCTACAAAGGAATATTGGTATCTTGATCTTTTCATGCAAGCTCACACAAACAACTTGTTAAATACAAGAAACGAATTTGAACTTGAAAACTTGTGAAGACTTTTCAATCAAGAGTTCTTTAACTTTTTGTAAACATTAGACATTTTTATTATCAATTTTGACAAGTACTTTCCTTCATCTTAATTTTTGGTTGCTTTTTATTGCAACTTGCCTGAGCTGTCAATAACAAAAATTAGATGAAAGAAATTACTAGTCAAAATTAATAATGTTCGATGCATGGGTGGCGTAATGGATATTTTCAAAGAAAATAGACTTGGTAAACCAAGTTCACCTTCTGGATGAGGCTATTTGTATTTCACTTTACACTAATGACGTAAGGCATGAAACTATCTTTTCTCTCCTCAGCTACAGAGGTAAGCTGGGCTCTCTGATTTTGGTCAGACAACTGGGCAAGAAGGATAAACTTTATATTCTGCCCCATTTTGATATTACACTCCGTAGCACCTTGACTTTTTTTTTTGGACAACAACATTGTCAAGAAGAAGTGTAGCCTGCGAGAAGGTCATATTGATTTAACATTCTCTATGTCCTCAAATCTCTTGTATCTGAGATAAATTTTCAAATTAAGAAACAAGAAAAAGTTGCATAGACCAAGATCTATGGCGTACAGAGATTGCTGCACTTGCACGATTTAATGTTTTATAAAACTGCTGATCAAGAAATATTGACATCTGATCAAAAAGTATTGAGAATTGGCACAGACTCATCTAGATGGTCTAAATATCGATGCAGTAGTCTGAATGACCAGAATTCATCTCTTTGTTATATAAGTTGCTGAACTATACAGGGTGGAACGATAAAATTATCGTCCTAAAGAAAACAACACTACAGCTTTATTTCAAAACGTTTATTGAAAAAATCAATTCAGGTAACTTGATTATGTAGTAGAGCTGACATCTATTCAATGTAGCGGCCTTCAGCCTCAATCATCGCCTCGATACGGATCCGGAACTGGGAGAATGCCTTTTCCACAAGCGGCGGATGGCGGCGATCAGGCTGGCTTTGGTGTTGTGGGAGGTCATGTTGGTGATATTCTCTACGTATGACCGAACAAAGTAGTCCAGCGGGTTCAGGTCGGGGAGGAGGGAGGCCAGTGAGAGAAGCACTCCCGAAGCCAAGCCTGGGTCTCTTTGGACTTGTGGGCCGGCGCCGAGTACTGCTGCCACACCCAGGGTCTGCCACCGGCCACCTGATTGCACCAGGGGATGACCAAACTCTTCAGCACATCCAGGTAAACTTTGGTGTTGACGTTCAAGCCGACTTCGAAGATGTAAGGTGGCATGATGTGGCCCTCACTTGAAACCACACCAAAGACCATAACCGTAACCGGAAACTTTGTTTTCATCACTCTGGGCACGTCCCTGTTATTCGTGACAATCCAGATATGCATTTTCAGGGTGCTGGCAATGGTCCTGTTGTCATAACTTGGGTCGGTAGAGAGCATGAGTTGTACAGCGGCGCATCTCCGATCTCGCTTGTTGAACATTGTGTCACTTTCAGACATGATAGAAGGCTCCTTCGCTCTTGGGATTTGTACACAACTGGCCAACTAGTAGATGGTCTGCAACAAAAAAGAAAACCGGTTTTCATAAAACGGAAATGGAATCATATCGTCTTTTCTAGGGCGACAATTTTATCGTTCCACCCTGTGTATATCATCATCATCATCATGTCGTGCTGGTAGCATGGATATCCCTGACCCTCTCTCGCCATTTTTCCCTATCGTTCATCGCCTCAGGCAGGTCTTCCGGACAGCATCCCGTATCCTCACATAGTTGCTGAATGTATGTTCGTGCTGGTCGTCCTGCTTTTGCACGGCCATATGTGGGGGTCCATAAGAGTACATCACTTATGAGTTCGTCCCTGCTCTTCCAGCAGTGTCCCGCATGTCTAGTTCGTCTATCTAGTTTTCATGATAGGAGGCAGGTGGCCGTACAGTTGGCGTCTTTTGACCTTTTTAAGTTGAAAAGATTTAAAGAGTCTTGGTACTTTTTGATAACACCTCACCTTTAAATCTTAGTCTTGAGATGAATTTTCGCCTTTGGAATGAAAAAAAGTTACATGGTCCTGGCAAAGGGGCTTCACTGTCATAATCCTGTATTTTGCTAAAAAGAAAAACATATATGTATATATATATAAGATGTAACCTGCACTACCAACTAGTATTTGAACACTTTTCTGTTTAAAGAAAATGTTCCTTATAACGATTTATTCATTTCCCAATATATATATATATATATATATATACGAGGTGCATACGATAAGTTTCCAGACTTTTTTCGTATGGGCACTTTCATTGATAGTACACACATGAAACTCTAGTCCCCTTTGAAGTAATCTCCATGCAATGCACTTGTTGTACCGTTCCAACAATTTCTGGAAGGCCCCATGGAAGTCGTCTTGTGTGATCGTGTCAAAGACCTTCGTCATAGCCTCTTTCATCTTCTCAATTGTCTCATGACGACAGCCTCTGAGCTTAGGGAATAACCAAAAGTCACAAGTACCAACGTCTGGACTATAGGGAGGGTGAGGAACGGTCTTGATACCTATCTTGGTCAAATAGTCTGTGATAAGGATGGAGTTATGGACTGGTGCATTGCCCAGGTGGAAATGCTACTGACCCGATTTGAAGAGTGCTGGCCTCTTCCCTAGGAATCTCTTTCTAAACTCCCTTAAAACCTCAACATAGTAACCCTAACCCTAACCCTTTGGCCAATCAACCCTGATGTACTGACTCCCTTACTCCTCCCACACCTCTCATGACCCCTCACAGACTCCCTACCTTCCTTGAATCTCTTATGTCACTCAAAATCTGATGCTCGATTCATGCAAGATGGTCGAAAAGCAGTCTGAAGCATTCCATACGTTTCTGTTGCATTTTTTGCAACTTTAAAACAGAATTCTATTGCACATCGTTCTTCTAAAGTGTCAGATTGCATTTTTGAAATTCATCAGCAGTGACACTCAGGCTTTAGTAGGGAGTATTCCAATTCTTGCTGTAGCTGTTCCTTTGCACCTGAAATCATAAAAATTGGCCAGTCATCTCATAAGATGTATAGCAATAACATACTCAATTTCATACGACAATTTTAAATGCCTATACGAAATAAGTCTGGAAACTTATCGTATGCACCTCGTATATATATATATATATATATATATGTGTGTGTGTGTGTGTGTGTGTGTGTGTGAGAGAGAGAGAGAGAGAGAGAGAGAGAGAGAGAGTGTGTGTGTGTGTGTGTGTGTGTGTGTGTGTGTCACACCAATACAAGAAACCCATGAAAATAAATAGGGAAAATGTCTAGAAACTTTAACTCCTAAAAGACTTAACAAATTATAACCACCAAAAATATAACATGATAATTTTTGATAAACACCATCAAATAATTAAAGAAATATTCTCATTAATAATAAGTGACTGATTTTTTAATTAACATGATATCTTTGACTAAAAAAAGAAAATCTGTTAAAAACTGTTTTTAAATTTGAAAATATTCTAAACAATAACCAGGCTTCTTAACATTGAATGAAATATTGCAAGAAATGTCTGGTTTTCATAAAAATTGAGTTCATGAACCTGATAACTTTACAAGTCTTGAAATATATTCTTCTCAGAATCAACATTCCCTGAAAATGAACTTCAACCAAAACTGGTTTAGGTTATAAACAAATTGCTAAAACTTATTTATCAATATTTAAAGGCTCATTCGTTCACACACATACAAAGAAATGAATAGATACACACACACACACACACACACACACACACACACACACGTGTGTGTATATACATACACTCATACACATGTATATATTCTACTGCAATCCCCCAAAATGGCACATTATAGCAAGTTTCTTATTAGAGCGATGCAGCTAAAATGCTTTAACTTAGAGAATAAGGCAATTTCGATTCCATTTAGTAAGAGACAATTTTATAGGATTTACATTCATGGTGACAATAAATTTTAATCATTCAGTTCTTGATATAATGGAGATAACTATAAAATGCAAATAAGAATTCTTCTCTTTTTACTGGATAGATGCATCAGTATCATCATGGGAACTGAATGGGTTCTGCGGTTGCCTTGTATAAATGCATATATTGCACAACTTTTCTCCTGGTTAATAAGAAAACATTGCATGTATATTAATTTCCAGCTCTGTGCCTTTCACAAATTACAGATTCTTTCTGATAAAAATATCTCAAATATATTTCTTATTGGGAAATCAAGCTCATTAAATATTCAATCTGAAAATATCCGTTGGAAATATATCTATAAATAAGTATGTATACAAATATGTGTATATTCATGCAAAACTAATAGTTATTATTGCATAAAATGGACTTCGCATACCAAGTTCAAATTTTGAACGGAGCTTTTTGCTTTTCACGTCTCACTAATCTTGTCGGAAAAGGCATGAATCCAACGCTTCTTCACCCAGCTATGGATAAATAGTTAGACAGATTGGGCCCTTGAGCCTAGGTAGTGTAACCAGTTGAGAAAAAGTATGAATTAAAAAATCTGAGCAGTGTTATTTAGAGAATTTGTGGCATACTGGAAAACCATACTTCTGATATCAGCACATTCATAAATTGTGGTTGGTCTACGCAATCCTTCACCATTATAAACCAATCAATTGGAAAGTTCATATCATTTTATTGTAAATTGATTAACTTTTTGCCAGTGTCCGAGCGAAACATATAAATCCATCTCTTCTCTAACTATAGGTAAATCGTAGGGAAGCCAGTCTAGAAAAAAGAAAAACTTTGAAACCAAGAATTTCCTTCAGAGAAGGTTCGGGAATCAGTAAGAAGAACATCTGACCACAAAAAAAAAAAAATCTCTTATAATAGAGACAAACCATGTGAAATTCGTACAGACGTGGGTGAAGGCTGGTTGAGCTTACAATGAGACAGAAAAACTGACACCTGAAGAGACAGATGTCGTAAAAGATGCCTATTTATATGTGCATCTGAACATGAACAAAGGTTTATGCATTTGTGTGTGTCTGTGTGTGAAAGTCTATGCATAACTACAGGATATTAACTTTCAACAAGTTAAAATTATATACTTTATCTAGACATGTCACCATAAATATGTTCTAAAGATAATTTAAATAAATATTTAAACAGCATCTTGTCAGCATCAAAGCAGTTTGTGAAAGGCAGAACATAGTTTCATCTAATCCAAATTGCCAAAAAGAATTTTCCCATTGGAAAAAAAAAGGTTGTTCTTTAGCAATTAGCTTTTTTCTTAAGATAGAATTTCATTTCAAAAGAAAACTTCTCCAAAACCAAGTGATACTCTTAAGTTCTTTTCAGTTGTAGATGAAGTACAAAGGTAACCTCAAAAGTAAGGAGTCCAATATCATAAAGTTAACCCATCAGAGACGGGGTTGATGGAATGACAATAGAAGTTGAAACTCGTATTTTTCTTTCTGTTACAGATTGCAACTATTTAAACAGCATCTGACATGAAAGTGCGTACAAAGCAGAAATGTTACCGTATTCCTCAATAGAAAAAAAATTGCGCCCATTCTCACACATTTACGCTCGTTGAATATTTTCAAGGACCAAACAGAGCATTTGAGCAGAGTCTAGTGGCAGGTAATGCGGTTTAGAAATGACTAAAGCAAACGTGAGGGACAAGCCATCTTCTAGACAGACCTGCACAGCTGTCCACCCACAAATTGAAGAGAGCCTCAATCAGCTCATCCACTCAAATTGACGGATAATGACAAGAGCTAAATAATAAATGTCGGCTTCAATGCATTGGAAATGATGCTGACAATGTTGAAATACCACAAAAGTTGTGCCAGGTGAGTCTCAGAGATGCTTGTACAAGAAGGGTTTACTAAATGCTCGTCTGCTGAACGACTCCAAGGCTGAAGGTGATAGTTTCTTGTACAACATACTCAATTAGACAAGACATGTTTTCACCATAATGAGCTGAAATCAAAATGACAGTTTGTAGAGTGGTGACAGGTGAACTCTGATGTAAAGCTTTTGTTCATCGTTGGCAAAAAAGGATTGCCGATGGTAGAGGAAAGATAATGTTTTGTAGCTCAAAACTTGCTCTTTTTCCAATCATGTTATTGTATTCCGTGTGTCTAGTGTAGCATTGTATTTTCCCGTGATTGCTTTGTGGTGTGAAGGAATAGCGACATGAATGTCATCTAAATAATTGAAGAAACTTTTTTTTAGATCCCAGATCTTCTTAATTTCTAATTCTAACTCTGGTAAGGATGTCTTACACCTCCCATCTTTGAGCTGTTCATTCTTTTCCGTGTTGCATACGCCTTACTGTTTTTTTCTGGTTGGGATATTTTGGTTCAATAGCATCTAGTCATAATATTGCAATAGATTCAGTGGAACTAAATATGACCCTTTATTTTTAAGGCATATCTCATATATTCTCTATTCATTTCTAAGTCTTTTTCTAATTTGCATATTTAACCACAATGGACGAAATATTCTATAACCTTAAAAGTATATAGAAGAAGTAAGTGAATATTTAATCAAGACAGAAGTGTAAAAGTGTAAAAATTAATAAAATGAAATGACGAGGAGCCAAAAACTCATTATGTAATTGATTCAATATAATTCATTGATGTTATATTAACATTGTAAATATTTCTTTTTGTATTGCCCTGTGTATATAGGCATTTGCTATTTCTATTGTTACGTTATTATTGTAGCAACCTGAATATATAAGGGGGTGTCCTCGTGGTGTAATGGTTAAAGCGATGGACTGCGGAATCGTAGTACGCGAGTTCGTACTCTAGTCGCGCTATTACGTTCACTTTCGGGCAAATACCCTTGGAAAAGGTATGAACCCCCTTATCCTCCCAGCTATGGGTTAAATAGTACCACTACTGTTCTTCTAGGAGAATGGCTTTGGCATTAAATAACCTAAAAAGAGTTGATATGACATTAATCAAAGAAACCAAAACCAACCAAACCTGAATATATATATATATATATATATATATATATATATATTCAGGTCACTACAATAATAACTTAAAAATAGACTATATATATATATAGTCTATTTTTAAGTACATGTCTACCAAAAGTTAATTTCCTTCTGAAACTAGTGAAATATTATGCAATCAAAATTGATATCATTAGCAATTTCAGCCACGAACAATAAAACCTCCAGTCTGGTATTCCCCTTCATTTACAAACTTGGCATTTATTACCATGGAAACTCTATAACGAAACCTAAAATTACAATTCCTCTGTAATCAAATAAAATCGTTAAATTATATATAATTATATTTAAGAGGTGTAAATATTTTTGAAAAGCTTCATATTCATATTTTTTATTGCAAATTATTAATGTTGTGAATTTTGAATATAAATATACCTAAAATATCATTTTTGATTGTCTAAAGTTTCACTGTAAATGATAAAATCCTGATCTTTTTGGATTAGAAAAAAATTAGCTTTTTTAAAGCGTTGTTAGACGTGTACCTACTTATGGTTGATGCTACATTAGTGTTGTGGTCTTGAAAGGCCAGAAATAAATAACACAAAGAGTTGTAAGGTTTACATCAGTATATATTTACGGAAATACTGACGGTGACGGTTACCGGCAACTGACTTGACTCATTATTTGCCTCTGCCACGAATCGAGGCTCGAACCCTGCTGGTCTATGTTGCTCATCGGCCCACTTAGTGCAATGTGAGCCAGATGAGCCTAGCTGGTCTTAGACCCAAATCTGGGTCCAGGCACGTATGTCTGGTTATAGCTTAAACTGGACAGCAAGGTTCAGTGCTATACAAAGGGGTCAAAAGAGTCAAAAATGCAGCTCACCCACCCGAAGGTAGCCCACCCGGAATTGGAGGCCTTGCGGCCTCAAGTCGGCCATTGGTTCATTTTCGGAGCCTCGCTCTGGACTAAAATCCGAGCAATTGTCTACCTGATAAAAAAATGTATATCAAAAGCACCTTTAAACAAATGGACTAATACTTTGTAAGAGAACTAAAAAAACTGCGGCCCTTGAAGGTATGCTGATATTAACTGTAGTTGGCGCTTTAGGGACAACCCCCTAGGGCTTGGGAAAGAGACGAGAAGAATTGAAAATCAGAGAAAGAAATGAAACCACAACATTGTTAAAATCTACTAGATACTCAGAAGACTCCTGGAGACCTGAGGAGACTTGCTGTCACTTAGAAGCCTTTGAAAAACCGTCAGCTAAAGAATTCGCAAGGAGTATAAAATAGCTTTGCTTGTTTAATGGCATATCAACCTTTGTAGCTTATTTAATGCCAAAGCCATTCTCCTAGAAGAACAGTAGTGGTACTATTTAACCCATAGCCGGGAGGATAAGGTGGTTCATACCTTTCCCAAGGGTATTTGCCCGAAAGTGAACGTAATAGCGCGACTGGAGTACGAACTCACTTACTACGATTCCACAGTCCATCGCTTTAACCATTACACCACGAGGACACCCCCCAATAAAATAGCACGCTTCTTCTTGTAATGGTAAGAATTTTTTTTCGGTGTAATGAATTCATTCTGATGATGCTATTCCTGTTGAAAAACGTGTCAAACTGATTTTTGAAACTGTCGTTTCTATTTTTTCTTCCTTAGAGACATATATATTCATAAGTATCACCAAGTTACTTAGAAGATTTAACCAGGTCTAAAAAATACACTTAAAATATCTTACTTCACCGGTCAGTGTAGAAGAAAAAAGTGAAATAAATTTTTTTCCACTTCTTTTTGCATTTTTTTTTTTTTGCACTTAGCGCCACTTGACATCCTTTCAACTTTTGGTACGACACAAGGTTGAATTTCTTGCCACACTGTATGAAAACAAACTATGTCCTTCATATATTTTGCTTAAAAAAGTTCGTCTTCGGGCTTTTGTCAGTATTTTCTGTCATTGATATCTTCACGAGCTGACGCTTCCCATGGAACTTTAGACGCGCTGACAGCAGATATTTTTAGTAGCCATTTTATGTTAAGTACCTTTTGCTTTTCTTTCTTCAACAAATGTTCGGACACATGTCCGGATGTGTACGTATTTTTTCATGCTTTTTTTTCTAAAAAAAGTTTTGCTCTTAAACGATTGCATTACAAAGAGGTATCTTCACTTATCTATATTAGTCAGCACATATACATCTGTCTAGATAGAAAGATAATGAATAAACTAAGATAGATAGATAGATAGATAGATAGATATGAGTCGACTGAGATGGTGCCAAATTGAGGGTATTCGATTAATATTTGAATAATTGTAAACATTTATGAATTGGCAGGCGAATAAAGATTGATTGATTGATTGATTGATCTGAACGACATGTCTATTTATCAAGGGTTATTTTATGTCAAGAGGTTAGGGAATTGGGTTCATAAAGCATTCATGTTGTTTTTTTAGACCTCTTTGCTCACACTTATATGATATCAGATATTACTATTTAATACATATAATTTCAACTCACCTGTATTATTTGAAGTATTCCCATTTAAATCTAATAATAATTATATGGTTTCAAGTATTTATTTCAGTTCAATAATAGTCATTCATTTGCACACTTATATAGTTTCAACTAACAGATAAATTTTCTGAGTAAATAATTCTAACTTCAAGAAGTTATTCTTAATCTGGTATTCCTATTGTTTTAATATGTGCACGGCAATGCAAGAAGGGGACATTGAGAGGATGATAAATAGTAAAGAAACGAGTGACAAACAACAAGGGTTAAAACGTGGAGAACGTATATTCATGAATGTAATTAAAAAAAAAAAACGGGTAATACAGATATGACGACAAAGGGTTCCGTTTGTGTTGAGATCGTATTTATTGCTTGGACGGATAGTAATTGAACGAAGGATGAATTGGCTCACAGTTGTCGAAAAAAGAATGTTGGTTGATATTAGTTGAAAGAAGGATAAGTTTGGCGTACAGGATTTCGGCTAAGCATTCGTAGAGTGGACTGGAAGTAGTTGCAGATAAATAAACAGTAGTTGAAGATATGGCTGGTTTCCTTCTTGTTTCATGGATGGTGTACACTCGCATTCTTTTCTGCTGGCTGCAGGCAGGAGTTGGTTCAAGATAATAGCTTAGCTGTCGATATACGTTACTGGTGTGGCGGGTAACGGTGCAAGGCGTGGGAAGTTTTCACTGTAAGGGTCACTTCGTAGGATCTATTTACTGGACCAATGGCAAACCGAATGTGATACAGCTAGAGCTTAGATACGTGCATACTGACGGGCTGCTTAGTGTGATGAGTGTGAACCGTGGATTCCGGTGCATATATATATATATATATATATATATCTGTGTGTGTGTGTGTATGTGTGTGTGTGTGTGTGTGTGTGTGTGTGTGTGTGTGTGTGTGTGTGTGTGTGTGAGAGAGAGAGAGAGAGAGAGAGAGAGAGAGAGAGAGAGTTTATTTCAAGGCTTCTGCATCCCCATTGGTCAAAGAGAATCACTTAATCTGCTCCCACAGCAAAGCAATCAGCTGGTGTTCAGTGTGAACGTATACCGTACTATTTTTTTATTCGGACAAAGAGCCATGAATCATGGCGAAATTTGACATAGAGTATAACACAATTGAATATGAATAATTTTTAAGCAGATATATTCCACCAATAGGGACACCAGATATATTCCACCAGATATATTCCACCAGATATATTCCACCAATAGGGACATCAGATATATTCCACCAGATATATTCCCCCAACTAGTACTCCAACTTCGGATCAAGGTGGACCGAGGAGTAATGGCAAGTACTCCCCACTTTCCAGATTTTTTGTGTGGGAGAGGGTTCTTTTCGTGTTCTACGCTTCCCCAACAGGGCAGAAAACAAATGTTAAAAAGAATTAGATTTTGAATGAAAAAATTATATGTTAAAATAGACTAATGTATCATATATGTTTTTATGTATTATTGTTTACTGTAAATCACTGACCATACATTTTTTTTCAAATTCATATAAACCTTTTCTTGACTAAACATATTTCCAAATTTTACCAGTTTCAAAGTAAATCAAATTTAAATGCGAAACGGATTTTAAACAAATTTTAAACAAATGATTAAGCGTATACTCCTCTTCGGCCATTTAATGATATGAAATTACGCATATGTTTGGTCAGACAAATTTTTCCGATCCGAAAGAATCCAAGAAATAAAAGAAAACGATATCGAATAAAAAAAAAAAAAAAAAAAACGAATGAAAGTGAAATTTAGGATTTTGCTTATTTTCTGAATAGAGAAAAGAAATCTGCGTGTATACGAGGGGCATACGATAAGTTCCCAGACTTTTTCGTATGGGCACTTTTATTGATAGTACACACATGAAACTCTAGTCCCCTTCCAAGTAATTTCCTCAGGTTGCAATGCACTTGTACCGTTCCAACAATTTCTGGATGGCCACATGGAAGTCCTCCTGTGTGAGCGTGTCAATGACCTTCGTCACAGCCTCTTTCATCTCCTCAATTGTCTCATAAAGACATCCTCTGAGCTTAGGAAATAGCCAAAAGTCACAAGGACCAACGTCTGGATAGGGAGGTCAGGAACTGTCCTGATTCCCATCTGTGATAAGGATGGAGTTGTGGACTGGTGTATTGTCCTGGTGGAAATGCCACTGAGCCGATTTGAACAGTGCTGGGCTCTTCCGACGGAATCTCTTCCTGAACTCTGTTAAAACCTCAACATAGTAACCCTAACCCTTTGGCCAATCAACTCTGGTGTATTGACTTCCTTACTCCTCCCACACCTCACATCATCCCTCAAAGATTCCCTGCCTTTCTTGAATCTTTTATGCTCCTCAAAAATTGATGCTCGATTCATGCAAGACGGTCTAAAAGCAGTCTGAAGCATTCCATACGTTTCTGTGGCATTTTTTCCAAGTTAAAAACAGAATTCTATAGCATATCGTTCTTCTAAAGTGTCAGATTGCATTTTTGAAATTCACCAGTAGGGTGTATTCCAATTGCTGCTGTAGCTATTCATTTGAACTTGAAATCATAAAAATTAGTCAGTCATCTGATAAGATGTATAGCAATAACATACTGGATTTTCAAGAGTCTACGACAATTTTAAATGCCCACACGAAAGAAGTCTGGAAACTTGTCGTATGCACCTCGTACGTGTGCAGTTTCCTTAGCTTTCCTTTTAGACATGTTGCTATACGAAGATTAAAGAGCCCAATCTGCCATAGTATTTATTGTTTGCAAGGAAGAAGGTTCATGACTTTCTCACGAGCCTTAGCATACAATCAGCTTCTTCCAGGACTTGAACTCAGGTTGCTGAGACCATATCCAATGACGTTAACCATTACGCTACACGCGATAGGATATACAAGTGTAAAGCATTAAAAACATATCCGGTGAAATAGGAAATGAGAAAGCTACAAAGAAGCGTTATGCAGTTTTTACTTATCGAAATAACGGAGCGAACTGTGTGGCTTCATTCATACAAATGGAAATGTGAGCGACTTAGTTGTAAAGATCAGGTTTTAAAATCTTGTTTATAGATTTTGATCAGTCAGCTCAGAAATCTGCGTTTCTTTGTTTTTATATTTAGCTAGTGTAAGTTAAGTATACAAGTTTGGTAAACTGATTCCTCTATATTTACTATATCGCCTGTGTAGATCTCACTGGGTATTAAACAATGGTATTTGTACATTGGCCTGATAAGTGAGAAAAGCGCGCGAAGTTAATTGCATCAGAACCATAATTTTGATGAGTAATAAGATGTACGCAGTCTTTGGATTAAATGAATTGTGAGGTTTAGAACGAAATGCCAGGAGAAAAAATTAGATAGAAAGTACCCAAGGGTACTGCATAAGCAAATCCTTCAAGCAGCATTCTACAAAATTGCAGTTGTATGGCCACTTACTCCCATCTCATAAGCCATTTGAGTAAGACATTCATGACTTGCTGAGCACTGCTAGTGAATTAAGGATGAACCCATAAGTGAGGAGTTATATAACATGATTAATGAAGGAATCAAAACACTTTTCTTCATAAAGATATATCTCTAATACTCCGATAAGGGTATAAAGTTGACTGTAAGCACTGTAAGTGTGTGTGTGAGAGAGAGAGAGAGAGAGAGAGAAAGAGAGATTGAAACAGGGAGACGAAGACCCGCAGAGGACTTGAACGACTTGGACACACAGCTATATTAACACTTACCTTCTTAACTGCCTTGTGCCATACTCATAGCTTTACTTAGCACTTCTTAACCACGGTATACCACACTCAGATATTTTTCTTTGACGAGACGTTATCAACCGGTTTTCGGGACTCCAAGACTCAAAACTGCAGAATCAAGACTGACAACGGACTGTTACTGATGCGGGCTGCTGCACCTCCTGGGCAGTGCCCGGCAGCTGCTCTCCTTGACTGGTTGAATCTCTTCTGGACACAAGACTGAGATTGACTGGTTACTCTGTGGGTACCTGTGTACATATAATTTTAAAACGCCAACGCATTTCCGGTTCAACCCACGTGAGCTGCGTACACTTATACTTCGATAATTTCCTGTTTATACAGGTGCGTCCTGCAATCACTTTGTATACACAGCTGGAACATCTGGCTTTGTCAATGGTCAATATGGAATACGACGTTTTCCTATAGACTCCTACAAATGGCCACACTAGAGTTATTTAAAAACTTACATTCATCAGTTCGCTAAAAGCCTTCTGGTGGACTAGGGACGGATGGTAAGCAAGAGAGAAAGTGAGAGAGAGAGAAAATCATGCCGTCGTCTCGAATTGATAGATCAAGCCATTGAGCTGCGCCTGAGGGCCTAAAGCACCGAGATGGCCGATCAGCGAAAGTTTAACTTTGTAAATGGTCTCAAAGAATCAATGTGCTATAGCTAAAAGGCTTTAACTCAATAAATATCTGCAATTCTATTAATATAGCTTGCTAGATGTGTTCACAACACATTTTGTTGCAGTGGAAATACATTTCTTTGAATTTTTATTAGACATGGAGATTCTCGAGCCGTCCGAAAATATTTCTCAAGCAACGGTTTTGAAACTTTCCCTTCTCTAATACAAAGAAATCAAACGAATTCCATGTTTTCAACATCACACAGCATATCCATGTGGAAAACATGGAATTGGTTTGATTTCTTTGTTTAATGGCATAGCAACCTTCGTGGGTTATTTAACGCTTAAGCCTCAGTTGAATAACAACAGTAGTGGTACTATTTAACTCCTATCTAGGGGGGATAAGAGGGTTTATGCTTTTCCAGGGGGTATTAGTCTGAAAGTGAACGTAATAATGCAACTGGAATTCGAACTTGCTTACTATGATGTCACGATCCAGAACGATAGCCACAACACCAAGGGGGCTCCCCTCGATAGAATATGAAATTTCTATACTAACACTGAATCAAGAAATAAATTCATCATCATCATCATCATCATCATGTCGCGCCGCCAGCACGGATATCCCTGACCCTCTCTCGCTACTTCTCCCTATCACTCATCGCCTCCGGCAGGTCTTCAGGGTTACATCCTGTGTCCTCACATAGTTGCTGTATGTAAGTTCGAGCTGGTCGTCCTGCTTTTGCATGGCCATATGCGGGGGTCCATAGGAGTACATCACTTATGAGCTCGTCCTTGCTTCTCCAGCAGTGTCCCGCATGTCTGGTTCGTCTCACTTGTATAGTTTTCGTGATGGGGGGCAAGTGGCCGTATAGTTGGTGTCTCGTGGGGTGTTGTCGCCAGGACTTGTTCAATACAGCTCTCAACATTCTTGTATAGTTTCCGTCTAGTTTCTTCTCCAGCCGTTTAGTTAGCGTCCATGTAGTGCATCCATATAGCAGTATCGACACAACCGCTGCCTGGAAGAAACTGCGTTTCATTTTATCGGTTAGGTCTGATTTCCATATGATCGAGAGCCTATCGATAGCCGTCCATGCCTTCGTCAGTCGTGTGTCGATGTCCTTTTCGGTTGATGAGACGCTACTTCCTAGGTAGGTGAATTTGTCTACTAGTTTCAGAGAGGCTCCGTCTAGTGTGGCAATGTTGCCTGTTTGGTTGTAACACATATATTCAGTTTTGTGTGCATTGACATGGAGGCCAATGCCAGCTGCGGCTCGTTCCAGACTATGCAGTAGCGTCTCTGCTTGATTAGGCGTATTCGCCAGTAACGCCAAGTGATCAGCGTAGTCGGCGTCGGTGATTGTTTTTGCGGGATATCTTTTGCTTCTTCTCTTTGTCAGCTCGAAGCCATTTTCTCTGATTTTGCCGATCGAAGTTCTGAGTAAGGAAAACTCTAACAGATATTTTGTTTATAGAGGTTGATTGAATCTAATGGCATTTCAACTTATCTAGGGTTATATTATGGCTAAATGTTAGAGAATTGCATTCATTGTACGTTCATATTCACATTATTTGTGCAGTTGTTTCTTAAGCGTCTGTAGCAGAAAGAACTTCGTATTTTTGTTTGGCGCGTAAATTAATTTGACCGTTATGGTCGTTGCATATTTTCACCCAAATGAGGATGACTTATCCTATTCAGCCCGGACCATTTTCCCGGACAACATAAAAATGGTAAGAACCCGCCAAACTACTCTTTCTCAGATCCTTTCGAGCAGGACAGACGTACTTTCTGTCCGCTCATTCCGCTCAGACAGTCAGCATTGCCTTGACTATAGCGACGCATATTTCGTTCAGGCATTTAGCTGCAATAATTCCTTCGCAACTCATTTCAGGCTAGCAAAACGGGTGAGCGACCAAACACACTCTCTTCAGCTTGAGGCGGCGACCAGAACAGACGTGCCTCTGGTCGTCCCTGCTTAGCGATGCTTTTTAGTTAAACAAGCCACCCAGTGTGGACATCTCACTGTGTCTTTAACACTAGCAGCAGCAACATGGACACCCAACGGGGGAACCATCTAATTTATGGATTCTTTACGAGGAATCCCAGTAGAACATAAATTAGAAACATTCAGCATGCCTTCCACAGGCACCACTTCTGGTCACCCCAAAAATTTACTATGTCGATCCGAGCGCCACTCCGCTCTCGACACAAAACTACACGGTGACTTTGAATACTTCCCTCACACGTCCAACAACACGCTGCCATCTCAACATCTAGCTCAGCCATTTCGTCTCAAACATCCAACAAGCCTAAACACCACGAGTCTTGCAGCACCAAGAACAAACCAAATATCCAAAGCTGCAAATAAAGAACTTTCGTTGTTGTATGTTGTTAAAGCAAAGTCTCGTAATTCATTTGTGTGTCCCTAAAAATCATTTGCGTTGCCTTCAAAACGCTAAAGATCTATTTGACCCATAGATCTGAGGTATTATCACTCCAGAACGCAGTGGACCTGATATTAATGACGATGAAGGGCATTATTATAATTAACGAAGCTTTTTGCTTAGATGTATCACAAGGCCGTATGAATAGGGCACCAAGTGTGACTTGAACTTACCCGTGGAGGTTTGCTAGTATAGTTTGCAAACCATTACACCACTTTCAATGAGGTACTAATTGTTGAAGAGTTAGTCAAACATATGCGTATATTTCAAAATATCATTATTGACTTACGAAGTTGTCGCTTACAACAGTCTAAAACCAAAAGGGGCCGCTTAGGTCCTGATTGTACAATCACAATAAAAAAGTACTCCACGCTTCTCAGATATCCAGAACTGGAGCTTTACAATCAAGTGCAGTTTGGTATTACACCCAGAAAACTCCAGTTAACGTATTCTAAGAGCGTTCAGATGCTTTGAGTACCAAGTCTGATCTAATAATTATGGAATGGTTTCAAGTAATGGGAGGAGCTGGCTTGTTAGGTAGCATAATGAGAGGCTACAAATGTTGTTCCATAAGGAATTTAAGGTTGGACACTAAGGTAATTGGTCGTTTAATTGCTATATTCAAGAGTTATTAGGAAATTCACTGCAAAAATGCATCTTGACTGTCATTTCAAACGGAATTTTTCTACTTCGACGGTTTCTGTATAAATGCGTTAAAACCGATTCTGCTTATTTCTCTTTTATATTTTTTCTGTTGTTAACCGACTGGTGTTACTATTTCTTTGAATCTGGTTACTTGTATCCCTTGAGACTTTAATGTGGCGCCGTTTCAATCTGAAAAACGACAAATCAACTTCACCATTCAAATAATCGATAGTTTGTCCTTTTTACCGTCTAATTCCCGTTTTACTTTCTCGTCATCCTCTTTTGTAGATACTTCATGAAAATAAGTCGCAAAGATCAGGGAATATAATCACTTTTTAAATTCCGATTGATCTATTGATTTATTTATTTATTCTAAAGGTATTACAGCTCGACTAGAGTTATTTTATATCAAGAGGTTAAGGAATTGCTTTCATTATACTTTCAGATAACTTTTTTTATAATCTGTTCAACCGAATAATGAGTATATTGGTGTACTTGTAATACTTATAGTCTCTATGTTGCTCGAGATATTTGTTGGGCTGAAGTAATTTTTCAACGAGTCACTCATCATGGAAGATTATCTCTATAACAGGCTTGCATAGATAGATAGATAGATAGATAGATAACGATGATACTGGAATAGATTGGTAGATAAATAGATGTCTCGAGCTCGTGCAACGTAATTAATTCTCCCCCACCCCCACCCCTTCTCTCTCTCTCTCTCTCTCTCTCTCTCTCTCTCTCTCTCTCTCTCTCTCTCTCTTATTTCATCCTTGTCAGCGATTTTTGTTTCTTCTGTCCTTCCAAAATTAATGCAAATCTATGATGTCTGCTGACACGAACGCTGATTGAAGAAGATGGTCGGCCTGTTCTGGGGTTGGCGTTGGAATGTTACCGACATGCATAACTGAGTGCTTCTGATTTACCTTAAAAAGATTATTTTTTTAAAAGCTAATGAACACACACACACACACACACACACGCACACATGCAGTAAGTAAATAAATAAATAAAGAGACGACCACTTCCATTTCTAGCTTTTTCGGTCTTCATTTGGGTTTAATATCCCGTAAAAAAATATACAAAAAAAATCATCGTTAGTGAATAAAAGAAAAAAAAATCAGAAGACCTGTCAATACTTGATACGCCTGGTAAGTACATAATTTAAACCTTGGTTTAAACAAAAGCAGAAAGGCGGAGGGAAAAGAATGGTGAACGAAACGAAACTGTCAAGAAGCATAAAAAAAAGATATAAATTCACTTAAAATGCACTCGGGGAAAAATAAAGCTTTTAAAAAAGACGATAAAATAAATGTTGTGCAGTTGATTATTCATGTTTACTGCTACTTGTGCTTAAAAATAATTCTTCCTCTGATATTAAAAAATGTCTATTTAGAAGGAAGACCATTCGCGTTCTTTTCTTCATCGCATTTAAAGTGCACGTAACCTGGAGAAAGATGAAAGACATCAAAATTAGAAAGAAGGGGAAAGAAGTAAGTAACGTTTTAGAAAATAAGACAATTATTTCAAATAATATAAAAAGCTGTGTAAGTAATGCATGCATATACGCAGACATACACATATATCGGAAATTTCAAGAACTAACGTAAAGTTTTAAAATATGGCAAAAATCGTCTGCATTAAGCTAAATCTTCTTACAGTCTATCATATTCTGTCAGATGATTTAAAAATGATTATTATCATTATTTTACTCCTTGAGAGTTTTTCACACCAGCGTTTGTCGATGATTTCTCACTGGAGTTTAAGTGATAGCAAGTCTCCGCAAGTCTCAATGACTCTTCTCAGTATTCTGGCCGATCTTAATGTTGTAGTTTGGCTCGTCTTCACTCGTCCTATTATTTCCAAGTTCTCCAGTCTTTATTCCAGTCCTTTGATGATTGTACCGAACGCACCAATCACAATTGGTATCACCGTCACTTTCATGCTCCACAGTTTTTTTTAAATTCCCAAGCAAGGTACAGGTACTTATCTTTTTTTTTTCGCTTTCTTTTAGTTTTAGTCAGTACTCAGCCGGGACGACAAAGTCCACATATCGGCAAGTTCTCTATTTTTCTTGACTTTCACTAGGTCTGGTCGTCTGGCCGAGATTAGGTGATCTTTTTGTATCTCAAAACCCCAGAGAAAATTTTTTGTTTCATTTTACAGAAGAGATTCTGGGTTGTGTATATTTCATTTAATCGTGCGGTCAAATTTAAATTTCTTGCACAATTCCAAGTGGATCACCTTCCCCACCCAGTCGTGTTTAGACTTATACTCTATCTGCGCTAGTTAGCTACATTCGCTTATTATGTGATTAATCGTTTCGTTTCCATGATCATATAACTTACATTTGCTATTCTATTGCCTTTTATCTATTCTTGTTTTGATATGATTGGTCCTTATGATGTTGTATTGTGCTACTATAAGAAGATATCCAATTTCTTTCTTATGGTTTCGCTTTTTAGCCACGTTCAAGTTTTCTCGTGTGATATGTCACTTGTTTGTTGCTTAAAATGTCCATATAGTTGCTTTTCTTCCTATCTTTGTTTGCTGGTTGTTTTCGTTCTGCTGGTCCTTGTGTTGTCAGTATTGTTTCTGGTGTCTTCCTCCGCGCTTTTCTATGTAGTCTTCGAGTCGTTGTAGCGATGCATCAACGCTATCTTCAGTTCTGGTAAGTCCTCTTCCTCCTTCTTTCTTGACTCATATTGTCTGTCAACGCCATCTCTGGGATATAAGGCCTTACGCATGGTCATTAGTTTTCTTATTCTCCGGTCCATTTGCTTAAGTTCATTCTTGTCCACTTCAAGAATGGTCCCGAGTATCTTACGAGGGGGTTAGCCCAGGTGTTTATTCCTTTTATGAGGTTTCTGCGATATAGTTTGGTTTTAGGCAACTTTCTTGTTCTCCTGCGATACTCTTTTAAATTTTTTCTTTCATCTCCACTTGTTTGACGGTGTCTACTTTGAATATTTCCAGTATTTGTGCGTTTCCTTTTCTCAGAGCGTTCTAATTTTTCTTGATTTGGTAGTTCCGTTCCTTCCATCATGTGTCGTTTCCCGCTTTTTATTATTAGCATGGTGCATTTTTAATGCCAAATTCCATCCCTATGTCCTGACTGTATATTCCCATTGCCTGTATTAGGGTTTCCAATTCTTTTTCGTTTTTGGCAAACAGTTTGATGTCGTCCTTATACATTAGGTGATTGATCTTTCCTTGCGATTATTATTATTATGATCATTTCATTCATCATGGATTTTTCACACAAGTTTTATCTGGTAGTCTTTCACTAGAGTCTGAATGACTGCAGGTCTTCCTAGGTCTCCATGACTCTTCTCGGTATTCTAATAGATCTTAACAATATTGTGGTCTGTATGGTATCGAGCCTTCCTCTAATCTATTATTCCTTCAGTCTTTTTTTCAGGTATTTAGAGATCATTCCAAGTGCACCAATTGCAACTGGCATCACCGTCACCATGTTCCACATTTTTTTTTTAGCTCCTTAGCAAGAGCCAAATATTTGTTAATATTTTTGATTTCTTTCTGTGGTCCACTAGAACAGCAAAATCCACTCTATGACAAGTTTTTTTATAGTAAATAAACTCTCGGTCTGGCTTTTCTTGTCGGAATTAGACAATCAATTTTATTCTCAAGATCCGAAAGAATTTTATGGGTCTCATTTTCTTGGACAGATTCTGGTTTGTATTTATGCCATTTATTAGTATGTTTGAATTTTAATTTCTTGCACATTTTCCAGTGGATCAACTTTCCCACCTAGTCTTGTATACTTTTGTACGAGTTTGTTATTATTGCTTATTTTGTGATGAACCGTGGCATCTCTGTCGCCAAATAATCTACACTTACTATTCTGCTGAGTGTTATCAATTTTCGCTTTGATATAATTTGTCTTAATAGAATGATTTTGTACTGCTATCGGAAGAGATTCAATTTCTCTTTTGAGTTTTTCCTTCTTCTAAATCATATCCGGCTCATCTCGGGTACAATCTCAAGTTTGACCCTTGAATTATCCATACAGTTGTTTTTCTTCCATTTTTGTTTTCTGTTTTTTCTTGCTTTACTGTTTGTCCTTATGTTGTTATTGGCTAGTGTAATTGATATTTCTTTGCTCTTTTTTCGATTCGTTCTCGGATTTCCAACTTTTTCACCCCCTTTCCAAACTTTTCAAGGACCATTTAAAGCTTGCCAATTTCAGTTGATATCACCGGCACACTTTCTTTGTTTCTTTCTTTTTAGTGCAATCTTTTACTGCTTCATTACACGAGCCCTATGGTCTTGGAAGGTAATGAATATACGCGTTCTCTTTGCACAAACTTTTAGGCTAAATGATTTTAAACATGTAAAATAAAGTAAAATTGGTAATAGTAGTCGAGGGCGACCATAAACTCCCTTTTCAGTAGCTGCTACACCGAAGTGTAGGGAAGGACGCTACTCTTTTTCAGGGATAGCTTCACTACTCTTGATCTGTACCTTATAATGCTGAGAGATAAGCAAGGATTTATAAAGAACCATTTTCTGAGTCTTTGGTATGACTCGACCTCTGATTGAACCCGGTCTCCCGGGCCATTGGTGAATACTCTGCCAAATCGGTCCAGTCGGCTGGGGCTGTAGAATTAACCGACAGCATCTCTGCAGAGGGGTAAAACTCCCCAACGAGTGTATTGGATATGACACTAAACAATCTGATGGTGAGGTTCCAGTAATGCTGGAGCTTTGGGGAATGTGTAGAGTACCACTTTATTGCCATCGCTCCCAGCTCTTCTTGGCCTGTAGTGGTAGTATTTGATGGAGTCCTATCTATGTGTCAAATAGAACTAAACTGAGGGCTTATGCTAAATGGAATTGTTTGAAATAGCTCAGTTTTTACATCTAACTGTGTGTAAATAAATGATTGATGTTTAATTGAATTATTAGTGATACATAGCAATACTTGGAACCATTTAACCTTGTTGACGAAACTGAATAGTTTGAAATAGAACTGTTTTAGGTATTAAGATGGATTTGACATTGAATAATTTACAATGGTTGATATGCCATAAAACCAAACCAAATCAAACCAAGACCAAACCAAACCAAACAAAACCAAAACCAAACTCTACCCACTAAGCCGCAGTGGAGAAAGCATAAATAGTTTATATTTTCTTACGTTGAGGAAAATTCTTTTTCTTTGAATTTATCATAAACCAGGCATCTTGTTAATGTGTTTCCTTGTACAGTCACAGAAAATTCCGAGAACTCCAGTTATTAGATGTATAACAGTAGTTTCAAGATGCCAGATTTTTTTCATTTTTCAAGGTCTTTATATTTATCAAATTCTTATGCTGCTATATTTTTATCTGATGGCACTTGCCATATCTTTGAGAAGGCAAATTTTGTGAATGTATTATTTATCTATCAAAAAATCGTTTTTTAATTCCTATTTATCACAAATGATGCTACTTTGTATAATGGGTTCTAAAGATTTATTGTAAATGAAAATTTAATAACAAAAAAAAAAAGAAAAAGAATTGTAAAAGAAATCGGAAATGACAAGAAAAAGTTATTATAATTTATGAATGACATCTTCCTCCTGTTCGTTAAAATATTCAGAACTTAATTCTTTATATATATATATATATATGTGTGTGTGTGTGTGTGTGTGTGTGTGTGTGTGTGTGTATTGATTTGCTTCCGATTTCTATTTACGTTTTTCATTTTAAAGAAATTGTCTCAACAATGAACAAAACAAAAAGTGACATATCTATTTTTCGACATATACATAATAACAGGAAATAAAATGTCACTCGAGTTTTTTTTCCTTTTCTTCCTTTTAAATAAAATTATCAATTAACCAAAGTGCAAATTCGATGACAGTATTTACCGTATTGTTCCCTATTTACATTTGAGACAGAAACTTAATTTGAATATTTAAATTGAATTTTAAAGTAAAAAATAAATATAGGTCAATATCTTTTCCCCCTTTTTTGCATAATTTTGCTTTATTTAAGATGGCGGAAATAATATTTGCTTCCATAAACATGGAAGAAGGAAACTTCAGATAGATAGATTGTATTTTACCGGCGACCTACATATCTCAAACAGAAATAACAACGTAATATATATATAAGTAAGTAAAGTTGGTGACCATAGTTGAGGGTGACCCGAAGGCTCCCTTTTCAATAGCTACTACATCGAGGTGTAGGGGAGGGTGCTACCCCTTTCTCTTAATTGCTCCACGTTAGCCTTGATACTTACCTTATAATGTTGAAGATTATGCAAGGAGGTATTAAGAACCATTTTTTGAGTCTTTGCTATGACTCGACCTGAGATTGAACCCCGGTCTTGACGAACATTCTACCAACTTGGCCCATAAGACGCTCGTGTATTACAAGCACTTTTTTCTATATTTAAGCCTAAAAGTCATCGGTGAGTATAATACACCAAAACTAATTATTAACTTTTTCAGCTACGTGCATATTCAGGACGGTATGACCAATTATAAGTTATATCTATGATACAAACTAACAACTGCGTAACAAATACTTCTGTTTCGTGCTGCTACAGAGAAATAGCCACTGGAACATGTGCTTGTCTATAATTTTGTTTCTTCTAAATATAAAATGACTGAAGTTTTAATTCAATTTGAGTCTACAAGTACAGAAGACGACACTCTTTTATATGCTGCTTTGTAAAAAAGATAAGAATTTCCTCACACTAGGAACACACTATTTGTCCGTTTTCAATTGGGTCGTCTTGAAAAGAGAGTAGGACCAAAAAACATAAAATTGGATTGAAACCAGAAAAAAGAAATAAAAGAAAGAGAAAGAAGGGAAAGAGAGAGACAAACAGACAGACAGAAGTCATGGTGTAGGCAATTAAGCGTTTTGTGGATATTTTGCATTTGAGGTAAACGTCTACTTTCCTAACTGCACCATTTCTAATCATATTTACCCAACCCCTCCGCTCGGGCAGGATATGACACAAGATCAATTTTTTAAGCGGAGTTTAACAGGTTTGAATTCAGAGTTTTCCTTCTCCTAGACTAGTTGCCTAACCAAGGCTGAAGAACCTAGTCTGTCCTGCTATTTACCCATAGCTGGAGGGAGAATAATTGGATTCATACCTTTCCCAAGGGTATTAGTGCTATGTGAAATGCAATCAGTCCAGGATTTGAATTCGTGTCGCCGTGTCCAATTCCTGCGACGATAACCACGGGCACCATTTCTAATAAACAGCGAAAAGAGTTAAAAAGACAAAATCCATATTTGAAAGTCATTTTATGCTACAAATATTTATTCGACTACCATATATACGGTATCACCCATGAATATACGCCTCTCACAATCAAGAAAATAAAAGTTAATTTTCTTCTAAACTAAAGATACCAGGATTTTATTATTTCTGGTAGAACATAAGGCAATAAAACGGGTATTATTATGTATTATTTATTCCCAAACTGTATAGCTTTTAAGTTCTATAAATAAAAGTAGGAATATATCATCAAGTCGCGCTGAAAGAATGGTGTACTCAGACTCTCCCACCATCCATCCCTATCATCCATCGCTTCTTGCTGGTCTTCCAGAGGGCATCTTGTGTCCACACAGAGCTGATGTCAGTGTCGGCCAACAATAACACATCCATATGCAGAGGTCCGTCAGAGAACCTCGCTTATAAGCTCGTTTTTGCTTCTTCAACAATACCCCGTATGTTTCGTTCTTATTTGAATGGCTTGTGTGATGGGAGGTTAGTGGCCGTACAGCTGCTGTTTTACGGGGTGTTGCTTTCAGGATTTTTTAAAGACAGCGCACAGCATTTTAGTGTAATTCCTATCTAGCTTTTTATCTACACGTTTTATTGGCGACCACGTAGTGCATCTATATAGTAGTATCTATACAGCTACAGCCTGGAAGAAATCCCGTTTTACTTCATCGGGTAGATCGGACTTCCATAAGATCAATAACCTTTCAATAGCAGTCCACGCCTTCGCTAGGCTTATGTAGACATCACTTTCAATAGATGAGATGTTACTACCGAGTTATGTGGAATGGTCAACTTATTTTTGAGGCTTGCCACTAAATGTAGTGGTGGATACTTCTTGTTTAAAACACATGCATCTGCTTCATTGATACTTACGTAGAGACCAATACCGCCTCTTGCTTGGTTTAGGCCATGCAGTTGAGATTATGCTTTGGCTGGTGCATTTGCGAAAAGACTTAGGACATCCGTCACAGTATCAGCAGAATATCGCCTGCGTCATGCATTTTTAAATGTGAAACCATTTTCTTTTATTAGATTTATTAGCGTTCAACGTACATAGTCTAAGCACTTAAGCACAGTATAAACAAATATGGCGCTAGTGTATCTTCTTGCAAGACTCCAGGGACTATGTTGAAGAAGTCGGAGTTGCTATCGAGTGAGCGGACCATTGCTTTCGTATTTTTAAAGCATCATTATAGCGCTTATAACGGTTTCTTTGAAAAGACCATATGCAAGTAGTAGTTGTTTCATCTTTTCTCTGTGTACGAAATTAAATGCCTTAAAGAAATTTAAGAACAACCGCGTTGCTTCGAGAATTTTTCCTCGTACTCCTTCAATGAATCAACGGGTGTTGCGTGATTTCTTCGAAAGCTGTTATAATTTTTCCCAATAATTTTCTCGATTTCGGGTTGAATACCATTGAGAAACCGGGGGTTATAAACTTTAGAAGCAATATCAGTAATTGTTATGCCCCTATAGTTCTTTATAATTCCGAGGTCACTTTTATTGGAGAAGAGAAGGATTAACCTTTCGTTTAACCCTCGATCATGTTTTTATAGACTGCATTGAGTGGTCAGATAAGAATGTCATCAAATTTTATTGCCTTTCAAACTTCAAGGAGTAATTTGTCAAGGCATACAGATTTTTTTTTTTCGATACTTCATGAAGTTCTTCTCCCGAAAAATCTAGTTTTCTGTTGCCTAGTTAACTATCAATAATTTTGCGGGAATGTTTGTCAGTGATTTTTGGAGGGTTTTCGAGCAAATTCTTGAAATGTTCTTTCCACTTCAGAAGTCTTTCTTCATGGTTTGCTGCTTTTAGTTTTGTTATCGATAGGCTCTTCCTTTCGCTCGCTTTATTTACTGTCAGCCATGCTATTCCTGATTGTCTATCTACTATTGAATTTCTAATATATCGATTTGACTTTGTATATATTCTAATCGCTCTTTTTGGTTTGTGTTGATTAGTTCTTTCTGAACTTTCTTAAGTTTCTGCCCGTTGGCATTTGCTGTTTTTTCTTTATTGAGTTAGGATACTTTTTAAGTTTTCTTGTTTTTTCCGAACTACTAGTGACCCCTATGGAACTCAACATTTGCCTCTTTATTCAGTTGGTGCTGCTGCTGCTATTTTCGTTGTGACAATGTGTTCATATTCAACACTCGGGGTATGTCTTTCAGATATCTCCTGAAAAGTATTGACTTCGTTTCTTACAGTTAGTGCATATCTATTGTTTAAATCTCTATTTGGTAAGTAAGAACCAGTCGTAATTTTCTTTTGGTAAAACAGCACAGCTAGAAATGTATAAATAAAGAAACCGTTCTTTAGGGTGGGTATCGACCGCTCAATGAAAGGGAGCATTGCTGTTTGAGACGATATCAGTTGAATAAAAACCCGGAAAAAACTGGGTAAGAAGAGCAAAAAATTTCTAAATTAAAGTTCGTTGATTTTTTTTCATGATTCTTTATGCATATATTCGCAAAAAATCTTTGCCTGAAGTAAAATTTAGTCTTGAAAAACTTGGAAATTTACTAACCGAAGAGGGTGAAATTTTTAACAATTAAGAGAAAATTTGTATAAGATTTTTTATTCGTTTTAATGGCTGAAATTTAAAAGAAAAAAAGTTATGCAAACTTATAAGTTAAAATTTATATCATTTAAGATTTGTAAGTGTATGGTAGGTTTATTATTATTCCTATTGGCCTAATGGGTAGAGTGTTCGCCAAAGGTCCGGGAGACCTGAGTTCAATCCAAGGTCGCGTCATACCAAAGACTATAAAAATGGTACTTGACACCTGCTTGCTTAACACTCAGCAATATAAGGAACGTATCAAGGGTAAAGTGGAGCAATCCAGGGAAAGGAGTAGCGCCCTCCCCTACACCTCGGTGTTGTAGTTATTGAAAAGGGAAACTTCTGGTCACCCTCGACAACGGTCGCCAAGTCGTATTTTGATGAAAGGGAATAAAGATCCCCAAAAGTCTGAAAATATTTAGAGTTAAAAGAAATACTACCAGAATAAAACTAGTTCCTTCACATCAGAAAACTCTGAAACATTTTCCTCAGAATAATTTTGTCTATGCATGATGATAGAATAAGCCAATACCACATGTAACTAATCAAGCTGCGATGAGATATTTGAACTTTAAACTAAAGGAAAACAAGTGGACTTTTTTCTCTACACCTCTATAACCCCTTTGTTATCTAGCCCTGGGTTTTCTACAGGATAAGAGTCTCAGAAGGAGGAGTGTAATTTGCGGGCCACAGAAATGTAACATTGGAAACCATAGGATGCTGCATTATGGATGTGAAGCAAGGCGGATGAATCCAAAGGTGGCTCAACTGTGAGCTTCACCACGTGCTAGGTGGAAGAACCTGATTGATCAACGATCAAGTTCAATTAGTTCAGAAGGGAAACAACTGCTACTCATCTTCAAGGGTGGGGTCTAGTCACGAGAAGAAAAAAACAACTAATGAAAGACTAACATGACTCTCATTCAGACCATATGTCTAAAGTGCATCGGCCTTCACGCGGAAAAACAGGGGGCTCGTGCTGCTGAGGTTGAAGCTCTGGCCCCACTGTTCGAAAAATCAGCTACAGAGCCTAAAATCAATTTACTTAGATGCAAAAACATTGTTAATACACTAACAATTAAGTTAGGACATTTAACACTGGAGCCGGGCATAATAACATTATATGCGTGTAAGAACATTGATATTACCATGATATCAGAAATGGGTGAACATTTGTCGCACTATCTGCATAGAAAAACCCAGTCAATGCTGCCATAGGAGATACAGGAATGCTTCTCTGTCCTCGTACTTTAAAATCACCCAACAGCATCAAGAAAATCCAACCAAGAATGATGTGTGCTTTATTTAACGCCAACTTCTACACAATGATCGCCTCTTGCTACAGTCCCACCCCAGCCAGTGATTAAACGGATGTCACCACCTTCTACAACGGGTTATCTTCCCTTGCTTGATACGTTCTTTAACTAAATGAACTTATTATCGGTGGAAGGAGTATCCCCCGATTACAGAATTATCTAGACAAAGATACGCCTGAGTATACGCAAAAACAGAAACAAAGAGAAATATTTAGCAAACCAAAAGAAGTATATCTCTTATATACACTAGTGTATTTTGGTTTCTGGATTGAGAATAGTGGTGTAGCTTGTGGGGAGAAGGATAATCTGCCACAAGAAAAGAGAAAAAAAGCTCCAACCAACGAAAAATAAGTTTTGTTTATTATGAGGTGCTATATTTGATGACAGTTACTTTAGCCAATGGCCCGGAATCCCAGGTCGAGTCATACCAAAGACTCAAAAAAATGGTATTTGATGCCGCCTTGCTTAACACACAGCATTATAAGGTGAGGATAAAAGGGTAAAGTGGAGCAATCCAATGAAAGGAGTAGCACCCTCCCCTACACCTTGGTTTAGTAGCTATCGAAAAGGGAGACTTCGGGTCACCCTTGACTACGGTCGCTAACTTTACTTATTATGGTAATGCCTCGCTTTTAAGCAATAATATAGTAAAAAGGAATGAAAATTTACCCCTAATCACTCAAATTTATCGACAAAAATAAATTTATCCATTTAGTTAATGTACATTAAAACAAAATGTGTCGATAAAAACGTATGAAATTTACGTGATCTTTATTTATTTTATTTTATTTTTTGCAATGAATTTTGATTCTTTTGTAACAAAATAGATTGGAGAGATCTATTATCGATATGTATTGTAGCATTCAAATTAAGTTCCGGGTTCTGTAACACGTGGAAAAACACAGCAGTTCAATCAGAATGATTGAAAGTTATTGAACTCGAGATTAATCTGAGACCACGACTCTCAATGGATGGTTTCAACTAGCTGACCAAAATGGTTATAGAAGTTAGAAAAAACTAATTCGTGAGAAACTTTCGACTCGAGGGGATTAAATGGTCGATCTTTCATTTTCCGTAGGCTGCAATCGACGATGAAAAGAAAATGTCAAAGTAATAAATAAATTATGTGCACATAAAAATGTGGTTGCTTTGTTATTCATTATCCCAGTAGAGAAGATTTTAGAACAATAAGAGTTTACGATAGAAGACAACGAACAAGATTTTCCCCTAAGTAATCTT
The DNA here is from genome assembly GCA_963585895.1 of Sepioteuthis lessoniana. NCBI lineage: Eukaryota > Metazoa > Mollusca > Cephalopoda > Myopsida > Loliginidae > Sepioteuthis > Sepioteuthis lessoniana. Next base: position 73,542,485 of record OY757929.1, read on the forward strand.
ATGTGCTGTCAGTAAATAAGGGAGTTGTTTCTTATTGAACATGGTAAGTTTTGAAAAGAAATGTTTTAAGGTTTCAGTGCGATTTCTTTTCACAATGTAAGTATAATACAAATTTCCATATTTACTTTCCATACAAATTATATCTTGTCGGTTACTTCTCGTATTATTCATATATTTTGATATTTTTTTAATTAATTCACGTTCAGATAAATGTTCGTGCTTTGAGAAATTATTTTTCTATGAAGTAAAACAAAATTCGATGCATAAAGTTATTTTAATGTATAAATCTCTTTCTCTCTCTCTCTCTCTCTCTCTCTCTCTCTCTGTCAGTCTATCTGTCTCTGTCTCTTTGTCTCTGTCTCTGTCTCTCTCTGTCTCCCTCTACCTCTGTCTCTCCGTCTCTGTCTCTTTGTCTCTCTCTCCGCCTCTTTATCTCTATCTGTCTCTGTCACTCTCTGTCTCTGTCTCTGTCTCTCTCTTAAATTTGATTCGTTCCTGTTCCTATTATGTACAAAATTAGTTATTTCCTTTCTTGTGGATTTTGTATTATTGCTATATTGTCTATAGAAACTTCACCGTCACTCTGATGATTATCATAGTTTTTATTACATTGACAACCTACTTATTTTTACGAGGAATACCATGAAAAACAATAATGCGAATAAACAAAAAAAGAGACCTGCAAATCGTCAAAATATCAGAAATTGAAGGACTACTATTCATTCAGGTAGGACTCGATTTCTATTGTGTCAAAGACCGGACCCTCTGAAAACTCGCAACCTTTCTTCAATTGAGAAGATGGAGACATCATGGTTGCGCGTAAGCTGAAATAAATTTGAAGGGGGTCAATAAATTATCATCTCCTTAATGAAATGAGCGTGTCTGTTGCGAGCTACATGGGATGTCACAGGACTCCCAGAAACACACTCTCGAGCTTAGTTTGTCTTTGTTCTTTGTACAGTAGAGACGTTGTCTCTCGCCCAACTATTGAACAGTAAAACCAACATGCTACGATCATCTTAAGTCGACATCAGCAAGTAAACCTGTTTCCTTTTTTTTTTTTTTTTTTTGTACACCTTCCACTTACTGCTTGTTCAGAGAACAATTTGTACATATTTCAAGATTTCTAACTGTTTGAATAAGTTTGGGCATTTTTTTTTCAATATTACTTGTATATATCAAATGTTTCGGTATGTGTAAATGAGTTTGTCTTTCTTTCCGTTTGATTAGTAATAGTATATCACGAATATACTAATACTGATATTGGTCTTTACCGAGGGCTGACCCGACTTAATATTTTCTCTCCAACCAAGTATCCCAGTGCTCGAAAGATTTTCTTGTACCCACAATCAGCGTCAAGGCTGGTGAAAGCACTCTAGCCGATACAGCTATACAGGTAACAGAAGTGAAATCTCTTGTAAAGTAAACCATTTCAGCTATCATCCTGATAATGAAGATGATACAGCAAGACTATGTGGGATCATTGCTATACATTTGAAATATCCAACAGATCCAAACCTGTTTCATAATACTTCTGTGATACATAATCTCCTGCTTGCTCTTTTTGTGTTCGGCCCTTGTCTGAGGAAGATACTTAGTGCCTTCCATAAGTTTTCAGACATTTCTTATACAGGCATTTGAAATTGTCGTAGACTATTGAAAACTCATGATGTTATTGCTATACATTTTAAGAGATGATTGATCAATTTTTATGATTTCAGCTTCAAATGAACAGCTAAAGCAGCAATTGGAATACACCCTACTAAATCCTGATTGTCACAGCTGGTGAATTTCAAAAATACAATCTGAACGTCAGAACACTTTAGAAAAACGATATGCAATAAAATTCTGTTTTAAACTTGGAAAAAATACCACAGAAATGTATGGAATGCTTCAGACTGCTTTTCGACCATCTTGCATGAATCGAGCAACAGTTTTTGAGTGGCAGAAGAGATTCAAGGAAGGCAGGCAGTCTGTGAGGGAGGATTAGAAGTGTGGGAGGAGTAAGGAAGTCAGACCACCAGAGTTGATTGGCCAAAGGGTTAGGGTTAGGGTTACTATGTTGAGGTTTTAAGGAAGTTCAGGAAGAGATTTCATCTGAAGAGGCCAGCACTCTTCAAATCGGGTCAGTGGCATTTCCACCAGGATAATGCACCAGTCCACTACTCCAGACTATTTGACCAAGATGAGAATCAAGACAGTTTCTCACCCTCCCTATAGTCCAGACCTTGCTCCCTGTTTCTTTTGGTTATTCCCTAGGCTCAGAGGCTGTTGTTATGAGACAATTGAGGAGATGAAAGAGGCTGTGATAAAGGTCATTGACATGCTCACGCAAGAGGACTTCCATGGGGCCTTGCAGGAATTGTTGGAACGGTACAACAAGTGCATTGTCGCCGGATGAGATTACTTCGAAGATGACTAGAGTTTCATGTGTGTACTATCAATAAAATTGCCCATACAAAAAAAGTCTAGAAACTTATTTAATTATCCTCGTAAATTTGATAGCTTTACAAAAGATGCAGCTGGAAACAAGAAACAAATTTTAAATGGCTGTGAAATGGTGAAACAGCGGCCAGTTTAATCAGTTTAGTTTATTTTACTTTTTTTTTTCTTTTTGAAAAATCAGTAAGATGGTTGAAAGGATCTCAAAACTGATTGCAAGAGTTTTAATCTCAGAATTAAAATGTATGGAAAAGCGAAACTTACAAAAAAGCAGAAAGCGATACTTAATTTGTCAAATTTTATTTGTTGCACAAAACTCTCTTTACAACTGTAAAGAAAAAGATAGAGAAAAACAAAATGACTAAGGTTCATATTTTGGAAAAATGGATTTGCATTCCGTGGTCATTGCCTGATTCAAGGTTAACGTTTCCCAACTACAAATGAAAGAAAAAATAATAGATTGCTTGAGCAACATTTGGTAATTGAACCCTGACATACAAATATGATCTAATATAGATCTTATCAACCGCTGTTCTATCAAAGGTAATTAAGTATTCAAAGATATCTAACTACTTTCCAATAATTGTATACTATACAATTGTTACCAGTAGAACCTATCAGTTTCAGTTTTCTAAATCTGTTGTAGTGAATGGTGATCCACTAGAATGACTCATAAAATTCAATGAATTGTCTGAAGGAAAAGCTGAAGACTTTTATCTATTATCAATAACTATGTGTTACAAAGCAGCAAGCGCAATGTTGGGTGAAATATCTGATCTTAAAACAAAAATTTCTCTTTCTGCACTCTTTACGCACTGCTGTGTACATCATTTAAATTTGGTTTGAATTGATGCAGTTAGCTCCAATATTTAAACAAAGACGTTTCTTGGAACTCTAGAATGTATCTTTGACTTTTTTCTTGTTGTTTTACGTCGTCTCTCAATACTTAAAGAAGAACACAATACAATCATATCCAATATTTCAAACTGACTTAAAAACAGTGCGTTATTATATGGGCGTATCGAAAATAGAGGTAGGTTTTCAGAATCTACCTGTATTAAAGAATTCTAAACGGTGAAATTTAGAAAAAGAATAATTGTACTTCTTGACAGTTCGCTCTGGAAACACTCAGAACAGACAAATTCTTAGTTATTCTCATATTCAGAGGTAAATTATTTGACAAAATGTTCAATTTATCTATATATTCACAGAAAAAGAAGTTTAGATTCGATAACGTTTTCGAATTTGATTTAACATTTTAAAAAAGTTTTGAAAAATATGTAAAATGAATTTGACACGCTATTCAAAATGAAATTGCTGTGGTTGAAGGTGTAGTGGTCACTTGACAGAAATGCATATTTCAATCTTAGTGCTTTTAGATTCCATAATAAAGAGAACAGGTAAGAGATTGGATTATTTTACAAATATGGCTTTCAAACGTAGTGCTTAAAATCACAAATATTTTAACTAAGTAGATCGTGTAAATAATATAAATATTTGAACAAATACGAAAATAGACGTTAAGCAAAGTCACAATAAACTCATACAACAGTTTATTTTATGGAAAGACATGTACAAAGATATGACAAGCTCTTGTAGTATGGCAAATCTAAGTGTCGCAAAACCGAGAACCAACAATGTACTTCGTCCTATCAAATACTAACGATACTGCAAAGTGACCTTTTATCAAGCTCAAAGTCAACGTTATATCTACAAATGAGTGAAGATAAATTGTCTAGTTTAGCTTTGCTCCACAATGGCTACTGAGATAGATAAATAGAAAACTTTCCAAGGATGAAATGCTGATACAAGCTTTGAAACGTAAAATAATAAAAGGTGTTTTATTGTTTTAATTAAATCAATTAAGATTAATTAAAATGAAATATAGATTTATAATCGAATCTTGAAACTCTTTAAAAATTATGTTTTAAGTTTAGCTTCAAAAAACAATCATACCCTATTTTTGAAACTGTATCCTTAATTTTTTCTACTTTAAATATAAAATACAATGTATAATTAATTCAAAATTGTGTTTTGGGGTGCTTTTTTATGAATTCGTTCCCGTAAACTTAAAAATCTGGCTACACATCTGTTTGAGAGGTGTTACAATATTACAGTCGGTTACCGAATTTCAATGCTCTATGATTTCATCATAGATAATACCTTGATATCCGTTTTCATTGTATATTGCTACATTGGAATATAATATTCCTTTGATTGAGAACAAAACTACATCTTTATTAAAAAATATTAAAGGTATATTATTTATGTGCAATACTGTAAGATCAACTGACTAGATCTTCACTTTTGTCAAAACTTCAAACGGAATTATTCAGCCTATATAAGAACCTGGTAAAGTATGAAGACTGTAAAAGCGAGACATTTTTTTTCATCCACAGTTTTTAATGAAGATTTAACTTTCTCTTTTATATTTTCTTGACATTTTCGTGTATTAATAAACCGGAAGAAAATTATTATATCTGATTTTTCTCCAATTCCTATTTTTTAATAATGTAAGGTTTATGAAAATCGATTAAGCCGTTATGTATTATATTCTATTCAAGAAATTTCCATCGTGGCACTCTGGGATTTAGTGCGATGTACTGACTGCACCCCATTCCCATAGGCCATGCCTTCCACGGAAACGATCTGTGATCTTCAAAGTTACATTAAAAGAAAATATAAGAGAATTATAATTGAGAAAACTCATTCCCACTCAAATACTTGTGTATTTCTTTTTATTTTAAGAAAACCTTTTTGATTTTATCCTTTATTATAACAAATAGTAGTACGTCGTTGAATTTATAGAGAAATTAATATCCTTCAATGTAAATTTAAATACGTAGAGCAGGGCAATTTGATAAAGACACAACTGAAGAAATCGACAAAACAAAACCGACAAAACGTTTTTTATTAAAAACACTACAAAGAATATTTATTTAACAAAAGTAGATATTGATGCATTTTCAAAAGGGGTCGTTGAAACCAGTTAAGTAAGAAAGATTTATGAGAATCATACAGAATGTTCTAGTAAAAAATTGTTCGTGGGAAATAATGAGTTTTTTCATTTGTTTTTTCGATGAGTTTTGTTGGGCGTTCATTTCAAATATGCTTTCGTAAAAGAAACCGATGTTATCCTTTGGTATGCCGCGTGGAGACAACTATAGTCGTTTGGCCTAAGAATACACTGTGTCCCTTGAATAGAGATAGTACTCCTCCTCTTAAAACGGGGTATCCTGGGCATAACACAAAATTGTATCTGATAGGAAGGCTCGAATACAGAATCTCTGGGGAAAGTAGATTACCTTTTCGTTGCTATTACTCCCAGGTCCATTCTGAGCAGAAATGTTAGAACTTGTTAGGGTCTTATCTATGGGCCAAATATATCTGTGTGCAAATAATTTGTATTAGATAGGAATACTTGATATCAGACAACCATATGCAAGAACTTTAAAGAAAGTAAACAAAAAATATTGGCTCATTCAGCTGGGGCTGTAGAATACACCAACTGCATCCCTACGGACTTCCCCAATGAGTGCCCTGATATGACACTAAACAATCTGATGGTGAAGCTCCAGTAATGCAGGAGCTTTGGGAAATACAGAGTACCTTTTCATTGTCATCACTCCCAGCTCCACTCTGGCACGGAGTGGTAGCTCTTGATTGGGTCCAATCTATAGGGCAAATAGAACTGTTAGACATTTAAACTGTATACTTATGCTAAACTGGATTGTTTGAAATAGAACTTTTATAAATTCAACTGTTTGTAAACAAAAACTTATACCAAACTGAATTGTTTGAAATATTTTAAATTGAACTGTTTGTACATTTAACTTTGTGTAAACAAAAAACTGTACTTAAACTAAACTGAATTGTTTGAAATAGAACTGTTTGATCCTTTAACTGTGTGCAAACAAATGACTGATTTTTAATTGAATTGTTAGTAATATATAACAATACTTGGAACCTTTTAACGTTGTTGATATGCTAAACTGAATTGTTTGAAATAGAACTGTTAGATCATTAAACTATGAGTAAATAAATGACCGATGTTTAATCGAATTATTATTGATACATAGCTATACTTGGAACCCTTTAAATTTGTTAATATGCTAAACTGAATTGTTTGAAATAGAACTGTTTGATCGTTTGACTGTGTGTAAACAAAACTGTGCACTCATGATGAATTGAATTGATTGAAATGGAACTGTTTTTACATTTAACTGTTTGTAATCTAAAAACTGTATTAAAACAAATGATTGCGTAAACAAAAAATTATGTACTTATGCTAAACTGAATTGTTTGAAATTAAGTGAAACCATTTAACTGTGTACAAAAAAAGGAACTCAAGCTTGTTTAAAAATGCTACCGACAAAATGTGGAAATCATATATTTGATATGTGTACAAAAAGAATTTGGCATTAAATGACCTTCAATAGTTGATATGCCATAAAACCAAACCAAACAAAAAATGTAAATATAAACATACAATGTCCGCAGTTCCTTAACTCCTAGACATAAAATAACCCTAGACAGGTTGACATGGCGTTAAAATTACCCAGTCAATCTCTTGTTTAGAAAAAAAGAAGTGATTAAAAATAAGAAGACAAATCAACGAATGTTTGAACAGAGTCTTTCATTAAAGCAAGATAGATAAATTCTATGTATACAAAATAGTTATTTCTGCCAAGGTATTTCTTACTTGGTTGTCGGCTTTGATACAGAGCTCTTGTAAATTGGTTGTGATGGTCGGTCGTAGTCTGTTGTATATCTCTAATAACATCTTGAAGAAAGAAATTAAAATCTAACAGCTAGTTTTAATTCTATAACCTCAGCCCAATCGGCTAGGGCTGTAGAATACGCTGACTTCATCTCGACAAAAGACTGCCAATGAGATCAAGGAGAACCGACTGAAATCTTATTTTGGATACGTGATTAGAGTTGTTTAAAAATATACTCTTCCATCTTAATTTCAGATTTGGTGTGTTTCATTGACCTAATGCTGCAACATTTAGTGTGTTTCATTGACCTGATGCGGCAACATGTGAAATTTTAGCGTCTAAACTAATTGCTGATTGGAGTCGATGGAAGATAAATAATACACCCAGGTATAATTATTATTCGTTTAATTGGTCTGACTGGGGAAATAAATTGTCATTCTAATTACAAACCTCTGATAAAAATCCCATCACTACATTGTTTATTATTAATCAGCTCCCTTCAGCAATCAATCTAAACGCTATAATTTCACGTTATATATTGTGGCATCAGGTCGATAAAACTTACCAAAACCTATCACAAATAAACTGGAATTTTAATTACAGACCCCCCGCCAAATAAGACTTACCCCGGAGGTGCCCGTGGTGTAATGGTTATCGTCGTAGGAAATGTACACAGCGACACGAGTTCAAATCCTGGACGAGACTGATTGCATTCCACATAGCACTAATACGCTTGGGAAAGGTATGAATCCAATTATTCTCCCTCCAGCTATGGGCAAATAGTAGGGCAGACTAGGTTCTTCAGCCTTGGTTAGGCAACTAGTCTAGGAGAAGGAAAACTCTGAATTAAAACCTGTTAAACTCCGCTTAAAAATTGACCTTGTGTCATATCCTGCCCGTGCGGAGGGGTTGGTAAATATGAATAAGACTTACCCCGGCGTCTCTCGGTAAATTCATTTGCTTCGGCAATTAATTTCTCATATTATTCACGAAAATAGCTCTCACAACATAACTTCCTTATACGATTTCAATATACTTTCCTTATTGCTTACACTCAACAACAACCCTATCAGCTGGACATAGAATGCACAGACTGTATTTCCTGGCGAGAGAAAAGCCCCACCGAAAGGGGTGTCCTGGGTATGACTGTAAATTGCATCTGATTGTGAATCCCAATTCAGGAGATCTGGGGAATGTGAAGTACTCCTTAATTACTATTGCCCCCAGGTCCACTCTGACCCGGAGTGGTAGTACCTGTTAGGTTCCAATTTATTGATCAAATAAATTTGTTTAAAAAATATTCATATTCGACGCGACCGTGTGCAAAGAAAACTCTTTCAAAATGACTCCACAAAGAATATACAATGGACATGACTCCCTAACATGAAATAATCCTAGACGGGTTCACATACTGATAAAACCATTAATCAATCCACTGAACAAGCCATTTAAAGAAATTTAATGATCTTGTTTTGTTTACTTGTCTTCGGAAAACAAAGGAATCCACTGGCCCTTTTTCAAGCGAATGAATATACATATGAATCTTATCGGAATATATCATACTTGCAACCTTCTCACACGACAGGCATTCCACCTAAGGAGAAAGGCTGCAAATTTCAGAGTGACCTTTGATCCACGGTCACTTTGAAGTTCTAAATTTCAACCCTTCACCAACGATAAGACTTTATTCAGTGGGAGCAAATGATTTGTTAACCCACCAGAGATTGACCTCCAGTATCGCCCATAAATTAGTTAACTCTTGACGATTTTTTAAAGAAAAAGTTCATTTTCTTTTAAAACCAAGATATAAGAAGCAATTTCTTCCGAGCAGCGGTCGTGTCAATACTATTATATGGATGCACCACATGGACGCTAACAAAGCGTATCGAGACGTGAACTGCACAAGAATGCTACGAGCTATAGTGAAAAAATCCTGGCGGCAACATCCCACAAAACAGCAGATGTACGGCCACCTACTGCCCATCTCTAAAACTATCCAAATTAGACATGCAGGCCACTGCTGGAGAAGAAAGGACGAACTCTGAAGCGATATACTCCTGTGGATCCCTTCAACTTATTTACAACATTTCTGTACGGACACAGGATGTAGTCTGGAAGACGTGCCGAAAGCGATAGATAATAGAGACGAATGGCGAGAAAGAATCAGAGAAATTCGAGTTAGCAACATGACATGATGATGATGATGATGATGATACAAAGCGCGTATAATTAGCAACAAGAGCTTAAATACTATAGAGTTTGATAATAAATATTACCAAATAAGAGAACGCTTTGGGCACATGGCGTAACGGTTATCGCCTAAAGAAATGGACACGATTAGTCAAGTTCACACCCTGGACGAAGTTTTTGGATTTTGTGCCAATGCCTTTGTAAAATGTATAAATCCATCACTTTCCCTTCTTCTCGAGACTGAATGCTTTAGCCGTGTTACGGCAACCGGTCTGTGAGAAGGAAAACTGAATTCAAACCAAATGTACCTCGCTTAAAATTGACCTTGTATCACATCCTGAGTGGTAGTACCTGTTAGGTTCCAATTTATTGATCAAATAAATTTGTTTAAAAAATATTCATATTCGACGCGACCGTGTATCACATCCTGACCGTGTCGAAGGCTTTGAGTAGATACGTACTCTCTTTACCTATGTCTAAGCGATTTTTAGGAGGCTATCATGGTGTAATGACAACTGCCGAACGAAATGGACACGGCGACCCGAGTCCAAATCCTGAACGACATTGTTTACATTTCACATATCCCTAATACACTTGGAAAAGGAATACATACAATTGTTCTCCTCTCAACTAATAGTAAATAGTTGGACAGACAGGGTTCTTTTACCTTGTTATGGCAATCGGTCAAGAAGAAAGAAACCTTTGGATTCAAACCTATTAAAAAATGACCTTGTGTCACGTCCCGTTTGTGCGTAGGAGTTAATAAATACATACATTTAAACGATTTAATATTTGGTTTTATTATTTCAGTGCTTTAGAATTTGGTGGGAAATAATACCTAACAATATCCGTTTTGATTATACAATATTTCACTTGAAATAAAATTTTGGTAGCTTTAGTTAAGAAGGAAATTAACTTTTTATTCGGGAAAAAAGTCAGTGTGTACATGGGTAATACAGAATTTGATTCAACACTCTTCGAGGGCAAACATGTCAACAACTTGGTCAGGTATCTTTTATAAACTATACATTTTAGTGAGTAAATGGACATGAGTTATTATTGTTGTTAAACTCTGTTAGTATTTCGTTAACACGCTCCGAAATGTTTGTCTCTTTTATGGTGCTTTTACCAAATGAATTTAAGTCGAAGAAATACAGTCCCTTCTTTCATCTATTTCTGACATCAAATTCACCACAGGTTTCATTCTCCTAACACTTTCTCCTCATAAAGGCTATTACCACCAGCAAACGAGGTCGGTCCAGAAAGTAATGAAACTGCTTTTTTTTTATTTTTCAGGTTGGTAACCCTGATGGAAAATCATCAGATTAATGTTGACTTTTAACAGATAGAAAACATTCAGTTCGTGCTTAGATGAATAATCACGGATTATTACACGTGTGTTCGGGTAAGTGTGTCACGAAAGTAGAACAAAATTTTTATTTTCTGTCAAAATATAACAGAAAAGTTTAATAAGTTAATACAGGATTATGAAGATGAAGGTTTGGTTTGGTTTAGCTTCTTTTTTTAATAGTATATCAACCTTCGAGAGTTATTTAATGCTAAAGCCATCCTTGTAGAAGAAAAATAAATATACAATTTAACTTATATCAAAGGATATAAGGGTATTAATACCTTTCCCAAGAGTGTTAGTTCTAAAGGGAACATAATAGCACTACGAGAATTCGAACCCGCTTACTACGATGTCACAGTCCAGCATATTAGCTCCAACTTTACGGGGACTACCCCTATGAAAACGAAGTTCTTTATCTGGCTCAGGGTGTTAGATGGCACAAACCATTTTTGAATGGCTGAGAAATGTGGAAGTTCTGATTGGTCAATCAATTCAGGAAAATACGACTAATTAGATTAAAAAGTGGCTTTATCAGACCTGATCGATGTTTAACTGATAAAATGATTTATGATGAACAATGATCAATCATCTTATTTTCAATAAGAATTGTCAGCCAGAAAAATAAATTACGCAAGTCTTATAATTCCAAGACAAAAAAAAAAAAAAGAAAGAAAAGAACGAAAAAAACTTTACTTTTTAGACATTTTCTGTGGGCGAATCTTTGACCAAAGAGTATATTTCTATGGTGCAGCAATTATTTTACTCTTCTGATCTTAGTGCATTCCTCGTTTGCAAAGATCTAAACTCAGCAATGGAACTTTTCATTTAGGAACCAAAGAGAAAATGCTACAAATCGTGACGTAGCAACTGAAAGTAGTGTCAGTTGACGATTTCTCCACTGTTTCCGGGAGTGGAAATAAAGTCATCATCGCTGTGCAGTTTTGGAAGGAAATTATTTAAAAAGATTGATTAATTTTAACGGTATGTCAACCTGCCTCGAGTAACTTTATGTCTAGAGGTTAAAAAAAACCTTGTTCATAGAGCATTTTTTGAGTAGTTGAGTCTTAAAAGTCCTCTCTCTATCTCTCTCTCTCTATCTATCTATTTATCTATCTATCTATCTCTTGCACACGGTTCTGTTGAATACGAATGATTTTTGAACAGTTCTATTTGACCTCTAGATGGAACCCTAACAAGTATACTCCGAGTCAGAGTGGACCTGGGAATAATGGCAATGAAGGAGTACTCAACTGTACCCTGATCTTCTGGACTTGAATTTCAGCATCAGATGCAGTTTAGTTTCACATACAGGACACACCTTTTCGGGAGGTTCTTACACCTCTACTGGGAACACACCCAATCTGGCATTTTGTAAGGTGTAAATTTTCTGGCTGCAAGTCAATATAATCCGGCAATTTTTTCTTCTGTTATAAAGATCAAGATCTTTTCTATTAGATTCTTGCCCAGTCAGCTGGGGCTGTAGAATACACTGACTGCACCTCTGCAGAGGGGAAAGACCCCCCCATAACGAGTGTCCTGGATATGACACTAAACAATCTGATGGTGAGGTTCCAGCAGTGTTGGAGCTTTGGGGAATGCGGAGTACCCCTTCATTGCCATCGCTCCCAGGTCCACTCTGGCCCGGAGTGGTAGCACCTGATAGGGCCCTATCTATGGGTTAAATAGAACTAACAGCATACTTATGCTAAACTGAATTGTTTAAGTAAACTGAATAGCTTGAAATAGAAATGTTTTTGGCAATTAAACCGTACTTACACTTAAAATACGTGCTTATGCTTAACTGAATTATTTCAAATAGAACTGTTTTTCGACATTAAAACTGTATTTACACTTAACTGAATTATTACATATAACTGCTTGAATAGTTTGAAATGGAAATGTTTTTGACAATTAAACTGTGTACTTATGCTAAACTTGACTGTTTTCAATAGAACAGATTATTTACATAAAAATGGATTTGGCGTTAAATAACCTACAAAGGTTGATATGCCATAAATCCAACAAACCAAACCAATCTATCAGATTCAGATCGTTAATCCATTTAAATAAGCTGTATGTTTTGAACAGCACATCACTAGTTGCCATCACACCCAATCAGGCATTCTATTTGAGCCATAGTTGGTACCCTAATAGGTACTACCTCTCCGGGTCAGAGTGAACCTGGAAATAATGGCAATAAAGAAGTGCTCCACTCTTCTAAGATCTCCAGGGCTGGTTGGTTTGATTTTATGGCTTATCAACCATTGTAGATTATCTAATGCTAGATCCATTTTTATACATATAAACAGTTCTATTTCAAACAATTCAGTTTACAATCGTACACAGTTTAAATGTCAAAAACATTCTATTTCAAGCTATTCAGTTTTGTCAGCAAAGTTGAATTGTTCCAATTATTGCTATGTATCACGAACAATTCAATTAAACATCAGTCATTTATTTACACACAGTTAAATGTAAAAACAGTTCTATTTCAAACAATTCAGTTTCACTTAAGTACACAGTTTGAATGTCAAAACAATTCTATTTCAAACAATTCATTTTATCCTTAGTATGCATTTTAAATGTTAAAACGGTTTTATTTTCAGCAGTGCAGTTTAGCATAAGTACGGAGTTTACATGTGAAAACAGTTCTATTTCAAGTAATACAGATTAGTATAAGCACTCAATTTAGTTCTATTTGACCCATAGACAGGACCCTATCAGGTGCTACCACTCCGGACCAGAGCGAACTTGTGAGCGATGGCAACCTCACCATCAGATATAGTATAACAACATACCCAGGACACCTTTTTTTGTATCTCTGTAGGAAATACAGTCATCGTATGCTAAGATCTACCGACAGGGCCGGATTTAAAAGGGGATATAGAGGGAACGTTTTTTAGTCGACAATATTTCCTTTTACATAATCAGTCTCATTACTTACTTTACAGACCTAACTTGTATAGGGGAGTCCTCATGGCGTAGTGGCAAACGTGCTGGACTGTGACATCGCAGAATGCAAGTTCGACCTCTAATCTCCGTTGCTTTCATTTTCGAACTAATTCCATCGGGAAATGTGTGAACCCATTATCTTCCCAGCTATGGATTAAATAGTACCACTACTGATCTTCTACAAGGCTTGACTTTGGCATTGAATAACCCACGGGTGTTGATATGTCATTAAACAAAGAAATCGTGTTGTGCCCGTGGTGTAATGGTTATCGTCGTAGGATATGGACACGGCGACAAGAGTTCAAATCCTGGACAAGACTGACTGCATTTCACATAGCACTAATACGCTTGGGAAAGGTATGAATCCAATTATTCTCCCTCCAGCTATGGGTAAATAGTAGGGCAGACTAGGTTCTTCAGCCTTGGCGAGGTAACTAGTCTAGGAGAAGGAAAACTTTGAATTCAAATCTGTTAAACTTCGCTTAAAAATTGACCTTGTGTCATATCCTACCAGGGCGGAGGGGTTGGGTAAATATGATTAAACAAAGAAACCAAACCATACTAGTTTCTTTGTTCAACCAAAAAAGTCACAACTGAATTTCAAATGGAAACAATATAATTTTAGGGAATAACATTTATGTTTACGATGACTAAGAGTTATTTTACTCATTTTTAGTGCTCTGAATTCTGGGATTTCCAAATTCTTTATCAGTGTTTGTAAAACTGGAGAGAAACACAATAGTACCAAACTTGGCATTCTCTATTATCACAGACTTGGTTCTTGTTTATTTGCAAATGCCATGCAGTTTCACAATAGGAGATTAATTGTACTTTCTCTCAGTGGGTTCATCTCATAACAGAGACTAATTATACAATGTTTGGTACAACTGCAGGGACACCGACATCACTAGTATATTCGTTTGTAGTTGATGGTGCACAAACAAATCTTGATGTATCAATTTACAATGAGGAACAATGGGAACGTTACGTTCCTAAGCGGGGAATGAAAAATAAATAAAACAAAGACGATTAACTCAAAAAAGTTTCTCTAAAAGTGTTGATTCTGTCTGGTTGGTATTTATCTAGTGGTTCTCAAACATTTTCACTGAGTACCTCTGAATGTTCTCAAAATATGGGCAGACCTCCCCCCACCTATTTTTTTTTATTTCGATAGGTTATTATAATCAACATCATTCACTCCAAGTTTGCACAAACAATATTAATTTAAAATATTTTTGTAAATATATACATCTTAAATAGAAGAAATTGTTTCTTGGTATGAACGAGTTTCATTTTTTAAATATTTTTGCAATTCTTTTTCAATTCAGTTTTAACGCTAGACGACTGGATTCTCATGTCTATCTTAAACTGACGTTTTATTTGAACATTTATTTCAATTCCATTATAACCACTTTCCTAACTTTGTCTATTCACTGTTTTATGGTGGCAGTCATCTTTAAGGTTATCAAAAACTTCAAGATTAATCATTGTTATTCAATACATTTCGTGGTCTATCATCTTTATGATTTCATGTAAGACCACACGATGTATATATAACCTTTCCATACGACCCACCTGATCTGACCGGCCAAACTGGCGTTTGTTAATAATAATAACAATAATAAAGTAAAGTAAAGTTGGCGACCGTGATCGAGGGTAACTCGAAGGCTCCTTTTTCAATAGCTTGTACACCGAGGTGTAGGGGATGGCGCTACACCTTTCTCTGCATGGCCCCATTTTACCTTTGATCCATACTTTATAATGCTGAGTGTTAAGCAAGCCGGCATCAAGTACCATTTTTTGAGTCTTTGATATGACTTGATCTGGGATTGAACCTCGGCGAACACTACTCATTAGGCCAATGGCCCGATATTTCAGCGAGATAAACCGACCTTGTGATAGTCAACAAGAAAAGAGAACCTGTCAAATTATGGACTTCTCCTTCCCAGCTGACCAAAAGGTAAAACAAGGAAGAAAAATGAGAGATAACTTCCAAGACCTTGCTAGAGAACTGAAAAAACTATGAAAAATTGAAAGTGACGGTGATACCAATTGTAATTGGTGCACTCGGTGCAGTCACCAGAGGATTGATACCGAGACTGGAGGACTTGGAAATAAGAGGACGAGTGGAGATCATCCAGACTACAGCATTGTTAAGATCGGCAAGAATACTAAGAAGAGTCTTAGTGACTTGAGGAGACTTGCAGTCACTCAGACTCCAGTGGAAAACCATCAGCTAACACTGGTGTGAAAAACTCTCAAGTGAGTAAAATAATGGCTGTAGAGGAATATTCGTAATATAAATTTGTTGCAAATTTAAATTTTACTTATTTGGAAACTTGTAAAATTTAGAATCTGTAAAAAGATTCTGCGTTTTTGCATTATCTTCTTTCGAAGATTTGTTTTAACTTGAAACGTTTAGATGAGTAGTTAACCATTCTATTTTCGGGAAAAATCCACTTCTTTTCTCTGAGATTCGTAGCTGTTAATAATTCTATGAAGTGAGCCGGTTCGTCTGAGTACAGTGATATTTGCACCAATCAGCAAATATAATGTCAATTGTCTCTAAAAAAAAGGTCCTGTTATCTTTCAGGATTCAATAATACTAACTTTAATGTTTCTTAATTCACATCCCTTCTCCCAAAACGAGAATGATTTTTTTGTTTTGTTTGTTTTTTTAAATCATTTTTCCGCCTCAAAACACAACTGATTATCACATTGTCTAGTCTATAGCTTTTATTATGACAAGAAAGGTTACATTCACGAGCACTTATATTTATTTACTAAGCTTAACTGGATAAACATCTTAGCCGTACAAATTTGACAAATGAACAACCTCGCAACCGTTGTTATAGCTTAGACGATTGTTGGAAGAAAAACCTTGTTTGATGTATGGTATTCTTCTATTGATATTGATGTTTATCTCTTTGTTTTGTTTGCTTATTTGTTAGTTTTGTCTTTGTAATGAATCAAATAAAACACAAGAAGAGACAAAGGAAAAGGCAGATATACATCTAAGTAACACAAATATATTTAATTACAATTTACTGAAAAAGAGAGCGCTCTAAAAGAATACTTTTTTATAAAAAGTTATAATGTACACAAGAAAAGAAAAATACAAACGATGATTCACAATATGTCAACTCCTTATGGGTTATATAATGCCGAAATTTGAATGATTTGTAAATGATTGTGACTATAACAATATTTTCAATACTCCTTTGCATTGTTTTTGAATTGCACCTTTTTATTTATTTACGGTAAACTATTCAGGTTTGGTTTGGTTTCTTTGTTTAATGGCATATCATATCAACCTTTGCAGGTTATTTAATGCCAAAGCCATTCTCCTAGAAGAGCAGTAGTGGTACTATTTAACCCATAGCTGGGAGGATAAGGGGGTTCATACCTTTCCCAAGGGTATTTGCCCGAAAGCGAACGTAATAGCGCGACTGGAGTACGAACTCGCGTACTACGATTCCGCAGATCATCGCTTTAACCATTATACCACGAGGACACCCCCCCTCAACTATTCAGTTATCCCGATCTAATACAAACAACTTGCTTACAATAGTATGCTGAAATGATAGATTGTAGTGAATCTGATAATATAATAGAAATATAGGTAAAGTTAGATAAATCAAGCACTTAACTCCAATTCAGAGGCAATATTTCGTTCGTTTTATTCCATCGAACTTCAGACAGAGACCGTTTACTGATTTTTTTAATTTTTTTATTTAAAGGCAATTGAGAAGTTCGATGGAAAAAAACGAACGAAATATCGCATCTAAATTGGAGTTAAGTGCTTGATTTATCCAACTTTCTACATATTTCTATCACACAGTAGTATGTTTTCAAGTATTTTTAACTGATATCAATGAACTATACAAAATTATAAAACTGTATCAAGAATTCCTATCAAATACTAAGAATTTATACTCTATTAAAAGTTTTAAAGTAACTCTTCCTATTTAATAATAATCATGTGTATGCACACAGTTATACGGTTTCAAGTATTCCTTTCTATTACAAAAAACGGACTAGCAATTATATGGTTTCAAGAAACATATAATTATTGTACTTAATGAACACTAATAGTTTCAGGTAACTATTAGTGATAGAAAAAATAGCACACAGTTATATAAAATCAAGTATTCCTATCTAATTCGAATAAATTTCAAAGAGATCTATTTAGCCGATAGATAGGACCGAGTTAGCGTGCACCTCGGAGTAATGGGAATGAAGAGGCGTGTAATGGTTTCATGATGAAAAAATTACAATATTTCATTATACTAAAATAACCATCAACTATGGTATTTCATCATACCAAAGATAGCCTTTCAACTAACGCCAAAAATCAGTCTAGAACAGAAGGGTGTGTGGGGATTTAGGAATTAACAATAAAACTCCCAACCGGATGTTGACTCATCGGCTGCCACATACAAAATGTATGAACGCGTCGCCACGCATAAGGCTCCACGCATCCATCCGGTTAAAATCAGAAAAAAGAAAAATAATAAAAAGTAAAGTAGCCAATGGGAAGCGGTCGCGCCAAAATTAGAAGGATTTTGGAGTAGCGAATTTGGAGTTAATTTACTAAGCTTTTTGCTTAGATGTAGCACAAGGCCGCATGAATGAGGCGCCCAATGAGAATCGAACTCACTCGTGTAGGTTTGCTGGTCTACCTTGCTAACCATTACACCACCCGAGGTGCCCAAGTAGCGAATTTGGAGCCGGTGTAGAGAGATAAATACTCAGGTTTTTTGTGAACCGACCTCTTTTTCGGGTAGTGACGTCGAACCGACAACACCGATTTTGCTGTCTGGTGTTTTGGGCACCACGCTACGTCCCAAGACGTAGCGTTGGTTAGTCCATTCACCAAGTAAATAAAGGAAAGTATGGAAGAAATGTTTTCGTCTCTTATCTGTTTCTATATTTTCTTTTTGTATATTTCTTTTGGACTTTCTTTGGGCAAGGCATTGCGCCAGCCAGTCAACGTGGGGTAAAATAATATAACCAAAATATGGAGTCAGATATCTTACGGCAACACAGCCTTGCCCTTAGCCACTGACATCCTAAAACCCTTCAAACTCCACAGGTGTAACTTCCTCTTTCCCGCTGACAGAGAACGAATAAAGAGTAAGAAACCAGTTGTAAAACCAGACATCGACTAAAAAGGATCTGATAATTTTCTTTTGATGAAATTCAAAGCTTGACAAATTCGAAATCTTTTTTTCTTTTTAATATAGAACTCGGAACAAAGAAAAATGAAACACAGGCACACAACAAGTAAAACGTTCAAGAAAAATTTCAGAAAATTTATATTAACGTAACTCTTCCAAATACACATTTTTATTCATTTCAATATGTGTCTTTTCTTTGTTGTATATCATACTATTTCATGTTTGCGACTAATTTTATTTCAGTAAAAAAAGGACCTCTATAATAGGTGATTCTACATTGCCCAGAGCTCCAGACCTGGAGCTTCAGCACAGGATGCTGTTTAATGTCATACCCAGGACGCCCCTTTTTTGTGGGGTGGGGGGGTATGTGAGATGTCTTATCTCTCTCAAGAGGATGCAGACCGCGTATTCTAAGTCCCACCGATGAACGACTGATACTTTTCACACATATGATTTCCTATCATTCATCTTTTGGAGACAATCATAGCTTCGGGAAAATATTCTTAATACAAATAATTTGAAAAAAATTAAATGGTTACAAATATTCCTACCAAAACATTAATATTTCCTTTTTATAATAATCAGTTGCCTGCACATAGTTATATGGTTACGCATACTCCTACTCATAAGTTTTCAAACATATTTGACCTATCTAGGGGTCCCTTATAAGTACTACGATTCCCATTCGTATACCATAGCCAGGTAAGGATATGCGAAACGTACATAGAATGTTCATAACATATATACATAGAACATAGGAATCTCGAAACGCGAAAAACGCTTACGACTTCTTAGTTCAGGTACGAAACTTTTTATTAGCTTTGAGTTTAAAGGTTCTTCGACATAAGAAGAGAGATACACATTCTTTCTATTCTGGCTTTTCCATCTGCACCCACCATCTCGTGCGTCGCCCGTAGCGCGCAAATTCGTCTGGACTCTCCGAGCCCCGAAAGTAGACCCTTTTCGTTTGGTGTCGAGTTTTCAACTTTACTTACTGACTTTTTCAAATCTCCCAAAATCCTCCGCGCGCTTCCGGTGCGTGACATCATTCGCACTCCCTTGCCTCGTTTCTCATCTCGGGTTTCTGTTGTGACATCTCTGAGGGACACAGCCGCTCAACGCGCACGCGGGAACACCTGCGTTAATGTTGCACCTAAGTAACCCATGCACTGATCCGAGAGGTTCTCAGCCAAACTAAACCCAAAGGCATAAAACGAAATCCCTCGGCCATTATATTACATTTGGAGTGGGAGTGGGATTGACGGCCATAAAGCGGTACTCCACATTCCCCAGGGTGCAAGAATTAGAACTTAACCACTGAATGCAGTTTAATGTTATATGAAGGGCACGCCTTTGGAGGGTGGTCTTACTCTTCTTCAAAAGATACAGTCAGAATGTTCTTAGGCCTGCTGTCAATGCTGAACGCAATATAAAGATTTAGAAAGAATAATTTACTAACGAAATGATAGAATCATGGTCTTTTTTACTGGGTCCCATATATTTTCTGGATAGGCATTCAGTTCGGATGAAAGGGAAGACAAACATATATCTAAAAAAAATGTGGGTTGTAAACTTAATGGCTTTGCGGCCAGAGTTATCTGCTGAGGTTCATCATGGAACTGGAGTAGTTAAACACACGTCCACATGATTTCGCTTCCAGCATACAAGTTATGTAAATAGAAAGGAGTCAAATGAGCGCGGCAGTGCGCTGATTGGTCCCTTTACGGCAAAGGGCAGATAATTAATCCAATATGTTCCAATAAATCGTCTAGCTCCTCTGAATTTGCTACTTTCGATGAGGTATGAGTCTCACCACCTCTGTCGGTCTCTAATTGAGTCTCTCCCTAGTATATAGGGCCTATATCTCAGGTCACTTTCCAGTTGTTTATCGTCTAACTTCTGACTAGATGTCTTTGATTGATACTTGCACCCGGCGATATTGTGGTATTTACCGGTTCATTATATTACACATCTGACTCTAAGATGTCCCCGTTGGCGTTCGTTTTTCGGTGACATCGAGTCTATATTTCCAGTATTTTTGAACGCTTATCTTTATTTCACTATTTCATGGCATCGTAGTATTAGTGTTTCAGAATTCATTGTCAGTATACTGCATATATTTAGTGAAACTTATATTGGTATAACATGTATTTTGTCTCTCGTAAAATGTTGTTTATTGTTTAAGCACTTGTTATCATCATCATCATCATCATCATGTCGTGCCGCTAGCACGGATATCCCTGACCCTCTCTCACCACTTCTCCCTATCGTTCATCTCCTCTGATAGGTATTCAGGGCTACATCCCGTATCCTCACATAGCTGCTGAATGTATGTTCGAGTTAGTCGTCCTGCTTTTGCTCGGCCATATGTGGGGGTCCATAGGAGTACATTACTTATAAGCTCGTCCCTGCTTCTCCAACAGTGTCCTGCATGTTTGGTTTGTCTAACTTGGATAGTTTTCGTGATGGGAGGCATGGGGACGTATAGTTGGTGCCTTGTGGGGTGTTGCCACCAGGACTTGTTCAATATTGCTCGCAGCATTCTTGTGTAATTGCTGTCTAGCTTCTTCTCCAGTCGTTTAGTTAGCGTCCAAGTGGTGCATCCATACAGCAGTATTGATACGACCGCTGCCTGGAAGAAACTGCGTTTCATTTTATCGGTTTGGTCTGATTTCCATATGATCGATAGTCAATCGATAGCTGTCCATGCCTTCGTTAGCCGCGTGTCGATGTCCTTTTCGGTTGATGAGATACTGCTTCCTAGGTAGGTAAATTTGTCTACTAGTTTCAGAGGGGTTCCGTCTAGTGTGGTGACGTCGCCTGTTTGATTATAGCACATATATTCCGTTTTGTGTGCATTGATATGGAGGCCAATGCCTGCGGCGGCTCGTTCCAAACTATGGAGTAGTGTTTCGACTTGGTTGGGTGTATTTACCAGTATCACTAGACCGATAATCTTCGGAGACTGTTACTACAAACTGGAAAGAAAACGATAAAAAATGATAGAAGCAAGGGAGTGGCAGTAGCGTATGGGTAAAGAGCTGGATTGTCATCTCGAAGCAAGCGAGTTCGAAATCCACTCGCATTATTACGTTGACTTTTGGACTGATACTCTTGTTAAATGTATTGAACCCCGTTAACAAATTCATTGATTTGCACGATGAATTTTCTCTTGTGTTGCAGAAAAAGATCACTAATGATTGGCGGTCGTGGTTTCTATCGTATCGATTCGGTCCAAATTTTGGATCAAAACCCCCAATTTAGCATTCACGAAATGTGATGTTGATTCTTGAGGAAAAATACGCAACAAAAAAAACTGTTGAATTTGGTTGTTCTTCTTGTTTAGTATTAAAAAGAAAGCGGAGTTTCTTATAATACATTTATTAATATCAGTTTACTGTGAGTTATCTGATGTGTTGTATCCGTGGGGATTAAAAGGAAATAAATAAGAAAATAAATAAATTCAAAAGTGGTAGTTTCCTAAGAGGCCTCTGACAGGTTCCGAAAACGGCATATGCCTAAAAAGACGGGCTTCCTGGCGCAAAAAAAAAAATTCTCTCTCACCGAGCCATTTTGATCTAATGTGCAGAATGTTCGCCAATGGTCCGTGAGACCAGAGTTCAATCCCAGAAAAATGGTACTTGATGCCGCCTTTCTTTACACTCAGCATTATAAGATATCGATCAAGGGTAAAGTGGAGCAATTCATGGAATGGAGTAGCACTCTTCATTACACCTTGGTGTTGTAGCTATTAAAAAGCGGGCCTTTGGGTCGCCCTCGACTAAGGTCGCCAAATTTTAGCCACTTTAACTCGTAGGAACTTTTTCTCTCGGGTGTTAGTAGTGAGCGTACGTGCTGACTGGGTCCCGAGGCTTAGTAGCCAGCCGTGTCTCCTGCTAGTAGCTGCTTCTGCTTATAACACCTATCTGAAAACGCGGTGAACGTCAAACTTATAACTCACCGAAAATGATTCTAATATATTTCAACGCCTTGTCTAAAAGACGCGACAATTTCTACTGGTTCAAGAAAACGTTTAACACCACAGATTAGTCGTTAAACCCTAAAATAAAGTTTTGACTATAAACGTATCTTTGTCTCTTTCTTTCTAACTTTAATTCTCTTGCAGCTTCTCACAGACAAAAGAAGACAAGTGAATGGGATAAGAGGAAGAAAAAGCAGTCAGACCACTCATAGCTTACCAACCCACTCCACACCACCGTGCCGCAGGCAAACAAACTAGCCACCAAAGAACTCACACCCACTCACCTCCTGACCCTTATCTGGTGGAAAAAGAGAGCCTGTATCTTTTCTAATATAGCGACTTTTATTTATTGCTATGTTTTTAACATAACAAAATAAAACTGTTGCGGAAAAATAACACACTCGCCAAGTATTTGGAATAAACTAGGGAATTTATTTTGGTGGAAAATAAGTACAGCTAACGGTTGTTAAAATTAAATAAAGACATAGTCATTGAGATCCTAGAAAAGTCCTGCGTGCCGCGTTCCTGGTGTTATGGCGGAAGTTCCCTTTTCTGTATCGCAGCATGCACCTAATAGCTGGGGATCAACTGTCCCTTGAATGGTCGAGGGAAGATAACTTTGACTCTTTTATAAAAAAGAGTCAAAGTTATCTTCCCTCGGTAGTCCCAATATTTGTTTATAAGAGTCAAAGTTATCTTCCCTTGGTAGTCCCAATATTTATTTTTAAATAAACGAAATTAAGTCCATTCCTCTCTCTCTCTCTGTTGTCTTTTGCAATCATACGCTTGTCTATAATAGTAGTCCCCATTAGAAAAACCTTGTACCGAATTTCCGTTTTGTTCAAAGAAATTTTGTGCGAAATCGATTCCAATAATCTAAAAAATACTCCTGAAAATCATATTGAGAAATTGGAGAAAAGGTCTTGAGTCTCAAGGCTAGGAGCGGAATTATAAACCCTCCCGTTATTTAATGTCCAGGTTTACGATAAGCTAATTCGCCACCACTGGTACAGATTTTAGAAGCACGATATGCAAGGCTCTTGTTCATCGCTGGAAGATGCATTACCAATGATGATGACTACATGCAGAAAAAAGTGTTCTGTAGAAGAAACTTGCTATATTCAACGGTGTTATTATCCTCCCTGCATCCGTTGTATTTTTATGGAAATATATAAGAGGCAATTACTTTTGGAGTGTCAGTGTGAGGTCCTATATACCATCAATTAGTCATTCTTGAATTCCTAACAAAAGGTTGAACCACAGACCCGACTGCTTACAGTATAATACTCTTACTGTTGATGGCGTCGACAGGGTATAACATTTCCTATTTGCTGCCAGTATTCCTAGCTTAAACGAGAAGATCTGGCTGTCATCTCTGCTTCAAAGGTGTTTTATGGGATTTACAGTTCCAAACTAATTTTGGAAGTCTGGCTATTGATGTGACGAAGAGATTGGAATAAACCAAGATTAAGACAGAGATAACAATGTCAACGGTTGACCGGAAAGAATAACAAGAGGGCACGAACATCTATGACAACAAAGACGGTCAATTTTGTGGTTAGCACCTTTTCCAGCGAAGAAAGGAAGGAAGAAAAAAAGGAAAAAAGGAAAGAAAGAAAGAAAAAAGAAACAAATGAAATGGCTAAACTTAGAAAAGAAAGAACCAGAATAAATTAGCTGAATGCGGAAGATTATGGACTTGGAAGACTAAGAATATAAGATAGATAGATAGATAGATTGATAGATATGAATGGAATCAGATAGATAGATATGAACGGAATCAGATAGATAGATAGATAGAAATAGACATATAAACAGGTTAATATAAAGAATTGCCTTCTCATCCGCAGAGGATATGATCTAAGATCACTAGCGAATGCCTGAAACTGTAGATAGTGCTGAACTCTACATAAACTTTTTTTACCATTCACTATTATTAGACATTTAAGATAACTCTTAGGCACTATAGAAATGACTAATAATAAAATTAGCCACAATAATAATAACAAAGAATAAAACCAGTCACTACGATAATAACTAATAATAAAATAATAAAATTAGGCACAATAAAAATGATTAATAATAGAATTAGGCGTTATAATAAAAAATAATTATAAAATTAAACAATTATTATAATATACTGTAATGAAAGTTTTGTGATGGATAGATGATTCATTCTTCATCCTAGCCCAGTCGGCTGGGGCCGTAGAATACATCGACTGCTTCTCTGTAGAGGAGTAAGACCCCCAACGAGTGTCCTGATATGACATTAAGCAATCTGATGGTGAGGCTCCAGTAATGATGGAACTTTGGGGAATGCGGAGTACCCCTTCATCACCATCGCTCCCAGGTCCACTCTAGCCAGGAGAGGTAACACATGATAGGGTCTTAGATATGGGTCAAATAGAAATGTTTGACATCTAAACTGAGAGCAAACAAATGAATTATGCTAAATCTAATTGTTTGAAATAGAACTGTTTGATCATTTAACTGTGTGTACATATTGGGACCATCTCAATTTGTTGACTTATGCTAAACTGAATTTTAGAAATAGAACTGTTTCATAATTTAACTGTGTGTATCTACAAAATGTGTTTACAAATTATATTTCATATTTATGTAAAAACAGGATTTGGCATTAACTAACCAACAATGGTTGATATGCCATTAAACCAAAGCAAAGCAACTTCTTCCTATAGAGCGTAGAAATCTCAGCATACGATTTTTTCTTTCGTTAGAATTTTCACTAGGTCACTGCTGGGGATTAATTTTCATGTTCATTAGACATATTCAAACTGCCAGCATCATTACTATTGCGTTCTGGGATCATTATTAAGTAAAACAGGGTTTGACTTTACGTTAATGAAATCGTGGATAAGGGCAACTACTGTAGATAGGTAATTATGTACAGCTGGCTAGATGATGTATTAAATGGCATATAAGACCCCCTATTCACCTTCAAAATTATGATATTATGGAAGTAAGCTAGGTGCAAACAGTGGTCTGAGTAAACATAAGTGAGGATAGAACAAAGGATCTATCTACCTATTTATCTATCTGTCTTATTTGGTGGTATATAGGAGGCCGCCATTTCCCCCCAAATAGTTAAAAATATACAGAAATCTTAAAATGCAAAGTTGATATATCTGGTAGGGGAAATGGCTTGGTCTTATACCACCTAATAAGATAGATAGATAGATAGATAGATAGATAGATAGAGAGATCAGAAAGGTAGATAAGAGAGGATAAACATAAGGATATCAAATAAACACTAGAAGCAAGAAAGAAGAGATAAAGAGGAGAAAATAGAAAAAAAAAAGGAAAGCTAACAAAACATGAGTTTAAAAAAGTACTAAAATCGACAAAAGCGACTGAGTGAAGATAGCGAAATAAAGAAATAACATGAAATATGACCTTTCATTGTTCAATAAAGATTTCAGCTTTACTTGATAGACAGACAAATAATGAGGGATATCGAACTATTTGTCAACTTTTGATCGTAATAGGGTGATTATTATCTATATATTGTGGTTGAAAGATTATGTCAAATTTGCCTCAAATCGAGGTCTTTTTTTCTTTTTTTTTTTAGTCATTATTTGAGAAAATCCCCTTTTTGACTTTTCTTTGGTCATTTCTCATTAAGTCTTCAGTCACATTTTCAGGAAAGACGAATTGACTTTTTAGTGTATTTTCAAGGAAAATTCGTTAATGGTCTCAATTGTAGAAAAGAAGTCTTTTCTACAATCTGTGTCGAGAATAATCTGTGTCGAGAATAATCTGTGTCGAGATTGTAGAAAAGAAGTCTTTTCTACAATCTGTGTCGAGAATAAAAAAACAGAATACTACCTTAGTCAGCATCATTATAAACCATAGAATAGAGATTAATAACCGCTCACTCAGCTGTGGCAGTAGAATAAGCCGAACACACCTCAGCAGAGGCGCAAGACCCCTCCCCAACATGTGTCCTGGGTATGACACAAAGCAATCTGATGGTACTATTTACCAACCCCTCCGCTCGGGCAGGATATGACACAAGGTCAATTTTTAAGCGGAGTTTAACAGGTTTGAATTCAGAGTTTTCCTTCTCCTAGACTAGTTGCATAACCAAGGCTGAAGAAAACAGTCTGCCCTACTATTTACCCATAGCTGGAGGGATAATAATTGGATTCATACCTTCCCCAAGGGTATTAGTGCTATGTGAAATGCAATCAGTCTCGTCCAGGATTTGAACTCGTGTCACCGTGTCCATTTCCTACGACGATAACGACTACACTACACCACGGGCACGTCCATAAAGCAATCTGATGGTGAGGCTCCAGTCATAGGGCTTTGCGCAATTGCCATTACTTTCCGGTCCACTCTGAACCGGAGTAGTAATACTTGTTAGGGTAGTTCATAGGCGGCGGTCGTGTCGATACTGCTATATGGATGCACTACTTGGACGCTAACTAAACGGCTGGAGAAGAAACTAGTCGACAATTACACAAGAATGATGGGAGCAATATTGAACAAGTCCTGGCGGCAACACCCCACAAGGCACCAACTATACGGCCACCTGCCTACCATCACGAAAACTATCCAAGCTAGACGAACCAGATATGCAGGACACTGCTGGAGAAGCAGGGACGAGCTCATAAGTGATGTACTCCTATGGACCCCCGCATATGGCCAAGCAAAAGCAGGACGACCAGCTCGAAAATACATACAGCAGCTATGTGAGGATATGGGATGTAGCCCTGAAGACCTGCCAGAGGCGATGAATGATAAGGAGAAGTGGCGAGAGGGGGTCTGGGATATCCGTGCTAGCGGCATGACATGATGATGAGAGAGATCTAACTGTCTGCAAATAAATGAGTGGTAAATTGACTTATTAGTATTTCATAGCAACACTTGAAGCCTTTTAACTGTGTGCAAACAAATGATCTCTTGCTCGTTTAAAAATAATATTACCTGCAAACCTTATGCATACAAATGTCATATATATATATATATATACACATATATATATATATATATATATATGTGTGTGTGTGTGTGTGTGTGTGTTGTATAGTGGCTCGTATCACGTGACTTCCGGCATCTCGGAGGAATAAAAGACATCGCGCTTCTTAAGCACGGTCAGTACTGAAAAATCTCTGTTAGTAGTATGACCAACTTCGGGCGTAACACCAACAGCGCGAGACTTATAATATTTGTTGGACTATACCACTTCAGTTAATAAATAGTTAACTCGATTTCACAGTGAATCTCTTCCGTACCACGATACAACAATATATATATATATATATATATATATATATTACAACATTATATGGTTGTCGCTATCTCACTTGGTGGGTTAGTAGCGGACGAAATGCGGTATAGATATATATATTCGTTTTTTTTATATATATAATAGCATGAACGCTGTCATGCCCAGCAATAAAGACACGAGAGAGGAATTGAGTTAAACAAATTCATTAATAAAGAACAGTGGTACAAACATATACAAATGAATGGGCTACTGTCAGAGCTGTCTGCTGGAATACTGACTTTTACCTAAGAGCAATACCTGTTGCAATTTATACCTGGGAGAGTTCATGCGTGGTTAAATTGCCATAACAGATGCTTATATTCGACCTATGGTTTCATGCAGTCTTTAGATGGCAATCATCAGGCAGAAAAACCTTTTCGTAAATTGTAAATTGTAAATATAGATTTATCTTCAAGATATTGGCTTGTTCGCTGAATTTAAAGTTTAATTTATTTTGATATAACTAAACACAGCTTCAAGCAAATATCTTTATGGAAATAATTTACACACACTTATATGATTTCAAGAAATTCTATCATATACAAATAATTTACAGTCTTTCTATCAAATACTTATAATTTTTTCGCCATTATATGGTTTTACGTATTACTATCCAATACTGATAATTCTTAAACAGACCTATTTGATACATTGATAGGACTCAAACAAGAGGTGTCTGTGGTGTAATGGTTATCGTCGTAGGAAATGGACACGGCGACACGAGTTCAAATCCTGGACGAGACTGGACGAGACTGATTGCATTTCACATAGCACTAAAACCCTTGGGAAAGGTATGAATCCAATTATTCTCCCTCCAGCTATGGGTAAATAGTAGGGTAGACTGATTTCTTCAGCCTTGGTGAGGCAACTAATCTAGGAGAAGGAAAACTCTGAATTCAAACCTGTTAAACTCCGCTTAAAATTGACCTTGTGTCATATCCTGCCCGAGCGGAGGGGTTGGTAAATATTGATAGGACTCGAACAGATCAAAGAGGATGGCAAAAATACATTCCATGGTTCCATTTACAACTAGCTAAAATTTAGCGGCCAATGGTTTTAGCTGCTCTTGACATGGATATTTTCGGCTCCAAACTGGATCAAAATGTGACGTAAGTCGATTTAATGTAGGTTTTCACCACAAGAAACAAGGCTCCCAAGGGATGGGTATAAACATTTTCAAGATTTTGTCGGCGTTCACCTTGAGGGGATCTCAGGCACCGGACAATAAACACAAATATTATCCATTTTGCTGCTTGGGGTAAAACCCTCTGGAACTAAACTGATTAATTTCTTATCCACTCTTACGATATGTGATAAGATGAACAAAAAGATATCTATTCATTTACAAAAAGATATGCTATTTGTGGATGAGGAAAATCAAAAAAAGGGTCGAATGGATTTTTTCACGGTTTTTCTCAGGACTATCGTTGCCGCTCCGGGCTACTCAACCTAAAATCCCCGGTTAAGAGAAAACCCGTAACGTCAGACAACAAAACGTTGTACATACGTTAACAAAGCGAACTTCTGTTACCAACACGAACTATTTGTCGAAAGGATTAATCTGCTGGCCTTTCGTGGATAAATTTGCAACCAAAGGATAACATACATTATATTCAAAAGTTCCTCTTCAAAGTATAATGAAGTATTTCCTTATTACTTCAATTTAATAAAGGAACTTTTGGAATTCAGATCGCCAATTCCATTCACTGAACACAGCCCATTCAGGCCTTTCAGATCATAGAAAGTCCTAAATTGATTGTAGTTTATAGTCACACAAGAATTATACTCTTAAAAATGACATCATTATTAACGAGTGTATCAGTTTTTTAGCTTAATGTAGTTGATGTCTAATCTCTGAGAAATTTTGTTTAATAGAATTTAAATTCAAAATTCCGTACCACTTAAAACGTTGAATTTATTAACACAAACGAATTTCTCTATAAAATTTTAACCTTAAAGTTTTGCTTTTCAATATCTACTATTTATTCTCTAAGAAACCTTGTTTTGCAAAATTTGAACTTTTAAAAAATTTAAAACAAATTAACTCGACGAACTTATTTTGCAAAGCGAAATTCACTCTAAATTTTTAATCATAAAATGTGTAGCGTTTTTTTTGTTTTGTTTTATCTTGCGTTTTTTTTTTTTTTTCTTTCTTTTTCAATCTGCTGTCATTTCTGTGAGAAATTTATTCTATAAAATTGAATTATCAAAAATTCAGTAATAAAATGGACAAACTTATTTTGAAAAGTGTATCAATTTCTTTCTTTCTTCTTTTTCTTTTTTTTTAAACTTTTTCTCTAAAAACTTATTCAACTGGAATACGAAATTGAGAAAAAAAATCATTAATGGGACTGGAAATTTTATTTTGATTTTATTTCTAAATCTTGAAAATCTCTTCTTTTTTATTATTTTTCTTTCATGAACTTTCGGATTATAAAAGAATCTAATTGGAAAAAATAATAAGACACATTCAAATAATTAGGTACTAACATTTAATTGACTTTTTTAAAAACCAACGCCCTTTGGAAAATAGAATATCTGGTAACATTCAGCTTTGTAAGTGTTCACATGGCGTAATGGATACGTTGTGAGACTGTTTTCTCCTTGTCTGTGCGATTTCGAAACAAGTTATTTCTAAGTTAGTAATTATAGCTATTTTACCGACTTCCCTCCAAGTCAGACACAAGGTCATTTTGTAGTGAGGAACTACGCAAAAGATCGAGACTCATGAACGGCTGATCCAAAACATGCTTGGCCTGTCAGCATTCCTCAATTGGGGCACCTCAGGCACCAAGTAATAAAATCAACCTTGCAAAGTATTTATAGCCTGGGGTGACGGCCCCCTGAGACCAAGCGATCAACTTTTCACTTGCTCGGTACGAGTGCTAACTCTAGTTGGTAATTACACATCATATCGAAAGTTACACGTGAACCGACAAATAAATCAGTCGGTCGGCAGGGCATAGAATGCGCACCCTCATGTTGGGAGATAAGACTCCCCAAAAACTGTATTTTGGGTATGACGCTAAATTACATTTGATGGAAAGGCTTTATTTCTGGAGATCTGATCCAAAGTGGTTGTACCAATTAGAATCTCATCTAAGGGTCAAATAAATCTGTTTAAAAATTATTCGTATTTGATTGGGCCGTTAAAAATCAAACTATTAACCAATCAACGAATGAATTTAGTGATAAACGACAAAATAAAACCTCAAGTTTAACGGGATTTTCTTTGTCAAAATCTTTGTTAGCTAAATTTTCATCTTCAGAACTGTGGTCAACTCATTCATTATACAAATATATATACAAGTATATTATACAAGTATGTTATAGAATTATATATACAAGTATTTCATACAAGTATATTAAACAAGTTTATATCCAAATATATTATACGGGAAACCAGGGTTCAATCCCAGGTCGCCACATACCAAAAACTTAAAAAATGGTACTTGATACTTTCTTGATACACTCAGCAATATAAGGTAGGTATCAAAGGTAAAGTGGGGCAATCCAGGGAAAGGAGTAGCGCCCTCCCCTACACCTCGGTGTAGTAGCTATTGAAAAGGGAGCCTTCTGGTCGCCTTCGACTACGGTCGCCAAAAAGAAGAAAGAATATTATACAAGTATATTACACAAGTACATTATTTTGACTAAATATGAAATATGCCATCATTATACGATATTTCTTGCTCTAATTTATGGAATCCTGGAAATTGATTGTCGAACCTTAAACGATGCACATCCTTAGTTAATGAACTATTCGTCAAAAATGAAATATTGACCTACACGTGAGATCAACTCAGCAAATGTTTTATGGTTCCCAAACTATGAGTGGTGGCACACTGGTTCACAACGAGATATAATTATGAGTGTTGTGAAAAAAATCTGCATGAAATAAATTACTCTAAATGCAGTCGAGCATTTGACAAATTTGGAACAGATATTAAACTTTTATTTTTCATCATTAGATCTACGAATATGATTTTGTTCGATATCCTTTCATAAAATGTCATCTGATATTCTTTTGAAATTATGTGAAGAAGAAGAAGAAGAAGAAGAAGAAGAAGAAGAAGAAGAAGAAGAAGAAGAAGAAGAAGAAGAAGAAGAAGAAGAAGAAGAAGAAGCTTCTGTATATTATAATTGAGAACTTAGAATAAAAGATTCAAAGAGTCTATTGATAGATTTTGGATTTCTTCGAGAGAAGAGGATCTTCAGTAGTTAAAATATCTATATTGATCTAATCTTTCTTTTTATATTTATGTGAAATGGAATTTTCCCAATAATATTCAATGCAAAAACTGAGGTCTTATATGCATCTATTTACCCAATCACTCCGGTACCAGTTGGGTATGACACAAGGTCAATTTTCGAGCGGATAACGGCTGATTTGAAATCTAAGTTTTCCTTCTACAAAAGAACTACTTATCCAGGAAGAAAAGAAATGGGTTCATGCCTTTCTTCAGTGCAAAGTGAAAATATCCAAGATTTTTAACCCGAGTCACCGATTCCATTTCTTCTGACGTCAACAGTGACGCTAATATTTCCTATGTATTCAAAAAGAAAAGAGAATCTCTCTAAAGTACAATATAACATCTAACGTTGCTAAGAACCGTCAAATCAGTGTTTCTAAATGATAATCAAAAATTATTTACCGAATGAAAAAGTAATTTTTAGAAAATGTATGCAATTTAAGTTATTTTTACAATCTAAAATGTGTAAATACCTTTTTAAAATGCCCAGTCGGGTGGGGTTGTAGAATACACGGACTGCTTCTCTGCAGAGGGGTAAGAATCCCCTCCAACGAATGTCTGGGATATGACACTAAACAATCTGATGGTGGGGTTCCAGTGATGCTGGGGCTTTGGGGAATGCGAAGCACCTCTTCATTGCCATTGCTCCCAGGTCCACTCTGGTAGCACCTGATAGGGCCCTATCTATGGGTTAAATAGTACTTATGCTTATGCTTATGTTTAGCATGATTATACTAAACTGAATTGCTTGAATTAGAACTGTTTGACAAAACTGAATAGCTTGAAATAGAAATGTTTTTGACAGTTAAACTGTACTTACATTTAAACTGCATGCTTATGCAGTTTTCATTTCATTGTATTTTTGTAAATTGATCACCTCGAGAAAGAAAAGTTTAGAAATTATTATACTGGTTATATTTATGGATGTGCCTGTGTGTGTATATATATTTATCTGCACGGGACGGATGCGACACAAGGTCAGTTTTTAAGCGGATTTTTCCTTCCCCTAGACAGGTTACCTAACCAAGGCTAAAGGGCTCAGTCTGCCCTATTATTTTACCCATAGTAGGAGGGAAAATAATTGGATTCATACCTTTCCCAAAGGTATTAATATAATGTGAAATGCAGTCAGCCTTGGTTGGGATCTGAACTCATGTCTGTATTCTTTGACGATAATGGAACTGTTTTTGACATTAAAACTGTACTTACACTAAACTGAATTGTTATATAGAGAACTGTTTTGATATTTAACTGTGTAAAAAAAATTAGCTGAGTTAGAATTGTTTGTATAAACTGAATAGTTTGAAATAGAAATGTTTTTGACAATTAAACTGGGTACTCATGCTAAACTGAATTGTTTGAAATAGAACTGACTATTTGCATAAAAATGGATTTGGTGTTAAATAACCTACAAAGGTTGATTTGCCATAAAACCCAACCAACCAACAACCTTTTTAAAATACATTTTTTTTAAAACTATCGACAAAATGCACCTAAGTATTGAGAGTGGAAATAAAATTGAAACACTCGAAATCTGGTTAGTACTGTATGTGCATACAGTCGGAGAACAGTTGATACACCTTTCAGGGTGATTAAAAACAAATGTCACCCACCCTTTTATGGGAGTACCTTAATTATATCGTTTTAAACAGTCTCCACATGTTCAATATCTCCGTCAAAATATTCTTGGAATCTCCCATAGAAGATTAAAAAATGATATTATCATTGGAATATCTTTATTAGAAAACCAGAACTAATATTACGGAGACCGCCGGGGGAAGATTCCAGTAATCTATTGACAGGGACGGTAAAGTGATGGGGACTTTAGAATCATAATCATCATCATCATCATCATGTCACGCCACCAGCACGGATCTCCCTGACCCTCTCTCGCCACCCGTCCCTATCGTCCATCGCTCCCGGCAGGTCTTCAAGGCTACATCCCGTATCGGCACTGAGCTGTTGTATACGGGTTCTAGCTGGTCGTCATGCCTTTGTTCGTCCATGTGAAGGGGCCCATAAGAGTATGTCGCTCATGAGTTCGTCCTTTCTTCTCCAGCAGTGTCCCGCAGTTCTGTTTCGTCTAACTTGG
>OY757929.1:73577140-73602140 GCA_963585895.1 Sepioteuthis lessoniana
CTGATTATGGTCCTATGAAGTGTCTGAAAAGGCTCGGGATATTTGGGGAAATTCATCTACCAATTCCAACCTGAAACTAAGAAACGTGAAAGGATCTTAAATAAATTATACAGACAAAATTTGTCTTTATCATTTAATGAAACATATATATATATATATATATATATATATATATATATATATATATATATATATATATAACCAATTGATAGCATATAAATTACTGAGGCAATCATTCACTGAAGATTGCCTCATAATAAGAAGTTTTGAAATTCTGAGTTGGGATTTTTATTGTTTGTGTTAACACATATATATATATATATCTATATATATATATATATATATATATATATATATATATATATAATATTCCTGTTGACATATAATATATATGTAATATAGAATATGTGCATGTATATATATATATATATTTAAAATATAATATTTCTGTTAACATAGAATATATACTATATGTAATATAGAATGTGTGTGTGTATATATATATATATATATATATATATAATATTTCTATTAACATAGAATATATATGTAATATAAAATATTTGTGTATATATATATATATACATATATATATATATATATATATATACATATATATTTAAAATATAATATTTCTATTGACATAGAATATATATGTAATACAGAATGTGTGTGTATATATATATATATATATATATATATATATATATATATATATAATATTTCTGTTAACATAGAATACATATGTAATATATCAAGAAATATAGAATATTTAAAAAAAGCAAAAAACTAAAGGCATTTCAAAACATTGTCGCTATTTTCAAAATTAATTCTATTGATTTTAGTTTTATTTCGTTCTTATATGTAGGGCTTCTAGGATTTGTAGTCATAGCTTATTAACTTCATATGCTATTATAGTGGAGTTTTCAACTAGAATTTTTCGAAATTTGGATTTGGGAATGTAATGGGTTTTATTCCATATTTCTTGATAATATTCTATCTCTGTCGATAGCGTTCTGATTTTTAAATTCATTAGTATCTCAGTTTTATCCAACTCTGCATTTACGTAATTTTGTAATGTTATAAAAAAAACTAAAAAACTCTTTCAAAAACACACTTTACACATGCAAGCAACTCCTGATGATGGCTTACAAAAGGTCTGAAAGCGCTCAGGGCTGTTTTGGTAAATTCCTCCACCAATTCCAACCTGAAACCAAAACACTTATCAGGAAACTTGAAAGGATCTTAATCAAATTATATAGACAAAATGTCTTTATAAATTTATCAAACATGGTTAAATGAAAGACTGCTGCCCAACTACATGCATATATATATATATTGGGCACAATTTAAAATATTGTAATTAATTTTTAACAGCTACAGACCTTGGTGTTAGCTTGTTTTGTTTGTAATTGCCTTAATACTTTAGGCAACACACTATAGGTCATCAGGTCCTAATTTTAAAAACCCTATCATGTTATATATATAAAGTGAAAATCATTAGCAATACATTTTTTATGAGTATATTTTTTTTTTTTACTAGAAAGGCTTAATATAAGATTTAATTTACCAAAACTATTTTTCCATTTCTGGTAGGAAGAGTGTGATAAAAAAAAAAGAAAGAAGATTAGCTTCATTAAAAGAGCCCTTATTAAAGTATGACACTAAACTATCCCAGAAAGAAACTAGAAATCAGTTCAGGAATAAAAAGAAATGTCATGAATAAACGTGACATTTACGTTCACATGTTACAATAACTAATGACATGCCAATTTAGAAATGTTTTTTATCATGTCATTTATCAGGAAATTGTAAGGGAACAGGCATCTTGTGCATTAGGCTTTTCAAGATTAGAACTAATCTATTCGATCTGTCAAAAAATATTGGCATTATCTTCTTACTATAATTCACTAAACATTTTTTGACTGTACATCTTCACACAAGTCAAGGATTGCTACAGCTGGGGTCATCAAATTTTAACAGTACATAGTTTGGTATATCACTTTTTTAAGATTCCTAAATTTTTAAAGATTTTAGTGAGGGCATCTATTTACAATGTGCAAGAGGAGCCGAAAGGTTCTATGCTTAACTAGGAAGGAATGACCTAGATCTATGAAATTTTTTTGTTATCATGCATACTTAGCACAATATGCAAGAAAAATTTTAAAAAACGAACTTTAAAATTTTCTTTTAATCGAATTAGCAAAACCAAAGCATATTTTTTTGTTTACTCATTTAAAGCTGACATTTATAATATTAGACAAAAAAAAAACACATAG
Organism: Sepioteuthis lessoniana; assembly: GCA_963585895.1. Classification (NCBI taxonomy): domain Eukaryota; kingdom Metazoa; phylum Mollusca; class Cephalopoda; order Myopsida; family Loliginidae; genus Sepioteuthis; species Sepioteuthis lessoniana. The sequence goes on from OY757929.1 coordinate 73,579,420, forward strand.
AGGGAAAAAACTGTGATTATTTTCCATAGACAGCTGCTTACAAGCCATTTGCAAAAAAGTTAATCATAATTTAAGATATCAAATCAAGGAAAAGAGTTATCTTTGAAATTTTCTATTTTTTTGTATTTCAGAGAATTTTCTTTTTAGAAAATTATTACTTTCTGCTACAACTAAGATAATTTTAATAACACAACAATAATCAAAGGAAATAATCACTTTTATATGAGTGTCTAAGTCATTGAACTTTCATTAAAATCTATTTCAATTATAAAAAATGGTTCAGTTTTTTTCATTATCTGTTTTGATTCTTTTTTTATCGAATACTGTAAATGAAAAATTTCCCAACTAGAAACCGGGGGGGGGGGTGTCCTTATGGTGTAATGGTTAAAGCGATGGACTGTGGAATCATAGTAAGCGAGTTTGTACTCCAGTCGTGCTATTACATTCACTTTCGGGCAAATACCCTTGGGAAAGGTATGAACCCCCTTATCCTCCCAGCTATGGGTTAAATAGTACCACTACTGTTCTTCTAGGAGAATGGCTTTTGCATTAAATGATCTACAAAGGTTGATATGTCATTAAACAAAGAAACCAAACCAAACCCAACTAGAAACCTAAGTTATTTTCGTTTTTCTCTGAAATTTTGTTCTAGTCACCAGAAAATCAAAATTGCAAAGAAAAGTACCTGACAATATACTGTAACCCAGTTGATGAAACTTAGTTTTTATGGGTAGTATTTGATGTTTGTAATATTTTGATCTTCCCGAGCTGATCGGCAACTCTGGTTGAATAACAACAGGATGAAAATAATAAATTGAATAGTTATCAGATATTTTATAAAAAATCTTAAGACACTCTGAAATGAATGCTCAGATATTCTGTACAGTATATCCAAACCTAAAGAAAATACCCTCTTCTATTCTAGATTATAAAGATAAAATTCTGTGACTGGCAGTAATTAAAGCCAGTTCGTTTGATGTGTGTTGCTCTTGGCTACCAACAAACAGACTTCAAAAAGAAAATTGGCATCATCTGTCAATGATCAAATGAGCTTCGGGGCAAAGTACTAACAAGTGAAAAAGCAATGTTCAAAGCAGCTGTCAATAAAAACATCACATTTCTTTACCCACAGTCGTGCTTACAGTTTTATATAAAAGGAGAAATATTTTTAGCACAATTCAAAAGGACTCATGCGACAAAAATTTACTAAATATTTTATTTGAAAATTTGGTTGAAAAACGTTATTTCTGTTGGAGTTCAATGTGCACAAATAGTAAATTGGGTGGCAACATGTCAAACTATATGGAAGTCAATAGAGATCAAACAAATATCCTTTTTACAAATACTTACATAGATAATTCTAAATGAACTTTCAGTGTAAAAATCATTGGCAATACAGTTTCATAATAAAATTCTTGGGCAATACTTTTTCATAGTAAAAAACACTGGCAATGCATTTTCAGAGTGAAAAATATTTTCATTGCAAAACATCATCGAAAATCCATTTTAACTGTAAAATCATTTGCAATGAATTTTCTGTTTAGTTTCTCTTTGTGATATAAGTAAAGTAAATTTGGTGACCTTAATCAACCAAAAGGCTCCCTTTTCAATAGCTACTACACTGAGGTGTAGGGGAAGGCGCTACTCCTTTTCCTGGATTGCCCCACTTTACCCCTGATACATACCTTATATTGCTGAGTGTTAAGCAAGGAGGTATCAAGTACCATTTTTAAAGTCTTGGCATTGAACCCAGGTCTCTGGAACCATTTGTGATGTAGCCATTTATAAAAAACAGAAAACTTTTCCTCTCTAATTATAAAGATCAAAGGAAAAGCCTTTTCATATAAGAAGTCATCATTTATCAAACATTAAAACCTTTTGGCTATGTATGGAAGATGGACAAACAAACTACTTTCAGTTATTGATATAGATAAATTTGCAAAAAGAATATAAAGTTTTATCTGATTACAATTTCCTTCACTTTAAAAAGTTATATATTTGCAATATGGAAAAACTAGAGGACTATTTGATTCATAAAATATTCTGATTGCTAAAACTAGAATTTTATATCTATAAAAGAAATACTATATCAATACCATGAGTGGATTTAGTGCTTTTAAGACGAAGAGGTGGTAGTTGAGTTGGAATAAATGCTGCAAAATGTACTTTTAAGTATAGATATAAGTCAGAAGTTTTCTTTTTATTGGATTTTAATGGAAGCAGAGCAATAAATTTAATGACACTGATTTATTTAACTTGAAATTATTTATTTATTTTTTGACTTTCTTTGAAATTTTGTTTCAAATTTTTTTTCCCAGTCAACTCCTCAAAGAGATTTTAAATCAATTTAAAATTCCTGGCATTTCTTTTGAATTTTATTATATTTTTATTTTGCTTTCTTTTTTTATTGTTATTGGACTTTCTTGTTAATCAAAGGTTTGAAATTTATTATTAAAATATGAAGAATTTTTTTCAATTTTATTTTTAGAAAACATACAATGTATTAGTATACATTGTCTTCTCATCATGTGAAAATATGCAGGTGTGTCAATACATATATATATATATAGAGATATATGTGTATATATATACATATATATATGTGTGTGTGTGTGTGTGTGTGTGTGTGTGTGTATATATATACATTAATAAAATGTATGTTATACCTAATAAAAAATTGATGTATGCACGTGAATAATGAGATAAACATATACACCTATGCACTCACACACACACACACATATTTTTGTGTGTATGTGAGTGTGTGTGTGTGTGTATGTGTGTGTGTGTGTGTGTATGTGTGTATATTCCTACATGTTTTAAGGATGTTGGTATATTGATGTAAAAAAAATTCTAATCTATGGACAAGTATATCTATCTATCTATCTATCTATCTATATATATATATATATATATATATATATATATATATATATATATATATATATATAATGCCAACAGGTCCAATTGAATTTGAAGAATAAGGAACATTTTATTAATTTTGATCCCACTTTTCTGAACAAAAGAACATGGAGAAGGAGTAAGAGAACTCTATATAGACTTTTCCTCTAGATCCAAATTTGGTCAACCATTCTCTGTCTATTGTCATGAATATTTCTTTGATGTTGTTGCTTTCAGACAAGCTGCTATATCGAACTGTCTTCAGTGACAATCTCTTAGGATGCTCAAATTTTAATCACATCGTTAAATTAAGGAAATATGTTGCTTTAATTGTTTACATCAGAACATCACCTGTTGAGGATATTGTAATTTGAAACTTGTCTAAAAAGTGTCTGGTTAGGTTCAGGATATTTATTAATTATTTATGATTACCTCACATTATGGTGAAACTGATTTCTTAGACATTGTCATTAGAATCTTGCAAGGAGATACATTGGAACCATTTATTTTGGTAATCGGCATCAGTTAAAAGAAAGATCAAGATGGTGCTATCCCCTTGGTTTGGTTTGGTTTGGTTTCTTTGTTTAATGGCATATCAACCTTTCTAGGTTATTCAATGCCAAAGCTATCCTCCTAGAAGAACAGTAGTGGAGGTGCCCGTGGTGTAATGGTTATCGTCGTGGGAAATGGACATGGCGGCACGAGTTCAAGTCCTGGATGAGGCTGATTGCATTTCACATAGCACTAATACCCTTGGGAAAGGTATGAATCCAATTATTCTCCCTCCAGCTATGAGTAAATAGTAGGACAGACTAGGTTCTTCAACCTTGGTGAGGCAACTAGTCTAGGAGAAGGAAGACTCTGAATTCAAACCTGTTAAACTCCGCTAAAAAATTGACTTTGTGTCACATCCTGCTCGAGCAGAGGGGTTGGTAAATATGGTAGTGGTACTATTTAATCCATAGCTGGGAAGATAAGGGGGCTCATACCTTTTCCAAGGGTATTTGCCCGAAAGTGAATGTAATAGTGCGACTGGAGTACGAACTCGCTAACTACGATTTCGCAGTCCATCGCTTTAACCACTACACCACAAGGACACCCTCCACTACCTCCTTATTAAAATGAAAGTCTCTGAAATTAGTAGATCAAGTCATATAAGAGGATCATTAAATAAATTTCCAGACTTTTTTCGTATGGGCACTTTTATTGATAGTACACACATGAAACTCTAGTCCCCTTTGAAGTAATCTCCTCTGGCTGCAATGTACTAGTTGTACCATTCCAACAACTTCTGGAAGGCTCCATGGAAGTCCTCTTGTATGAGCATGTCAATGACCTTCATCACAGCCTCTTTCATCACCTCAATTGTCTCATAACGACAGCCTGTGAGTGTAAAGAATAAGCAAAAGTCACAGGTAGCAAGGTCTTCACTATAGGGATGCTGAGGAACTGTCTTTATTCCCATCTTGGTCAAATAGTCTGTGACAAGGATGGAGTTGTGGACTGGTGCATTGTCCTGGTGGAAATGCCAATGACCCAATTTGAAGAGTGCTGGCCTTTTCCGACAGAATCTCTTCCCGAACTCCCTTAGAACCTTAACATAGTAACCCTAACCCTAACCCTTTGGCCAATTAACTCTGGTGTATTGACTTCCTTACTCCTCGCACACCTCTCATCATCCCTCACAGACTCTGTGTCTTCCTTGAATCTCTTATGCCACTCAAAAACTGATGCTCGATTTTCTGCAAGATGCTCCAAAAGAAGTCTGATGCATTCCATACGTTTCTGTGGCATTTTTCCCAAGTTTAAAACAGAATTTTATTGCATATCGTTCGTCTAAAGTATCCTCACGTCCAGATTGCATTTTTGAAATTGACCAGCTGTGACAATCAGGCTTTAGTAGGGTGTATTCCAATTGCTGCTGTAGCTGTTCATTTGAACCTGAAATCATAATAATTGGTCAGTCATCTCATACGATGTACAGCAATAACATAGTGAATTTTCAAGAGTCTATGACAATTTTAAATGCCTGTACAAAAGAAGTCTGGAAGCTTATTGAAGGCACCACATACAGTACAAAAATGTATCCTCACAATTATTTTAAACAAGTACATGCTTCATTATCTTAAACCGATCAATTTAACCCAGGGTGGTCCAGGGAGTGATGGCCATGAAGTGATGACCATACTTCTCAAGAGTGAACATGAGATTAATAGCAATGAAGTAGTAGTTTCACACTCCCCAAAAGTGGACCTGGGAATAATGGCAATGAAGTGGTGACTCCACATTCCCCAGGGATCCAGAATTAAAGCCTCACCTCTAGATGCAGTTTAGTATCATTTCAGGACATGTCCTTTTTTGTCAGAGAATGAAGTCAGCATGTTCCAGGGGAACATTGGGGAAGAGATTTTTGTTCTGATCTCTTTCTTCAGCGCAAAAACAGTACAAAAGAGAAATTTTTTTTATGGAACTGTTCTCAGAACCTTTCAAAGAAGACCATTTCAAGAGTCTACACCAATTTTAAATGCCCATATGAAAAAAGTCTGGAAACTTATTGTATGCACCTTGCATACAATTATTATTATTATTTCATTTGCACACAAATAAATGGTTCCAATTATTACTATGTATAACAAACAATTCAATTAAACATCAGTCATTTGTTTGCACACAGTTGAGTGATCAAATAGTTTTATTTCAAATGATTTAATTTAGCATTAGTCATTTGTTTCCACTCAATTTTAATGTCCAACAGTTCTATTTGACCCATAGATAGGACCCTATCAGGTTCTATCACTCCAGGGCAGAGTGGACCCAGGAGTTATGGCAATGAAGAAGTATTCTGCATTCCCCAATGCTCCAGAATTACTGGAGCCTCGCCATCAGATTGTTTAATGTCATATCAAGGACACTCGTTGGTAGGGGGGGGTACCTCTCTGCAGAGATGCAGTTGGTGTATTCTATGGCCTCAGCCAATTGGGTTCTGTTTTGTTCTCAGCTGATTTTGTATAAAATACTGATATTACAGATATTATGGGCTATTTTAGATCAAATACTTAAGTAAAGTTAGCAACATTAGTGGAGGGTGACCTGAAGGCCCCCTTTTCAAGAGCTACTACACCGTGTTTTCGGGGAGGGTGCTCCTCCATTCCCTGGATTGCTCCACTTTACCCTTGATCCATACCTTATAATGCTGAGTGCTAAGCAAGTACCATTTTTTAAATCTTTGTTATGACTCAATCTGGGATTGAACCCTGGTTTCCCAGACCATTGGTGAACAAGATAGCTTATTCATGGAGGGTTTTCTTATTCTTATGATTATGGCTTCAACTTTCTGCAGTCATTGCTTGCTGCTAATACAGGATATGATCTAGCTGTTATTTATTGTGATAGATTGAATATTGGTTGGAATTTTTCAATTTTTGGATATGGTGGTTAATGCACATTCAGATTGCACTTTGATAAGATAAGTGATATATTATTTTATTAGAAAGTATCATGGTTGTTATCTTCATGAGAGAAACAATCTCCTTGTAGGCATAACACATGAATAATGTTTGTGTAAAATTGTATTTTGAATAAGTTTTGTTAAAGAACATAGAAAATACTTGTTGAATGATTTTTTATTGATCTTCACACAATATTATGAATGTTAGGGTCAAGATTCTTTTGAACTTTTTCGAAATTTTCTACTTATATAACTTCATTTCAACCATTATTGGTCAGTTTCCAAATCAAAATTAACAACTTGCTTTGAAATGCTGATAAATCTTTGATGCATTACGCTTTCTCTATCATATATATATATATATATATATATATATATATATATATATATATATATATATATATATATACAGTACTGCCTAATAGTATATCCTAAATTGATGTTTATAAAAAGTTAATTTTCTTCTAAACCAAAAATATCTGAAATTTATTATTTTTAATAATCAAAATGGACATCATTAGGTGTTTTTATTACAAAACTCCACAACACTGAACCTCTCTAACCAAAATTGTAGATATTTAGCAGTTGAAAAATAAGTACACCTATTATATGTATGTACGTAATTTTATTTTTGTTTACAGAGTTTCAGTACAGTAAAATTAGGAATAAATATTAGACAATAATATCTGTTTTGATAGTAAAATGTTTGACTAGAAATAATAAAATCCTAAGAATTAACTTTTTAATTTTGTTATTGGTGTACTTATTTATGGGTGATATTGTATCATATATATATATATATATATATATATATATATATGTGTGTGTGTGTGTGGTAAACAAGTTTTGTGAGCACTTTTTTTTATCAATCTTTCTGTGTTCCCCTACTATAAATGTTAAGTTCAAATGTGTATTGAAAATTTTCAAAATATTTTTCAACTATCTTTGACCATTTTCATGCTTCAAGTTGTAATGTGATTGTTTTTGAATTCAGAGAAATTTTGAGACATGAATTTTTTCTATATTGTCTATTACATTAAAAGTTTAAATTCTGATTTTTATATTTATTTTTAATTAATATAAATAAGGTCCAGGCAAGAATAGGATAAATATATATTTTATTTTAGAGTTGACACGTGTGACTTGTCTCGAAGAGATCCCTCTAAAAAGTGGTCAACCCCCTTTCTCCTCCTCCTTCTCTTCACAGCTCCCTCTTCCTCCAGGGGGAGATAATTGCTCGTCCCGTAAGCCAAGATAGGATGTTAACACTTCCCCGCTTTTCTTTCTGGTACTGAGGTGGGACATTTTAGGAGGCAACATCAAATGACTGTCTGCAGGGAAAAAGAAAAAAACAGTTGAACAAAGATTTAAGACTGCATACTTGAAAATTAGACAGATGATTCCTGGGGTTCAGATATGAATTGGAGAATTTTTAAGGAGGGGACTCCCTTTTTTGTTAAGCTATCCACAATTTGTTTGTCAGTGAGTATCCATGATATCTCTGCAATTTCTCCTCTGTCAACCATTTCTCTAAGGATTGCCATTTCAATTCGTAGTCTTTTATCAAGGATTTGTGTGGTGGAATGCACTGCGTCATACAAACAAGAATTGTCTGTTTTGCATGTTATCTTTATATTCATTGGGTGGTCTTCTAATTGTAACAAATCCAGTATTAATTTTCTGTAATAAAAGCAGGCCTCAGTGAGATCAACCATGGCCAGAGTCTCTGCACCGAGAGTGCTTTTAACTATTCTTTTGATGCATTTGGATTGCCAGGCTATGGGCATGTATTGGTTATTATTGCCTACTAAAAAGATTATGTAGCCACCGTGTGATCTACCATCAGTTAGGTTAGCAAAAGATGCATCGCTGTATGCTATAATTTGCAACAGTTTAGGGTTACCCAAGTTTGGGATATGAATTTGTGATTTTTCCTTTTTTTCCTTTTTTATAGTCCGGTTGATTTGTCTAATACATTCCACATTTTCCTGTTTTAATATTGCACTTAGTGCACTGACATCAAAACTGAGGTCAGGTCTTGTTTGGGTGGCTAGCCAACTGAGCTGACCTATTAGTTGCCTGGCCTCGGTGATCTCAGTTGGTGTTAGCTTGTCTTCTAGTTTTCTTCCGTTCTGCAGTGGAATAGGCCTAAGTTTCTTTGTATATTCATCTTGTCCAATCTTGATGTTACTATCGGATTTTTTTATTTCTAATCCAATATATTGGAACTTAGCAACTTCTTCAGATTTTATTTTGAAAAGTTTACGAAGTTCATTAGTGACTTGGTATTCAAACGCTTCTGACCCAGCAAAGCAGAAATCATCAACATGAGTGGCTATTATGCCTTGGAGCTTGTTTTTAAAATGCCAAGTGAAAATTGCCTGGTCATATTTTGATGGTGTGACTCCTAGCTTTACTAGTTCCTCTCTGAGTGTTAAGTACCAGGATCGAGATGCATCAGTCAGACCATACACACATTTGGATAATTTCCAAATGTAGCCAGTAGGTACATTAGCTTCTTTGGGAGGAAGAAGGTAGATGGGCCGATCTAACCTCTTGCTCTGTAAAAATGCAGTTTTAATGTCCATGGATGTGCAAACCCAGCCATTTGCTGACATAACTCCTAAGACTGCTCGTAAACTTTCCTTAGAACATGTTGGGGAATCATTTCTAACATTGCAGGCATCTTTGTCTTGAAAGCCTTTGGCAACAAGTCTGGCCTTAAAAGTTTGCTTGCCATTAGATTCCTTGTTAGTGTAGACCCATCTTGTGAGTATTTTTGGTTGGCCCTGATCTGGCACTTGTGTGTAAACTTGATGTTCAACCCAACTTTGGAGTTCTCTCTTCTTTGCTTCGTCAAGTTGGTCATTAGATGAGTCCATCAAAAGACTTACTTCTGGGCCTTCATTGGTGGCAGTTCGGCCATCTTCATTTGTTTCCCATTCCAAGACCCCATTCTCAAAATCCAGCCAGAATGGATCTCCTTCTTCCATAGCAACATTCATTAAATATTTGTTTTTACCAATAGCTTTACCAGCTGTATTGAACACATTCAATTTTCTCCATTCGTGGTCTTCGTCATTGGTGAACTTGCATTTTATAGTTTGGCCTGGTTTGGGCAGTTGTACAGATTTTGTGACTATTTTTGGTGATTTGTCACAGGCATACTGTTCAGGATTATCATCAGTTTCATTCCGATCATCTATTGGAACATAACCGTTTGTGGTTACATTATTTTGGCTATGATGTTTTACTGGTTCAGTAGTGTCATGGTGTGTGTTGGGATATAAAATCAAGCGTGAGGGATGTACTCTGACATATGTGGCTCCATGTTTGACCAGCACTTGTTTGTGTCCCCAGCCTATGACGGCACCAGGACCAAGCCATCTATCAGATTCATTTCTTTTATAAAGAACAAGGTCACCATTTTTGTATAGATCAGTTACACTGGTTCTAACCTGATGACGGACGGCTCGTCTCAATTTTTCAGAGGCTTCACACCCTATGAAACCTTTTCTTGCAGCATGCATAGCATTGAGGTTGTCAGCAACAATTTCGCTGTTACTGACACCTTCGAGTGCAGGAAGTTGATTATTCAAAAGAGAAGGCAGGTTAGGGTTTTTTCCAAAAACCAGCTGGTTAGGGCTGTAGCCATGTGAATTGTGAAGTGTATTCTTGGCATTGACAGCCCATGATAGAGCAACTTCAAAATTGCACCGAGCATCTTCTAACGTCTTCATAACCATTTCTCCCAGAACACCATTGTGCCTTTCATTTAATCCATTGCTCCAAGGAGACTGTGCAGTGGTGGTACGAACTACAATGTTCAAGTTTTGAGCTATGTCTCGAAAGAATTGGTTGTCAAATTCCCTGCCATTATCAGTAAGAAAGGCTCCCGGAGCACCAAAATATGCAATCCAGTGTTTGAAGATAGCAGTTAGGATATCAGTACTTTCCTTACTTGGAAGCCTGACAGCAACACTATATCTTGTTGCATGGTCAACCAAGTGTAGTACTTTATGTCGTTAAATTCCTTTATGTCCATAGCTACAGTCTGGTTGAAGTGAGTTCCCAGGGGAAATCCTACAACAGGTCGGGGTGCAGGTGTTTTATACCTGATGCAGGTCTGACAAGTAAGGGGAAGTTTCATCAAGATGTCAATAAACTCGTTATCTTTTAAACCGGCGCTTTTAACAAGATCGCATAATTTTTTTGCACTGGGGTGGCTAAATTGTTTATGTAATTTGGTGGCAATTTTTAATTTTTCTACCTTGCCTTTTTTATCAATGTTATTTAGAAATAAAATATATCATAACTTACCCCGGTCCAGTGGAGGTCTGGATATGGGGACATGGTAGTGACCAGACGTGGTGCACAGTAATTTAATCCTTTTGCTAAACATTTCCGCTGTGTCATTATTAAAGTTGAGGGTCATCCGAGCTCTTTTCATTGCCATTTTGCTTAATAACAGAGGGATATCAGTGTCAATGACATCACTTATTATTTTAACATTCATTTTTGCAATAACACAAGGTAGAGATTCCTTTTTTAATGATTTTATTTTTAACCCATCTCTGAATTTAAAGCACTTTGTTCCTTCTTCATAGGGGATTTTTTTTTGAGTCCTCAGGCAAAGTCTCAAGAAAGCAATTGAGCCATTTCTTTCCGCATACTGTGGTACTTGCACCTGAGTCCAAGATAGCAGAGTTTATTGTCTGAAAAGGGATGAATTATCAAGCTTCTCTTGATTAAGCAACACTATGTTTGCAACTTCTTCACAACTTCCAGTCTCATTATGGCAGTCATTTTTATATTCATTTAATAATACCATATTTTCTTGTGTAGTAGTATTATTAGTTTTTGAGTAAGGGCATTTATTGGAATAGTGAAATTTGCATCCACAGATGTAGTAATTTGGGCTTTGTCAATTTGAATATCGGCTGTTAAATTTACGAGTCCTCTTCTGTCGTTAGTGCTACTACTAGACAAGTGGAAGGGCAAGGGAGGTTGCCTGCCGTATAGAATTTGGTCATCTTTTGAATGTGTGTCATCTCGGCTAAAGGCGACGTCCATTTCTTTTTTGACAGAAATAGATTGCTGCTGTGAGGTGTTTATCAGGGTTAAATTCCCATGCGTGATTTTCTTTAATTGTTGGGCCATATCATAAAGGGTGAGGTTGTTTATTGTTGCCCTGATTAACCTCTCATTTTCAGGACTGAGGTTGGCAGATTTCAGAGCACGGTAAGCTAATACCGGTTCAGGTGGTCGAATTGGATTAAATAGTCATTAATGGAAGTGTTACATTCCTGGTGGTAGTTCTCGAAGTTTTTCAACTAGTTTGTCCATTCCATCTTCGGCATTTAGTAGGGAAATGTCCATTTCTAATATAGCTGTCCGAGCTTGGCCTGTAAGTGATAAAACTGCCGGTGCTTGGCGAGGGGGAGAGATATTTGATGCTAGCCGCCATAGCTGAATTTCTCGCTTCCACGAATCGTAAAATTCTGGGTTTAAGAGCGGTGGTTCAAATAGTCTCGAACTCATTTTTTTTTTTTTTTTTTGGCGTAGGTGTTGGTCTCTGCAACCAAATGTTAATTAATATAAATAAGGTCCAGGCAAGAATAGGATAAATATATATTTTATTTTAGAGTTGACACATGTGACTTGTCTCGAAGAGATCCCTCTAAAAAGTGGCCAACCCCCTTTCTCCTCCTCCTTCTCCTCACAGCTCCCTCTTCCTCCAGGGGGAGATAATTGCTCGTCCTGTAAGCCAAGATAGGATGTTAACATTTATGATTTAGCAACCTGTGCTAAATTGTTTGCCATCATCATCATCATGTCATGCTGCATGCACGGATTTCCCTGACCCTCTCTCACCATATGTCTCTATCGTCAATCACTCCCAGGAGGTCTTCCAGGCTATTTCCTGTATCGTCACAGAGCTGTTGTATATAGGTTGTAGCTTGTCGTCCTACCTTTATTCATCCATGTGTTGGGGTCCATAAGAGCACATCGCTTATGAGTTTGTCCCCACTTCTTCAGCAGTGTCCCACATATTTGGTTGGTCTAAGTTGGATAGTTTTCATGATGGGTAGTAGGTGGCCGTAAAGCTGCTCTTTTGTTGGGTGTCACCTGCAGGACTTGTTCAATGCAGCTCACAGCATTCTTGTGTTATTGCCGTCAATTTTTTTCTCCATACATTTTGTTAGCATCCATGTGGTGCATCCATATAGCAGTATCGACACAACCACTGCTTGGAAAAAAAACTGCGTTTTATTTTATCAGTCAGGTCTGACTTCCATATGACCAATAGCCTATCGATAGCTGTCCATGCCTTTGGTAGTCATGTGTTGATGTCATTCTCAGTTGATGAGACACTGCTTCTGAGGTTGGTGAACTTGTTCACTAGTTTCACAGGACCACCCTTTAGTGTGGAGATGTTGCCTCTTTGATTAAAGCTTATGTATTCTGTCTTATCTGTATTGACATGGAGGCCTATACCACCTGCTGCTTATTCCAGACTATATTGCTGGGATTCGGCTTGGGCGGCTGTATTTGCTAGAAGCACTATGTCATCAGCATAGTCTTCATCCGTAATAGTTTGTGCAGGGTATCTTCTGCTTCTTTCCTTTGCCAGTTTGAAACCATTCTCTTTCATTAAATCCTAAGATGCTCTAATCATGTAGTCTAAGCAGATAATAAGTAGGTATGGGGGTAATGTGTCTCTTTGCAGCACACCTGCTACAATGTTGAAGTAGTCCGTGTCTCTATCCGGTGAGAGGACTTTTACTTTCATATTTTTATATAACATCATTATGGCTGCGACAGTTTCTTTGGAGCGGCTGTAGGCAAGAAGTATTTGCTCCATATTCCCTCTGTATGGAGTCAAATGCCTTGGAGAAGTTGATGAATAATATTGTTGCCTCAAGGTTTTTTGCACAAGAATTCAACAAATAGTCAAAATTTATGATGTCGTGGATCAATTTCTCTGAAAGCCACTTTGGTTCTTCCTAAGCATTTCCTCAATTTTAGGTTTGGTAGTTCTTGGCTATTCCAAGGTCACCTTTCTTAGGGAAAGGGAGAATGCATCCCTTTGTCCTTCTGTCTATTGTGTTTTGGTTATATACAGCATTACAGTATTGGAGCAGTATGTTGTCGAATTCCCTTGTCTTTTATACTTCTGGGAGTATTTCATCAAGACCTGCTACTTTCCTATTTTTAATTTTTCTTAGTACTGAGTCAAGTTCTTCATGCATAAACTGTCCTAGTTTGATGTCTAGTTAATTATTAATAATTTTTGTGAGTGGTTCATCAGTAACTTTTTGATTGGTTGGTTTGTTTGGTTTTATGGCATAGCAACCCTTGTAGGTTATTCAATGCCAAATCCATTTTTACGTAAATAATCTGTTCTATTGAAAACAGTTCAGTTTAGCATAAATACACAGTTTAATTGTCAAAAACATTTCCATTTCAAACCATTCAAGCAGTTATTTGTAATAATTCAGTTAAATGTAAATACAGTTTTAATGTATAAAAACAGTTCTATTTCAAATAATTCAGTTAAGCATAAGCACGCAGTTTAAGTGTAAGTACGGTTTAATTGTCAAAAACATTTCTATTTCAAGCTATTCAGTTTACTCAATTCAGTTTAGCATAAGTATGCTGTTAGTTCTATTTAACCCATAGATAGGGCCCTATCAGGTGCTACCACTCTAGGCCAGAGTGGACCTGGGAGCGATGGCAATGAAGGGGTACTCCGCATTTCCCAAAGCTTCAGCATTGCTGGAACCTCACCATCAGATTGTTTAGTGTCATATCCATGACACTCTTTGGGGGGTGGTCTTACCCCTCTGCAGAGAAGCAGTCGGTGTATTCTACAGCCCCAGCCGACTGAGCAAGGTAACTTTTTGAGGTTTTCTGAGTAAATTCTTGAAATGTTTTTGCCACAGATGTATTCATTCTTCTTGGCTGGCAGCTTTCAGTTTAGCTTTCACGGTACTCTTCCTTCTGCTCACTTTGTTTACTGTCTTCCACGCTATACAAGATTGTATATCTTCAAGAGAGTCTCTAATCTTATTGATTTGATTTAGTATGAATTCTGTTTGTTCTTTTAGATATATGTTAGTTAATTCATTTTGTGCCTTCTTAAGTTTCTAAGTATTGATATTGGTTGGGTTCATCCTATTGCATAGGGAAGCGATTTTTATGTCTGCACGCTTTTTTCTAACCGCTATTGTCTCTCAAGGGACTTTAAATTTAGCTCTTTGTTTAGTTCGTATGTATTCTGCTGCCGTTTCTAAGTGGGCATTGATGAAATTCTCATATTGATGATTCAGAGTAGGTGTTTCTGATATCTCCTCAAGTGCATTGAATTTGTTTCTTAATGTTAACGTATATTTGTCACTAATATCTCTGTTGTTAAACAGGGACCGTTCATAGTGTACAGTTGTTGTTCGGGCTGCATTCTTTCCTAGGCTCAGTTGTATCTTTGCCATGACAATTCAATGATCAGAGGACACACCCTCAAAAGAGGAATATGCCTCACAATTCAATGCACTATTATTCCATTTCTGATTTATGAGGAGGTAATCTATCTGTGCTTTAGCATTATTTGAATAGGTGTACGTCCATAGTTTTCCCTTTCTTTCCTGAAATCTAGAATTAAGTCATGTCAATCAATTTTCTTGCATGAAATATGTTAGATGTTCTCGATTTCTATTTGATGAGTTGTATAAGCTGAATTTGTTGCTTATGTTTATACCTGTTTGGGTGTTTATGTCTCTGCCAATGATGAGAACATTGCATTTCAGGATAGCATGTTATAGAAAGCGATGAGGTGATTTTAGGGTCCTACTCCTCCTATTGCAGTGTTGACAAAGTTTTTCCATTCAGATACTGAGACAAACATCTATCCATTGCCAGTATTGTGGTATTTTATATCTTCACTATGAAGGTATCTGTATTCTTGTATGCATATTATGTCTATGTTAGAATCTATTGCAGAAGCTGTCAGCTTCAGTAGTTGGCCTATTCTATTTAAAGTTCTAACACTGAATGTCGCTATTTGTATTGTGCTTTTGCATTTTTGTAATTCGTGTTTTAGTTTGAGCTCTGTAGCTGATTTTTTGAAAACTGGGGCCAGAGCTCCAACCTCAGCAGGATGCACCTCTTTTTCACCCACATGAAGAGGGATGTAGTTTGGACAAGTGGTTTGAATATGAGTCAAGGTAATCTTTTGATGATGTCATCAAAAGATTACCATCATGTGTTTTATTCCCATCTATAGAAGCCACCCAAATAGATGAGCAGCAGAAGTTCCCCGATCAAACTATTTGATCCTGGCCATTGTCCAATGGGATTCATCTGCCCAGCATCTGGTTAGGCATGACCCTTCATTGAGTTTGTCCACCTTTACGTGCACTATGCTGCTTTACATGGCTTCTGAAGTATACCTTGAGGAAAAAAAATGCAAAATTGTTAGTAATAATGATATTTACCAACCCCTCCGCTCGAGCAGGATATGACACAAGGTCAATTTTTTAAGCGGAGTTTAACAGGTTTGAATTCAGAGTTTTTTTCTCCTAGACTAGTTGCCTCACTAAGGCTGAAGAACCTAGTCGAACCTACTATTTACCCATAGCTGGAGGGATAATAATTGGATTCATACCTTTCCCAAAGGTATTAGTGCTTTGTGAAATGCAACCAGTCTCGTCCAGGATTTGAACTCGTATCGCCGTGTCCATTTCCTACGACAATAACCATTACTCCATGGGCACCTCCAATGTTGGCCTACCCCACTTAGCAAAGAGGGTGAGTGATAGTAATTTACAAAGCTCTTTGCTTCGATGTGGCACAAAGTCAAATGAATGGGGCGCCCAATGAGACTCAAACTCACTCGTGTAGGTTTGCTAGTCTAGTTTGCTCACTGTTACACCACCAAATTGTTTGTAATAATGTATAATTTTGGTTTACATATATACTAGCAGCTAAATATTTTTAGTATACTGATTACGAAGTTGAATGCTATTTTTTACAGTAGATTTCTTCCATAATTAGAAGTCTTTTTTCAATTTATTTTGTATAGTACTTTTGAATTGTCTACAAGTATTTTTCTTATGTCAGTAGACATATATATATATATATGTACACACACAGTGCCACTTGAAAGATGTATTCACTGATAATGTAAACAAATTTGAAACAATCCTATTATATACACATCCAAGCACCAATTTGTAAAGTAGACTTTCTAAATAATGAATACAAACAACATAAGATGTGTTTTAATCATTAATTCAAAAAATGCTGTTTATTTCGCTAAAACTGAAAATCTGACATGTACAAAAATATGTAACCCCCACATTCTGAAACACATTTGGGTGCTTAATTATTCAAATTAAGCTGACTAATCAAATGAGACATTCTTAGTAACTTGGTTGGGCAACAGATTAAAAGAGAGGAGAAATCAGCAAAGCTACTGTATCATCTAACAGATCAGCAATGCCAAGAAGAAAAGGGGATAACAGTGGACATCAGAAAGAAGATACTGACTTTTTAGCTGTCTGAAGAAAGCTATAAGAAAGAAAATCTTAGAAAGATTGCAATGCAATTCATTCACTAAGACAAATAATTTTAAAATGGAGGACTCTCAGTATGACTACATCTTTTCCTGGAAGTGGTTGGCCATCAAAACTATCATAAAGAAACACTAGAAAAATAATAGATTAAGTAAAATCCAGCCCACACATCACCTCAAGTTTGAGTTACAAACCACTTTGACAACAAGTTTGAGTTACAAACCACTTTGACAACATTGAGGGTAAATGTACCGGGGTCTATAATCAGACAAAAATTGAATGGACATGGCGTTCATTGGAGGGCTGCTTGAAGGAAACTCCGACTCTTAACAACGAACAAAGCTGACTATTTAAACTTTGCAAGAAAACAATAAACAGATAAATCAAAAATAGAATTGTTAGGTCATAATCAAAATGCCTTGTTTGGAAAAAAGCCAACACTGCCTACCAAGCAAAGAGCCTCATTCCAGAAGTGAATCATGGTAGTGGAAATGTTAAAAGCTGGGGCAGTTTTTCTGCCTCTGGCCCAGGATAATTCCATATTATCCAAAGAAATATGAATTCTCAATCCTATCAACAATTTCTGGATTAGAATATCCTACCACTAATCAGGGAGTTGAATCTTGGCCAGAAGTGACCTTAAGCATACCAGCAACTCCGTCAAGGACTAGATTAAAAAGGAAAGGATTCATTGTCTGGATTGGATCAGTCAAAGTTTGGATCTCAATCCAATAAAAATGTGTTCACACCTGAAGCTTGCAGTTTGTTCCAGATGTCACTCAGACCTTTCTCAACAGGCTGAATTTTGCAAGGAGGAATGAGCAAAAATCCCTAAGAGCTTGCGAAAGACTGATTAGTGGCAACAAAAGACATTTGGTTGAAGTAATTACTGCAGAAGAAGGTTTCACAGTGAACTAAAAGGGTTCACCAATTTTTGTACATTTGATGAAATAAATCCAGTTTTTTAATTGTTAAAATCCATGTCTTTTTTTTATTTGTGTTAATTATAATTAACACAAATAATAATCATTAAAAAAGTCTACTTAACAAGTTAGCGTTTGACTGCACATTTATTTGGCTCATTTAAAATTAAAAAAAAAAAAATATATATATATATATATATATATATATATATAAATATTAGTTGTCTAAATTTCTGTGATAAAGCTTGATGATTTTTATCATTAAGGGTTTTCAGACTATTGTCTTCATCTTTATAGTTATTTCTACAACGTATAGGCCGATAAGTCCTCCGGCCTTCTTCTGAAGAAGGCCGGAGGACATATCTGCTGAAACGTTGTGGAAATAACAATAAAGATGAAGAAAATAGTCCGAAAACCCTTAATGGTAAATATATATATATATATATATATTTAGAGAGAGAGAGAGAATGTTCATTCATGCTTATTTTGCCGAGTTCTGTATATAAATACCTTGGTATGCATTTTTGAGGATTTTAAGAGAATGTTTCAAAGGAGATTTTTTTCATGGAGAAATTCTTTTTATTATCTGATTCCTTAATGTTTTAACAAAATTAAGACACCTCTGGCACAATAGAAATTCTTTGATAACAATGTAAAAAGTATTCTCCTGACAATGCCCTGTAGTTGAAAGTATTTTAGAAAAATTAAAAATTAATTATAAAGGACTATTCTTCTGATTTTTCTCGTCATTTTGTTCTTGCATGTCTATCTATCTATCTATCTAGTTGTCCACTGACAGACTCTTTCATCATATTACAATTTTTCAGTGTGGCTAGACTCACAAGATGCTTCAAGCTGGGATCGAAACCTGGTTGACTTTACATCAGTTTGATATCTTACCCCAGAGCAATTGTCAGTCTCTATGTTGGTGAAGACATTTTTTACATACATCTTTTAGTATATATATATTATCGGCTTCCAAGAGTGCAAAGTGACCAATTCCAAAAGAAGAAAAGAAAAAATCTAGATTAGTTACAGAACAATACATTACTCTAAAATCACTCAATATTTGCAGAGAGCAGATCTTTAGAACAGAAAAAATAGCCAAAATTTCCTATCTAGATTTTACTGAAAGGATCTTAAGAAACAGGATGTTACCAATGAACATATTTATAAGCAAACCAATGTAAAAGAAACTTTCCATAATGGAGGTAAATAAAATACAAAACCAAATTGATTGTCAGTTTTTTAGCAGCCATTTATTTTTGTGCCTACACTCATTGAATATCTCCAATCTTTGGTTCAACAATTCTTTCAAATTGGAATATGTTGCAATAACCAGCTTTTCTTCCACACAAAATTTATCACCTGCTTTGTAATTCCATGCTCTTTTTACATCTTCCCACTTTAAAAGAGGATTCACTCCCAATTTATTCTTAATATACCAGTAATACTTTGAAAATGCAGTACTATGCAAATATTTTACATGCATTAAGCTGGTTCTATGGTTATAATATCATTTCTTAAAAGAATCCTGAGTAGACACCAAATATATTCTTTCATCATTTTCTCTATATTTGTATTGTGACCTCATAAACTTTTTCATTCACTGAACACTCCTTTTTTTTCATTCAGTGAACACTCCATTTTTTTTTCATTCAGTGAACACACCATTTTTTTTTCATTCAGTGAACACTCCTTTTTTTTTCATTCAGTGAACACACCATTTTTTTTTTTCATTCATTGAACACAACCATTTTTTTTTCATTCAGTGAACACACCATTTTTTTTCATTCAGTGAACACTCCATTTTTTTTTTCATTCAGTGAACACTCCATTTTTTTTACAATTACAAGGGAATTTTCTCTTTTTTTTGGTTTTCATTAATCTTCCCATATTAATCTTACTGATATTATACAACAGTGTTTTTGTTAAATATTTTATATAGATTGTCTATTAATTGTCCAGAGGTAAACTTTTCTTATTGTATTGAGAGTATGAATTTTCAAAGAGTGTTTAATTGCAGTTCAAAAACTCAAAATAAATATTTCTGCAGTGATTCCACCATAACCTCAGCATAGATGGGAAATGTTAGTTAATATTTTTTTTAAATTCATTTGCAAATTTATTTTTAGCTTTCATATTGTAACCATTATAGAACAAAGATTTCCCGAAGATACTTTCAGTGAAACCTAGGTAAGAGATTTCATATATATATATATATATATATATATATACGAGGAACATTTAATAAGTTTCCAGACTTTTTCGTATGGGCACTTTTATTGATAGTACACACATGAAACTCTAGTCCCCTTCAAAGTAATCTCCTCCGGCTGCAATGCACTTGTTGTACCATTCCAACAACTTCTGGAAGGCCCAATGGAAGTCCTCTTGTATGAGCGTGTCAATGACCTTCATCACAGCCACTTTCATCTCCTCAATTGTCTCATAACAACAGCCTCTGAGCTTAGGGAATAAGCAAAAGTCACAGGGAGCAAGGTCTGGACGATAGGGAGGGTGAAGAACTATCTAGATGCCTATCTTAGTCAAATAGTCTGTGACAAGGATGGAGTTGTGGACTAGTGCATTGTCCTGCTGGAAATGCTACTGACCCGATCTGAAGAGTGCTGGCCTCTTCCGACAGAATCTCTTCCTGAACTCCCTTAAAACCTCAACATAGTAACCCTAACCCTAACCCTTTGGCCAATCAACTCTGGTGTATTGACTTCCTTACTCCTCGCACACCTCTCATCATCCCTCACAGACTTTGTGCCTTCCTTGAATCTCTTATGCCACTCAAAAACTGATGCTCAATTCATGCAAGATGGTTGAAAAGCAGTCTGAAGCATTCCATACGTTTCTGTGGTATTTTTTCCAAGTTAAAAACAGAATTTTATTGCATATCATTCTTCTAAAATGTCCTCACATCCAGATTGCATTTTTGAAATTGACCAGCTGTGACAATCAGGTTTTAGTAGGGTGTATTCCAATTGCTGCTGTAGCTGTTCATTTGAACCTGAAATCATAAAAATTGGACAGTCATCTCATAAGATGTATAGCAATAACATAGTGAATTTTGAAAAGTCTACACCAATTTTAAATGCCTGTACAAAAAAGTCTGGAAACTTATTGAATGCCCCAGGTATAAACAAGGTATATATATATATATATATATATATATACCTTGTTTATTTCAGATTTACCTAACCCCTCCACTCGGGCAGGATATGACACAAGGTCAATCTTTTTAAGTGGAGTTTTACAGGTTTGAATTCAGAGTTTTCCTTCTCCTAGACTAGTTGCCTCACCAAGGCTGAAGAACCTAGTCTGTCCTACTATTTACCCATAGCTGGAGGGAGAATAATTGGATTCATACCTTTCCCAAGGGTACTAGTGCTATGTGAAATGCAATCAATCTCGTCCAAGATTTGAACTCGTGTCGCCGTGTCCATTTCCAGTGATGATAACCATTACACCGCGGGCACCTTGTTTATTTGTATGGTTTGGAAGATGGGAGGTAAAAGGCCATACTGCTGCTGTTATGTTGGGTGATGCTTTTGAGATTTGTTTAAGACACCATGTAGCATTCTTGTGTCATTCCTTTCTAACTTTATCTCCATGAGTTTTGTTCGCGTCCAGATGGTGCATCTATACAGTATTACTGAAACTGTCAGAGCTTGGAAGAACTCATGTTTTTCTGGGCTCTGCTGGAGAAGTAAGGACAAACTCATTAGTGACATACTTCCCTGGTACTTAAGCTGGGTAAGTGAAAAACTGAAAGCTTGATCTCAAGGGGTCGTCTCCAAAGGCTATACCTACTTTGCAGGATTGAGTTTATTGCTTGGCGTCCAAGGCCCTCCCCACAAAAAAAAGGGAATGCCTACAAGACCAAGCATTTTTTGATCAGCCAAGCATGAGTCTCTATTTGGGCTTAGCTTTCCACAATAAAACAAGTTTGTGTCATGTACTGAATTGGTAAGAAATACTCTCTTATAGACTCCTATACATGGACGTGTCAGTGTTGGTCATCTAACAAGGATTTACATGCACCAACAGTACAGACACTGGATGCAGTCTAGAGGAGCTGCCAGTTGTGATGGATGATAGGGAGAGATGGTGAGAGAGTCAAGGAACTTTATGCTATCAGCTTGTCTTAATGATGATGATGATGAAAGTGTCTGCTAATACTCTAGTTAACACTCAACATTATAAGGTATGGATCAAGGGTAAATGGAACAATCCAAAGAAGGGAGAAGTGCCCTCCCCTACACCTCAGTGTAATAGCTATTGAAAAGAGAGCCTTTAGGTTGTCCCTGACTATGGTCAGCTGATTTATATAAATAAAGCAACTAAAAGGGAATAAAACCAATGAAATGATAATTATAACAAAAAAGGAAATTAGGGGGGGTCCTCGTGGTGTAATGGTTAAAGCGATGGACTGCGGGATCGTAGTACTCAAGTTCGTACTCCAGTCGTGCTATTACATTCACTTTCGGGCAAATACCCTTGGGCAAGGTATGAACCCCCTTATCCTCCCAGCTATGGGTTAAATAGTACTACTACTGTTCTTCTAGGAGAATAGCTTTGGTGTTAAATGACCTATAAAGGTTGATATGCCATTAAACAAAGAAACCAAACCAAAAAAGGAAATTGTTAAACTATGAGTAGATTCCTGCTAAAGTTGTTTTGCTCAATTAATACGAATGCGTTTGTAAAAGGCATGAAACCATTTCTCCCTATGTTGTATATGTTTTCTATGTGGAGGTGTAAAGTAGAATATAATCATCAGCAAACTGGATTCAAAACTCAACAGCACATACTCATCTGTTGGAAAAGGCATAAATTCACCGTTCCTTGCAATCTATATATTCA
>OY757929.1:73604640-73729640 GCA_963585895.1 Sepioteuthis lessoniana
TTCAAAGCATTTTGTTGAGAAGAAATAAGATAAAAATCATTTGATGCAAGGTCTGCTGAATATGATGGATTGGCTAAAATATACCAGGCAAAATCCAATATGTGGCCTTGCATTATTATTGTGAAGCACAACATTTATCCAGTTGACAAATTTAGGGTGTTTTCTTAGAAGATTTTTATGCACATATCGCAGCTGTTGTGAGAATGAATCTCCATTGAGTATCTGTTGCTTTTTAAAAACTCAAAATAAATAACACTGCAATGATCCCATTATAAACACTGCATAATTTTTCTTCCATGAAGGTTCATCTTTAGAGTTAGTTGCAGAGATTCATCCTTGTCAGTCCAATACTTTTTGTATTGAATATTATCATGAAAATCTACTTTTCATCATCTGTAATTATGAGTCATTTCTCTGGTTTAAAAAAAGACTTGCTACTATGAATATGCAGTTTTCTTTAAGAGTATGAGGAACACAAGCACCAAGCTTGTTCAATTTTCTTATCATTTACAAGTGGCAGCAGATTGTAGATTGAGATGTATTGGGGTCAAGTGCTAATTCATGAATACTTTTGTCCCAAGTGTATTCCACCAATTCTTTTAAAACATTTTGATTGAGGTCTGATGTTTAAACTGATCTGCATTCATCTCTCAATGATATATCTCAGTGGCAAAATTTTGGAAACTAGTTTCAAACTTGGTAATCAGTTATGACACCTTGGCCATAAAAACATGAAAGAAGTATCACAACAAGAATGTACAAATGTGTCCCAGCAAATGAAATGAGTACATTGTTCAATGAACCAGCAGTATATAAAAAAGAGTACCAAAAAGAGTAAAAAGTCTTACTCGTCTTCCAAGTGAGAAAAGCTATGAAGGCTTTGTATTTCAATGTTGAGATAAGACAAAGTCTGTTGCCAGGTTGGAAGACAAAGTGTCCCTTCTGTTCAATGAACAGAGATGAAAAGAGTAATGTCTTCTTCAATCGAAGAACTGAGATGAAAAGAGAAGTTGCTTTACTGTTTGAAGAGTGGAGATGAAAAAGGATAAAAAAAGAATTCTCATATTCTCATGTGACCAAGGATTTTGAGATTCTTGTGTGCAGCAGACATGCTGCTAACATCCAAGGGAAAACAATTATTTAGTGTCTTCTCACAATTGCATCATTCAATAATAATCAATGAGCGGTAATTTTTTTCTTTCATTTGACCAAAACTTACACTTAAACTTAATATGAGTGCTCCTCAAGTTGTACCATTTTGAATATGCTCTGACTTAAGTTTTTTGACCAAAAACCAACCGGCACTTATCAAAATCATTCAAACATTTTTTCTAATCAAGCTGTAGTATTCAATTCATTAAATAAAGTACTTGAGGTTGACTTTGTTTTTGTCGACCAGTGAGCTTGATATATACAATTGTTATGAGACAATAGCTGTCATTCTTGGCACATTTTGCTACTTTTGACTCATCATTGAATTGAGGCAACAAAACAGAAAGTGCTGATTTGGTAATTGCTCATAATATATAATCATATATAAGATCAGAAGTAAAGATTTGGGATTAAGGATAACATTATTTAGATAATGAAAATAATGGTTTTGTCAGATGTTTTATTATGCTTCTGTAAATTGATATAGTTGAAAGGTTGATATATGATGTCTGCAGCAAGGAATAAAATAATGTGAAGTAAAAAAAAAATTGAAGACCTGAAACTCACTGAATGTGGTTAATGACTGACAGTTTTTACCATAAAACAACTGTGGGGTCTGCAGATCTACCTCAGAACAACTTTCAAAATATTTAATTACAGGAGACAGAAAAATGATTTTTCTATTGTTACATTATCATGATTTTAATGTAGCTTAATATTTATGAGAAAATTATTGTCTTTGTTGGGAGTGTGAAACACAACTAGCACAGTCAGAATATATACCCCAGATTATATATATATATATATATATTATGTTCACTTTTGGGCAAATACCCTTGGGAAAGCTATGAACCCCCTTATCCTCCCAGCTATGGGTTAAATAGTACCACTATTAATATTAAGAATAGCTTTGACATCAAATAACCTGCAAAGGTTGATATGCCATTAAACAAAGAAACCAAACCAAACTATATATATATATATATATATATATATATATTGTCATCCACAGACAGACTGTTTCATTGTATCACAACTCTTCAGTGTTGCTAGACAGGTAGGACACTTGAAGCTTGGATCGAAACCTGCCCAACTTTACGTTAGGCTTAGCATCAGACCACTTGGCCAACAAGCGTACCATGTCAGTTTGGGAATTATAAGGTATTAAGTAGCAGCAACAGCAGCAGCATTCGTTTGTTTACATTTATACCTTAGCAGATACCAGAGTGCTCAATTCGTTTGAAGAGCTTTGCATTATGCAAGCAGCAGCCTTAAATTCCTTTGACAGAGCGCTCAACCTCCATGGGGGAGCATATATATTGTCACCCACAGACAGACTGTTTTGTTGTATCACAACTCTTCAGTGTGGCTAGACACGTAGGATGCTTTAAGCTGGGATCGAAACCCACCCAACATTACGTTAGACTTAGAATCAAAGTGCTCGGCCAACAAGCATACCACGTCAGCTTAGGAATTATTAGGTATTAAGTAGCAGCAACAGCAGCAGTGTTCGTTTGTTTATATTTATACATTACCGGATACCAGAGTGCTTAATTCGTTTGAGGAGAATAGCTTTGGCATCAAATAACCTACAAAGGTTGATATGCCATTAAACAAAGAAATTAAACTAAACTATGTCTTCGAGCTGACAAAGAAAAGGAGCAGAAGGTACCCAACAAAAACAATTACTGACGCCGACTACACCGATGACATAGTGATACTGGCAAATACACCCAACCAAGCCGAAACACTACTGCATAGTTTGGAACGAGCAGCCGCAGGCATAGGCCTCTCTGTCAATGCACACAAAACGGAATATATGTACTATAATCAAACGGGTGACATCTCCATTCTAGACGGAACCCCTCTTAAACTAGTAGACAAATTCACTTACCAAGGAAGCAGCGTCGCATCAACCTAAAAGGACATCGACACGAGGTTAACGAAAGCATAGACAGCTATCAATATGGTATCGATCATATGAAAATCAGACCTAACCGATAAAATAAAACGCAGTTTCTTCCAGGCAACTGTCGTATCGATACTGCTATATGGATGCACTACATGGACGCTAACTAAACGACTGGAGAAGAAGCTAGACGGCAATTACACAAGAATGCTGCAGGCAATCTTCAACAGGTCCTGGCGGTAACACCCCACAAGACACCAACTGTACGGCCACCTGCCTCCTATCACTAAAACTATTCAAGTTAGACGAACCAGACATGCAGGACACTGCTGGAGAAGCAGAGACGAACTCATAAGTGATGTACTCTTATGGACCCCCACACATGGCTGTGCAAAAGCAGGACGACCAGCACGAACATACATTCAGCAACTATGTGAGGATACGGGATGTTGTCCAGAAGACCTACCTGAGGTGATAAATGATAGGGAAAAGTGGCGAGAGAGGGTCAGGGATATCCATGCTACCAGCACGAAATGATGATGATGATGATATATATATATATATATATATATATAAGTAATTGGAAGTGTTAATGATTATACTAAGTTAGTGAAAACTAATAGAGTACTAAATACCAAACATATAAACTAAATATCAAAATGTTAAAAGACACAAATATACTGATAGCAAAGTAGAACATTAGTTTTAGGACTATATATTTTATTTTGTTGATTCATTTTATTTCTATTTCATTTTATTTTATTTTCATTAATGTTATCATTCTTTCATTCAATGCATTAATTTTATGATTTCATTGTTTTACTTTGATTTAATCAAAGGAAAAATAAGTACACATAATTACAGCTGTTTGATGATGTCATAGCAATCAATCTGTAAAATGGGTGTAATTTAAATTTGGACCAACCCAACAAGATGTTTAATTTTCGATATTTTTGATAACTTTCATTTCCCTACAACACCTGATGACTGTCCACTCATAAGACTCAAGTAGTACTTTTCTGTCCAGTGGCAAAAGCTGCTTGGTAGTGCCCGTGGTGTAATGGTTATCGTCGTCGGAAATGGACACGGCAACACGAGTTCAAATCCTGGACCAGGCTAATTGCATTTCACATAGCACTAATACCTTTGGGAAAGGTATGAATCCAATTATTCTCCCCCCAGCTATGGGTAAATAGTAGGACAGACTAGGTTCTTCAGCCTTGGTGAGGCAATTAGTCTAGGAGAAGGATTAAACTCCGCTTAAAAAAATTGACCTTGTGTCATACCCTGCCCGAGCGGAGGGGTTGGTAAATATGTAAAAGCTGCTTGGTTGCACCAGGAGTGGCAGTATCACCTTGAGCCACCGAAACTGTGTTATCACTCCTGGTTAGCATCTGATGAGGGCTGAGTGTTGTTATATACAAGCGTGTGGTTGCAAGAAAAATAAGACTGACCAGAAGATTTAGTTTATTTTGTTTATTGAATGAATAAAATAAACAAATGGATGAAATATCTGGCCGGCGGGTCGGGGGTTGTCTATTCGGCAACGAACAGTTGCTTTGATCTGGTCAGACTGTGTTATCGGGTGACGCTCTCGGGACGGCCGGCAATTCAACTAGTGGTGACCTCTGTTTGGCCTATTTATGTGTTCCCGCTTTCAAACACCGGCTCCAGAAAATGCTATTTGTGGAAAAAATATGATTGGTATAAAAATAGACTTTTTTTTTTATAACTGAGAATTTTCTGGGGATTTTGGATAGACTATGTGCGGAGCCTATGCGCAGAAGCCATGATTTTCTCAGTTTGACATGGGCCGTTGTTGTGTCAACATTGGGTAGCTGTTATTTCTTCTACAGTGTCGATGTCTGTGGGTCTGTGTTTTGCATGTTTTAGTAGTTAGGTGTGTGAAGGGTTAAGTGGATGAATCAGAAGAGATTTGACGTATTTTACTATAGTAGTATCGCACATGCTTTCACTCGTTGTATGATGAAAAAAAAAAATCTATCTATCTATCTATCTATCTATGCTTAAGTGTTTCTTAGTATTCTATATGAATGTGTGTGTGTGTGTGTGTGTGTGCACGTGCAAGTTTGGGAGTATGTGTATCTGAATGAATACCTTAAATGTTTCATTTATATACATATATATTTGTGTGTGTGTGTGTGTGTAAAAGAAATATGTTAAATATTTCATGTGTAAATATAAATGTGTGTGTGTGTGTGTGTGTGTGTGTGTGTGTGTGTGTGTGTGTGTGTGTTTAACGTTTAACCTTAATATGTATTTATTCGGAATTTAACTTATTTTTTTCTCTCTCTCTCTCTCTCAATATATATATATATATATATATATAGGGAAGGAGGGGAAGAGTGAAAGGTCGTGTTTTCTTTTTCTACCATTTTATTTTCTTCAACTCTTGCTGATACTAACTTGATTCATTTTTATTTTGTACAAGGCCATAAATGTGGAGTACCCATTCGGATGAAGCTCATTACAATTCTCATTATCTGCAAATCGTTTCTCAATGGTGTGTATCGTTTCTTTCATTGTTGGCATTTTATTAAAAGTGGGAAGATTGTTCAATTTGCTTTCTTTTGATTCAGTTCTGTGTGAATTATGATCTCAGAACAACTGTCAAAATAATTAAATAATGATGTATAGAAAAATTAGTTTTCCATTATGGTCCATCATTTTATTATTGAGGAAGTTTGATATTTAAGATGTTTATTCACACCCAGCATATATACCCCAGAAGTGTTTATCATATTTACCAACCCCTCCACTTGGGCAGGATATGACACAAGGTCAATTTTTAAGCGGAGTTTCACAGGTTAGTATTCAGAGTTTTCCTTCTGCTAGATTAGTTGCCTCACCAAGGTAGAAGAACCTAGTCTGTCCTACTATTTATCCATAGCTGGAGGGAGAATAATTGGATTCATACCTTTCCTAAGGGTATTAGTGCTATTTGAAATGCAATTAGGCTGGTCCAGGATTTGAACTCATGTCACCGTGTCCATTTCCTGTGATGATAACCATTACACCACGGGTACCTCCAGAAATGTTTATTGATATATCAGTTTTCTTCCTGGTCAATGACTTAATATGTCCAGAATAGACACTCCTACAGCTAAACTTTTTTCATGAATAATTGGAACATTCCTCATTCAAAAGGTGACAGGTCTCTTACTTATTATCTATGCAAGTTATATTATTTGAAATGTTATTATTTCACTCTATTTTCATTGTCTATATTCTAAATCTCCTTTGAAGTATTGAATTTTTTGGACTATCTCTTTGATCTTTCAATTTCTTTTTTTTTTTATTTCAGATGTCTTTTTTCAACAGGTGTGCTGGACTTCATCTTTGTATGAGTACATATAACTGTCAGTCTATAGATTTGTTTGAGTATATATAACCCTTTGTTCTACCCTCATATTTCAGCTCATTTTTCTTTCTGACCAGTCAGACATTGGAGTCATTTGAAATATGACCAGAATAAATTTAACACAGCAATTTAAAGAAAATGTGTTCACAGCTGTTGCCAGAAAACACATTTGGCACATAAGATTAAAAAATAAAAAACAGTTTCAAATATGAGTCGTATATTTATCTATAATTCTTATCTAATTGTAATAATTGTGGATTGAATATATTTGTAATTTCAATATGATCATTACTGGAACAGCATTGGATATCTCACTTTTACCGATCTTGGAAATTCGGATTTGACAAACAGTTTATTGGATTACCAAGACCTATGGATAGTTTTTTTTTTTTAAATTGCTGTGCAAAAAAAGAACTTCATAATTTTTTTTGCACTGACTCAACTGGATGAAGTCAAGATGTCTAGACATCATCACTTTATAAATTTGGCCCAGTCAGCTTTGGCTGTTGAATACACTGACTGCATCTCGGCAGAGGGGTAAGACTCCCCCAACGAGTGTCCTGGAATGACTCCAAACAATCTGATGGTGAGACTACGGTAATGCTGGAGATTAGGGGAATACAGAGTACCCCTTTATTGCCATCGCTTTGAGATCCACTCTGGCCTGGAGGGGTAACACCTGATAGGGTTCTATCTATGGGTCAAATAGAACTCAACAGTGTATATACACCAAACTGAATTGTTTGAAATAGAACTGTTTTTGACATTTAAACTGCATACTTATGCTAAACTGAATTGCTTGAAATAGAACTGTCTTGACATTTAAACTGTGTATGTTAAGTTGAATTGTTTAAAATAGAACTGTTTATATGTATAAAAATGGATTTGGCATTAAATAACCCAAAATGGGTGATATGCCATGAAACCAAACCAACCAAACTTTATAAGTTGCTCAGCTGTACTCACATTTTCTTTTAAATTTTAAATTAAAAAAATGCTTTCAATTTAAAGTTTTAGTCTCAATGAAACCCTATATATATATATATATATACTTATTTGTTGGTTCTTCTGTTTTGAAAGTTTATGTAGAATACTGATATTTAAAGAACAGAACTATATCAATATTAATTATTATAATCATAATAAATGATCAATTATAATCTATATTCTTTATTAATAGTTTTTTGCAAATATTTAATGTTGAAAACAATTATTCAAATTGATGTTGCATGTTCAATACAATGAACCTATATATACATATATATACATATATGGACCAATATATATATATATATATATATATATATATATATATATATATATATATATATATATATGTATACAATGATGAAGACAAGTAGAAAAAATAAAATAATCCAAATTCAATGAATTTATTATGAAAGTTGACTTTGAATGTTTTGGTTATAAGAACTTTCTTCAGGACTTTAAACTCATAAAAAGTGTTGTTAAAATAGTGATGGATATTTGATGAAATAACAGGAGAAAAGAAAATTTGTATAAAAAGAAAGATTCATACACATATATACGCATTTTCTTTTCTCCTGTTATTTCATCAAATATCCATTGCTCTTTTAACAACACTTTTCATGCACTTAGAATCCTGAAGAAAGTTCTTATAATTGAAATGTTCAACAGCGACTTTCATAATAAATTCATCAAATTTGGATAATTTTGTTTTTTCTAATTTTCTTCATACTCTCAGATTTAATTTCCTTATTTACTTCCATAATGGACCTATATATATAGATATTCATCTATATGCATCATATTCAGTCTAATTATTCAAATGATTTGAGTAATTGTACATGAACAGCTGTATTTGATTATTTAACTTAAGGAAATGATTATTAATTATATATATATATATATATATATATCAGCTGTGTGTAAAATTATAGTGCAGACTTAGCTGTCTAGCCTTGTTAAAGCAATTGCTCTAGAAGTTTTATTCAGGAGAATATGTGCACATTACTGCACCATTCTTCTATTATCAACTCATTCCAAAAGTGACGCTAATGCTACACAAGTGTTCACCACAATAAACAAATCACTTGAGTTGGTCGTCCAATAACTTTATATGAACTGTTGGACCCTCATCTCGTCAAGACTGATGAAAGAGTCCATTATATATATATATATATATATATGTTGAAGGTCCAAAGAGAGAAAGAAATATTTTAAAATGAGTTGGTCCATGAAAAGATTTGTATTTTTTTAGGAGAGAAACCAACTGCAAAATAACAGATACAAACATAGACAATAATACCACAGCAAAAATCACAAAATTCTGCAAAATACACAATAAATTACTAAAAAAGAAAACGACTTCTTAACAAATTAAATCCCCATAACTAGTAACTTCTATGGAGTACTAAAAAATTCACAAGTCCAAACAAATAAAACACGCCATAGAAACACAAAAATCTGAATATATAGAAATTCCAAACCCCAGTGACCTCAAATTTAGACTTATTGCTGCAGGCCAGTCTTGCTCGACAAACTGACTTAGCAAACTAATAAACATTTTACCACAACCTTTCCCAAACCAAATAAAAAGCTATATAAGTGACAACTTTTTTTTACAATATTTTTAAAACTCCATACCAGAAAAAATTGATCCCAACACACACATGGTCACATTTGATGTCACAAACCTAGACAGTAATATCCCCCATGAATTAGGAAAACAAGCCATCGCATTTTGGATAGATAAATACCCACACACATTACACCCAAGATTTAACAAAAAAATTACCATAGAGGGTATATAAATAATCCTTAATAATAACTCCTTCCAATTCAATAATATTAACTATATCCTGACCCTCGGAACAGCCATGGGAACTAAAATGGCACCAACATACGCAACCCTAACCCTAAAATATTAAGAAGAAAACCTATATGAAATAATAAGGAAAAAATATGGCAATGACATGAAAGAAGAATTTACAAAATCTTGGAAAAGATATTTAGATGATTGCTTCATATTCTGGAAATTCCCATGGGAGACATTAACGAATTACACAACCTACAGCAAAACCTACACTCCAAAATAAAATTTACTATGGAACACAGCCCAGAAGAACAACCATTTTTAGACATCCTTATAAAAAATGCAAATGGCCAAATCATTACATATTGACCACAAACCAACAGACACCCAACAATACATCCACTCCAATAGCCATCACTCCAAAAACTGTATAGAATCCATCCCTTACACTCTAACATATAGAATGCACACAATAATCACGGATAAAAACTTTAGAAAAACTCACCTTAAAGAACTACACACAACCCCACACCAGAGAGGATACCCAATGACACTAATGAATTAGGGATCTGAATTAGCAGAAAAATACCACAAAGAGAATTAAGAAACCTGAAAAACTACAACAGGGAGAAACCTCTAGAATATATCTCAACCTACAAAAAAACCCAACCCAGAACTATTCTCAGAAATAATTTAAAAAATCCAGAACTTAAAAACAATGACAAAATCAAAGAAATACACAAAACACAACAAAAATCATTAAACGGCAGAAACAACCCAAAAATCTTAGAATAATACTCATCTCTTCTACATTCGGAGAAAACACAACACAAGGGGTTACAATTATAAATGATGTAATATATGTGATATAATTATAGAAGGGAAAAACAGAAAACAAAATTCAAAATAAATAAAGACTTAAGCTACAACTAAAAACGTTGTCTTCATAATTGAATGTAGCAAATGCTAAGAAATATACCTAGGGTCAACAGAGAAACAATATTAAAATAACAGAAAATTAAATGTATCGAAACACCTGTACGAATGTAGTCAAGGTGAATTTCAAATAATGCCCATATACCAAACTAACGACTACACACTACTTCAAATAAAGGCAGGAAAAGAAATTTATAGATAAATTTAAATCAAAGTTGAATAAAACATGGGTCACACACACACACACACACACACACACACACACACACACAAATGGATACAAACATACATAGATGTGTATATATAAATACACACTAAAATTATTAGTAAAAAATAATTCAATATTTAAAGAAAAATTTAAAAAATAATTCAGTATTCAAACTACACAACCACACACAAAAAAATCTCAAGACACACATTTACACATCCACTGAGACAAAATTACTAAGTGAAATCCAAAACCACTCCAACACACACACATATACACTCACAACAAAAAAAAAACGTATTAAATATCTAAAGCAAATGAGGGATAAAGCAGACAAAGGTAAACACCCTCTAAGAAAAAGTGAAGAGTGACCACCATATAAACCCATAAAAGTTACACTGTG
Organism: Sepioteuthis lessoniana; assembly: GCA_963585895.1. Classification (NCBI taxonomy): domain Eukaryota; kingdom Metazoa; phylum Mollusca; class Cephalopoda; order Myopsida; family Loliginidae; genus Sepioteuthis; species Sepioteuthis lessoniana. Next base: position 73,615,425 of record OY757929.1, read on the forward strand.
GTCTAGGGGAGGGCACTAGTCCATTCCCTGGATTGCTCCACTTTGCCCTTGATCCATACCTTATAATGCTGAGAGTTGAGCAAGGCAGCATCAAGCACCATTTTTTGAGTCTTTGGTATGACTTGACCTGGTATTGAACCCTGGTCTCCCAGACAATTGGCAAGCACTAACCGACTGAAAACCATTCAAACTGCAAACACGAGAGAATTCAAGTCTCATTGAGTACCCCCATTAACAAGGCCTTGTGCCATATATGTTCTTTGATGAAAAAAACAAGCTGGAAACATACATGTATGTAAGAACAAAATAAAGAGTTAAATCCTAAAAAAAATACAAATCCCTTTGTGGACCTACTCGTTTTATAATATATATATATATATACTGTAATCTCATACTTTTTAAATACCAACTTTTTTTGCAGATGAGAGGTAATTTCTTGAACACAACACCATGAATTAAATATTGGCTTCAATGCCTGCAAATAGATGATTAAAAATCAGAACAAGAATAATGGACTGATCCGTTGGCTTCCTTGTTTATGAATATTTAAAGAATTACATCTCTTTCTATACAAAGCTATCAATAAAAGAATGGTAAAAAAAAATGAAAAATAACCCAAATGATTTTAAGATTGGATCAAATGAGATGAGAAAAGGCTGTTCATCTTGTTCTCAAGTCAGATTAATTTGAGGAAATGAATGATTTTCTGGGGAACATCCAGCAACTTGAAAACAGTTGTGGACTGTTCAATATGATGAATTCATTTCCTTAAAAAATAAAGGATTGGCACAGTTGAAACTATTTTTAATGTGCTTCTTTTATCGTGTGGCTAAATTGGATCCCCTCTGCTTGGATTTTATTGGAGTACCAACCTTGACTTGTCGGATATATTCATTGTTACATATGATAATCAGATTGGTTAATACAACAAAAACCATGATAACAACTGAGAATTGTTGAAGGTATTCTTTACATATTACACATGAAATAAGACTTTGAGTATTTAGAGTAAACGTGTATAAAAATTAAAACACTTGCGGCAATATAGTAAGTAAAGTTGGCGACCATAGTTGAGGGCGACCAGAAGGCTTCCTTTTCAATAGCTACTACATCAAGACATAGGGGAAGACACTACTCCATTCCGCGGATTGCTCGACATTACCCTTGATACGTACCTCATATTGCTGAGTGTTAAGCAAGGAAGCATCAAGTACCATTTTTAAAGTCTTTAGTATGACACGACCTGGGATTGAACCCAGGTCTCCCAGACTATTTGCGAACACTCTTGGGCATATATTGTTTGCACTCAATTATAAGTCTGTATTAATGAAGAGATAACATAAAAGTAAATCCTGGTTAATCATTATTTATTATATAAAAAAAACATATAAAGACTTTTTAATCAATCTGCTGGATCCGGAAGACTTGGGTTCCATCTCAGGTTGTGTCATACCAAAGACTTTAAAAATGGTACTTGATACCTCCTTGCTTTACACTCAGCAATATAAGGTACATATTAAGGGTAAAGTGGAGCAATTCAGGGAAAGGAGTAGCACCCTCCCCGCACCTTGGTGTAGTAGCTATTGAAAAGGGAGTCTCCTGGTCGCCTTCAACTCCGGTCGGCAGCTTTACTTTTTTGCTACTATTAAAAAAATGGTCTGGAGAAGTAGGGACAAGCTTATAAGTGATGTACTCCTCTGGACCCCTTCACATGGCTGTGCAAAAGCAGGGCGGTCAGCTCAAACCTACATATAGCAGCTCAGTGAGGATACGGGGTGTAGCCCTGGGGACCAACCGGAAGTGATGAACAACAGGGATGGGTGGTGAGAGAGGATCAGGGATATCCATGCCGATGGCATGACAAGATGATGATGATGATTAAAAGAATCATGTAAACACCAGAATACAATACTTAATGAATACTGTACATTAATGAACATTTCTCTGTCAAGCTGTGATATTTGCTTAGTCAGCAAAAGATTATACAGTTTAGAATGATCCAGATATGAACTTTTTTTTAAGTAACATTGGATATGTTTTACTGATCTCTATGCTTGATTAGTCTAATTGCAAGCACGAGTAATTCAAATTCATATCATTTAGCTCATAGATAAGGATTTCCTTATGGCTTCATTTTCTTGGTTGAATTTGATCTACGGTATGATTTGTAAGGGTTAGGGCACTGTCCACAATATATTTTACAACATATTCTTGTGAAGTATTTGGTATGTTTAAAAAGTATTGAGACTAAAATTATATTTACAAAGATAGAAATAAACAATGAATAAAACATTTTCTTCAAAACAGTCCCCTTAGCATTCAACATAATCAGTTAGTTTTTCATTTAATCAACTTAAAAACTCTTCTTTTGATTTAGTTTAGTTTATTCTACTTTATTTGTAAAATGGCATGTCAACCTTTTATGGGTTATGTAATGCTGAAATTTGGTGCAAGTAATTTGCACATTTTTATTTCTATCTAATTCTAAATAATTTTAAAACAAGTCAATTTGACCCACATTTAGTAATATTAGAAATTTCCCATTTAAGCAATATTGTTACATATTTGACCTTTGACAGGCTGTGTAATTGTGTGGATTTCAAAAACAGGATCCACCTGTGTCTTAATGTGCACGGAAGACAGCGGAAATGCCATGCAAATTGCATATAGTGAGATGCCTGAAAGAAGAGTAACCATGAGGTGCATGGGTATCCAAAAAATATGCAATGATGGAAGTTTTCAACCCCGGCACACTGGGCAGACAACAGAGCAGAGAAAGCGAGACTAGATTTCATGCTGTTTGAGGCATTGGCCTGAGGGGAACAGATGACACAGGGTTGAGAAATCGAGAAAAGTCTTAATGTACAAGACTTGCTAATGTCAAAAGTGAATATGATCCCAGAAGAAAATAAGAGAGCCTAGCAGAGGCTTCTGTTGTGAATTGATCTGTACCAGCCTTGTGGAGAGAAAAATGAAGAAGAAACAAAGATGGGTAAATGTTTTAAGGTGGTTCTGTGGCTGTATCATTGAGGCAGAGTGAAGAAGTAAGGATCTCTGAAGATATATCTCAACCTGGTGTAAATTTTAGTAGTTTCTGACTCTCTCTTCACACAGCTAATTTCTCCACAATTTTGTAACAGTAGAGATTATATTTTTATAAATAAATGTTGTCCTTTTCTTCTCTCAGTATCCAACAATATAAGAAATTTCTCATTTAAGTTATAATATAAAATATTTCCCATTTAAGTCAATTATTGAAATACAATGTTTTTCAACAAAGATTAAAATCCTTAACTTTAAAATCTACATAACGTCTAAGTTGAAAACTGAAACCTTTTATTTTAGATGATCTTATTTTTAACGGAATGATACATATACAACAATAGTGTGGCATTCCTACTGAGTTAGTTTGATTGAATTGATTTTTCAGTTGGCAAATTAACAAGAGAACAAATACAACTGTGAAAAACTTTTTTTATTGTCATTCCATGATCATTAATAAACAGCATGGATCAGAACTAAAGAATAAATCTTCAGCAAATCTCTTAGTCATATTTTCCATCCTCAGGTGCCTGTATTTCCAATTAAGCTATGAATGCCAGACAATTACAGTCATTCAAATGTTGCCAGATAACCTTTCTTTCCCAAATACCTTGAATGCGGCTATCCTCTTTTTATCTATATACACAGGTAGCATTAGTGGTAATATCATTCAAAATTAGTGAAATGTGCCAAAAAATGCAAATGGACATTATCCATTAAAATGTATTGGCTCAAATTTGACAGTAGATCAAATTTCTTGTGAAGGAGGTAAGCATTAAAATGTCCATTTTTTTTTTTACATCATCACAAAAACTTCACCAAATATATTTATTGTTTAACAGTCTTTATAAAAATCTAGTATGGTTAAAGCTATGACTACCAAATTTTCTTTGTTTGCTTGTAAGTGTATTTTTAGCCAGAGGTTTGATTTATAAATAAATAAGGTGTGATCCAGAATTATCAAGACTCGAGCTTTAAATTGAGCTGATTTAAAATTTGAATTTAGATTTGTTGTCTGAATTTCTGAGATGAAGCTTGATGATTCTTATCATTTAGGGTTTTCGGACTATTGTCTTCATCTTTATTGTTATTTCCACAACGTTTTGGCCGATATGTCCTCCGACCTTTTTCAGGTGCTTGTCAAACTCAGGAACCTACACAGAACTTTGAACTATGTCCTTTATTGAATCCATGGGAGTCACCTGTTCTGATTCCGTTTGCCATAACTGGGTACAAGTGTTAAGTATTCCTGTATTGTTATTCGCCTGCAGTCAGGATTGAACCTGCAACCTCCAGATGATTGTCTCCTTAGAAGTTTAGGGAACCAATGCCGATAACCATTACACTCACAATAACTATACATTGAATTTAAATAATGACATTTTTTACAGTTGAGAAATATATATATTTACTTAAGCCCTTGTTCATGAGCAGGATGTAACACAAAGTCAATTTTAAAGTGAAGTTTGAATTCAGAGTTTTTCCTTCTCTGAGACTGATTGCCATAGCAAGGTTAAAGAACCCAGTCTGCTTTACAACTTACCCATAATTGGTTAGAGAATAGTTGGATTCATATCCTTCCCATGAGTATTAGCACTCTGTGGAATGTAAACAGCCTCGTCCAGGATTTGAACTCAGTTTCCTAGGTCTATTTCCCACGATCATAGCTATTATATCGCATCTAAGAAATGTATATGATAAAGTGATAATATCTTGATCTCAATACTGATTTCTGGACCTGTTGATTATTCAGACAAATAATTTTTATCATTATCACGACTTGTCTTTTGCTTCATCGTTGTCGTATTATCCATCCCTTGGACTTTATTTGGACAGATGGTTCTAACAGGCAACCCCGTAGATTCAATAAAGGACGTAATTCGAAGTTCTGTGACGGTTCCCAAGTTCGACAAACACCTGAAGAAGGATGGAGGACATATCAGCCGAAACATTGTGGAAATAACAATAAAGATGAAGACAATAGTCCAAAAACCCTTATTGATAAAAATTTACCAAGCTTCGTCTCAGAAATTTTAACAACAAATAATTTTTATTGTTCAATACTTTTTGATCAGTCGTCTCTTTTGAGCAAAAGACAGGATTGTGCAAGTGTAACACCCTCAATATTCTCTTAATCAAAATGCATGAATTTTTTTCTTGTTTACAAAATTGAGAATTCATCAAAAAGGTAAAATTTGAAGACATTTTCAAAAATGATGCTATATTAAAAGAGATGATTCAATATATAGAAAACTCATCAGAATAACTGTATTGAATACCAAGGGGACTATTTTGAAGAAAATTAATGTTTCATTCATGGCTCATTTCTCTTTCTTGGTAAATGCAGCTTCAGTCTTGATATTTTTATAACATATCAAACTATAGAAAACTTACTAGAATAAGTGTACTGAATACCAAGGAAGCTATTTTGAAGAAAATTAATGTTTCATATTGTTCATTTCTGATTTCAGTTTCAGTACTGTTTATTAGGTTAAATAAACATGATATTTATCTTTTTGTGTAACCTTTTAAAATCAACATCAAGCTAAAAATTTCTCAGCCCGAAATGTAAGTTATGCCTTTTTTCTGTGACTTTTTTCTACAATTTTTCCAAATCACTGGAAAATAAGAACTTTAGAAAATTGTGTTGTTATTTATCTTTCCTCAAATAGCCGCCAAGAGTTCGTAAATATTAACTCAGAACTTTTCAAACTGAGTGTTGTGACACTTAAACGATTTTCTGAAGGTTATTGATTTCTTCAATAAAGTTTTCATAGCATTATTTCTTTTTTGAATACATTTTGAACTATATTCTTGGGTTGATTCAAAAAGCTTAAATTGCAAAAATATTATCTTTAAAAAGGTGGGTCATCAATGCAAAACTTTTGAGAGTTCTGTCAACCTCTTGATAACGTTTGGCAACTTCTAAGTCTTCCTAAAAACATTGTTGAGATCTTTAGTAAAATTATCCCCATCCAATACTGAGATTAAATTATTAAAAAATTCTGATGATAATTATTTTCATAAATTATAATCTAATTGATTTTATTTTAATCCATGATCACTTTTTGGAGTCAAAGGTCATATTCAACCCATTTAGCCCTGAGCCAATCATGCCTAAAGCCCATAACCCCTGGCTTTTTGTGTGTAAAATAGCTGAAAATATAGAATATTGTAATATGTTATTTAACTGCTATTATATAAAAGATTAGTGCATACAAAATATTTTTAGGAATCTCCTAAGATATTTGAATTAAGTCAAATCCAGGAGTTCGTGCTGGTAATGGTTTTGAAATATGATATGCACCAATAAATATATAATTTGAATCTATGATCTCTTAATTTGGGCAGGATTTGAATTTGTTGAATATAAACGGCAACATTTTCACTGAGTTAAAAGAAACAGTCCTGATAATGAAAAAAAAAGGAACTGAAATACAAGGGACAAAGATACAAACATTTCTGTCCAAAACTTGGAAAAGGGAAATGAAAGTGACCAGCATTCAGTTTTCTTGTTTGTTTGTTGCTTTTTTTTTTTAATAAGCGAATGAATGATACAAGTCTGGAAGGAAATGCATATGAGAGATACTAACACCAAACATATGGACCATACCAAGATATTTTGGGCTCAACAAAAAACCAGAAGAATATGCTGGAATAGCTCTTTTGCTTTAGACCAGACGAGACGGTACATTAGAGATTATTATTTGTTTCTATTTCTGGTTACAACTTAATGTACACAAAACATTTTATGAACCATGTTTCCAACTTAGAGAATAGTAACCATAAACAAAGACAGTTATCTAAAAGCAAAACAAAAAAAAAAGAAAAATAATTTATTTTAGTTGCATTCAATTTAAAAAAAAGAAAGAATTTTTTTGGATGAAATAAAATAAAAAAAATCAACTTGTCCTGTAGTCTCATTTGAATGTTGTGATTTTGGAGTAGATATTTATACATTAAACTGAAAGAGGAGCTCAATGGTTATGTTATGGGATATAAAAACATGAGGATTTTGGTTTATGCAGTGTAAAAAAAAATAGTCGTAGACCTTTTAAAAATCTCCTCACATGACATAAGGGACACAGAAACATGGATGCTTGGAGTATTATTCTTCGTGTAAATGATGTGGTCAAAGTAAAGTAAAGTTGGCGACCGTAGACAAGAGTGACCAGAAGGCTCCCTTTTCAATAGCTACTATACTAAGGTCTAGGAGAGGGCGCCACTCCTTTCCCCAGATGGTTCCACTTTACCCTAGATACATACCTTATATTGCTGAGTGTTCAGCAAGGAAGTATCAAGTACCATTTTTAAAGTCTTCAGTATGATGCGACCTGGGATTGAACCCAGGTCTTCCGGACCATTGGCGAACACTCTACCCATGAGGCCAATGAGCTGGTTGAAGTACTAATAAGTAATTCTTCAGATTAACCTGTGGAGACACCTGTGTTGTAGTGGTTATTGTGGGGAATGGACATGGCAACTTAAGTTCAAATCCTGGGTGAGACTGCTTACATTTCACCCTTGTACTAACATTCTTTGAAAAGGTATGCATCCAACTATTCTCCCTCCTGTTTTGGGTAAATAGTAGGGCAGACCTGGCTTTTTAATCTTGGTATGGCAACCAGTCAAAAAGGAAAACTGTGAATTCAAACATGTTTAACTTTTAATAAAATATCATTTGTCTAAAATTATCAACTTCATTTAAAAAAAATTGACTTTGTCTCATCCTATTGGTAGCCAAGGGGTTTGGTAAACACATACTAAGTTTAGCTTAGTCTTACACAAGGCTATGAATACTGGACTCTTATTATTGCAATGGATTGTATACAGACTGCTAATCATGACTCCATAGCTAAGTTAGCGGAGGGGTCTTCAAGGTGTAATGGTTAAAGCAATGGACTGCGGATTGTAGAAAGCGAGTTTGAACTCTTATTCATGCCATTATGTTCCCTTTAAGACAAATACTCTTGAGAAAGGTATGAGCCCTCTTATCCTCCCACTTATGGGTTAAATAGTACCACTACTGTTCTTCTAGAAGGATGGCCTTAGCATTAAATAACCAGCAAAGCTTGATCGGCCATTAATCAACCAAACCAAACCAAGCTAAGTTAGAATAAAAAATTGATTAAGTGGATAATACATTTACATTATATATACGTGTGTGTGTGTGTGTGTGGTAAATTAATAAGCCTTTTTGTTTGAATGTTACACAAGGCCATATGAATGGGGCACCCAGTGAGACTCATACTCACTTATGTTGGTTTGTTGTCGAGCTTGCTAATCATTACACCACCAGAGGCACCTATGTTTATGTGATTGTCCTATTTTGTCAGTAAAGCTTGCATCAATTCCTGACCAGTGACAATCCCTTTCTTCTTTTTTATGCATTTTTATTGTGCAATAAAAATAAAGAGTGAAGAAAAAAATTGTCAGTAAATAATTTCTGCAGCTAAAATAAGTTGCAATTTGACAAGTTTCTGTAGCAATAGGCTGCAATTTAAAATTTAATCCATAAATTATTCACAGTTCTCATTTCCCTCAATTTAGTATATGATGTATATGTGTACTTGCGTGGGTTCATGAGTGGGTGAGGAGAGAGAGAGAGAGAGAGAGAGAGAGAGAGAAGATGGAGTATTTGTGAAGGTATGAAATGGTGGTGTCCTTTAAAAAAAAATCAGAAATTCAAATTAGACTTCAAAATGACATCATGTAGTCACTTCATATTTGAACACCTTTGAATGTCTTGTTAATCCTCTTGGAAAATAACTGCCACAACATACACTTCACTGTACCTAAACAACTGTGGTAAAAGAATTAACCCTTCCATTGATATGGCAAAGGCATGAACATGACAAGATGATACTATTTACCCAACCTCTCCGCTCAGACAGGATATGACACAAGGTCAATTTTTCAGCGGAGTTTAACAGGTTTGAATTCAGAGTTTTCCTTCTCCTAGACTAGTTGCCTAACCAAGGCTGAAGAACCTAGTCTGTCCTACTATTTACCCATAGCTGGAGGGAGAATAATTGGATTCATACCTTCCCCTTGCTATGAGAAATGCAATCAGTCTCGTCCAGGTTTTGAACTCGTGTCGCCGTGTCCATTTCCTACGACGATAACGACTACACCACGGGCACCTCCATGACAAGATGATAAGGATGATGATGAATGCCTTTGAAAAAGGCATAAATTCATTTTCTGTAAATTTCATCTTATACCTAGTTATACATTTTGATCTTATCTTGCATATATTACACACACACAGACACACACACACACACACACACACACACATAAATGTATATACACTCTAACACATATGCACTGAAAGCATTCAGTTTCATACATAAACACTCACATATATACGCATACATATACACATAAAACATTCAGTTTCATACACCTAGAAACACATGCACATATACAGAGGCATATATATATATATATATATATATATATATATATATATATATATATATATGTGTGTGTGTGTGTGTGTGTGTGTGGAGATATAAAAATAGGAAAGAACAAAATATTCAAACGATGTATTTATTCATGAATACATCTTCTTAATATCACACATACACACATTCACACTCACACATATACATATGTATATGTTTGTGAATATGAATGTGTGTGTGGGGGGGTGTAGGCGCTCTTGGTGTAATGGTTATCATTGTAAGAAATAGAAACAGCGACCTGAGTTCAAATCTTGGACAAGGCTGTTTGCATTTTACGTTGTTCCAATATTCTTGGAAAAGCCATGCATGCAACTATTCTCTCTTTCTATCTATAAATAATATTAGGGTAGACTGGACCCTTTAGTCTTCATATGGCAACCAGTCTAGGAGAAAGAAAACTTTGAATTCAAACCTGTTAAATTCGGTTTTGAAAATAACTTTGTTTTGGTGCAGTGGGGTTGGTAAATACACGCACACAGACAAAAACACACACACACATATATACATTCTCACATACAGAAAATTCAGTTTCATACACATGTACCCACACACATGTACACACACACATGCAGTCACACAATCACAGACACACAAACACATATAAATAAATAAATGAATTAATATATATATACACACAGTCACAGGCATACTCACAAATACAATCTCACATACATGCACATAAAACATTAAATTTTACACACACACACACACACACACACACACACACACACATTTATATATACACATGCACACAAAGATTAAATCTTCAAGTTATTTTGTTCTTGTAACCTTATTCTTATCCTCTGGCTTGGAACACAAAATAACACAAAACACAAGTAAAAGTAAATAGTTGTTTGCGGATAAATAAATTAATATCGTATGCATCATTTTTTTTAATTAACACTGTAAATTTCTATGCCATTTCTATTTCTTTTTACTTTAGAAGAGAGATGAAGATGTTAGTCTGAAGAAATCTTAAAGCTGAAACGATATCTGACTAAAGGAAGAAGGAAAAAAAAGTTAATTAACATCTGCATGTTGTTACATGAGGCTATTTTGATACATTGTGTCAACAAAACATCTCTGAGAATCCTGCATCTTAAAATTACATCATTCACCTTGTGGAGCAACATTGTTTGTATGGTAGGTGCCCATAGCTACATGTTGGCAGGTATTCAATTATCATAAAAAGAAAACGAAATACATGCACACATATGCACATACGCTTATACATTCATATAAATTTCAAAGAAAAGGGAAAAAAGGAATAAGGGTAAAGAGAGTGGCTCATCTTGTAAATGCATGTCCTTAGGTCAACCTGTTTTAAAGTTAAAAATTTGAAACAAACATTCAAATTTGAGACAAGGGTTTTATTTGACTGATCTAAAATAAATTGAAAAAGTATTAATCAAAATTAAACCAAAGACAGTTGATTTATGAACTAAAATGAAATCTAACATCATCGATTTAGAATATTTTTCCTATTCTGTGAAGATTTGATATTGGTTGTATTTTAAAAGTATTCATATATATATATATATATATATATGTATAAGTTGGGTAATATGGAGGGGCCCTTTGTCTAATGGTTATCATAGTAGGAAATGGACATGGCGACACGAGTTCAAATCCTGAACGAGACTGATTGCATTTCACATAGCATTAATACCCTTGGGAAAGGTATGAATCCAATTATTTTCCCTCCAGCTATAGGTAAATAGTAGGACAGACTAGGGTCTTCAGCTTTGGTAAGGCAACTAGTCTAGGAGAAGGAAAACTCTGAATTCAAACCTGTTAAACTCCGCCTAAAAATTGACCTTGGGTCATATCCTACCCGAGCGGAGGGGTTAGTAAATATATATCAGTTGGGTAATATGGATATAGAGTCAACAGTACTTAGTGACGGTCAATTTCTCACCAATGTGATCATTGGACTAACGATTATAGGCAAAAATCAGTCAGTCACCAAAAGACATAGCCTCAAAATCTTGGTTTTGTTTCTTTGCTTAATTACATATTAATCTTTGTGGGTTTTTCTAATGTCAAAACTTTCCTTGTAGTAGTTGTATTATTTAACTTATAACTTGAGTGATAAGGAGGTTCATGCCTTTCCTAAAGGTATTAGTTTGAAAGTGAACTGAAGAGCATGACTGGAGTTTGAACTCACTGCAGTCTGAGACATTAGCCATTATTCCACGTGAATTCCCGGTCTCTGTGTCTACCCAATCCAATCTTAGATAATAATGTTCTATCACTAATACTGATCCCAGCAATGGGTTAAATAGTACCACTACTGTTCTTCTCGGAGAATGGCTTTGGCATTAAATAACCTACAAAGGTTGATATGCCATTAAACAAAGAAACCAAACCAAACCAAACTAATACTGAGCACTCTTTATTTATCAATAGAACGATCTATCTATATATATATATATATATATATATATATATAATCATGGAGCTTTGTTTTGTGTGTATGGAAGGTATTCTTTTTACTCAATCTTGTGTTTTGTTAAAGATTACAAATAAAATTTCTGATCAAAAAAGTATTCAAATGTATCAAAACTGAAGCTATTTACCAAGGTAAAAAGGAATAAGGAATGAGAGGTCAATTTTTCTTCTAAATAAATCTCTCAACATTCAATAGACTAATTCCGGAGTGTTTTCCATTGGTTGAAGCACCTCTGAAACTTCCCTTTTGATATAGTGTAAAGCTAGATAGTCGTTTTTCTATTAATGTCGTCTACTTTCTGTTGAGAAGAATTTTCAGATTAGCAAAGAAGAAAAAATTGCACTGGTCTGGTAAGTATGGAGGGTGCTGCATTTGCACAATTTCATGTTTTGACAAAAAATGCTGTTCAAAAAATGTCTAAACTGCTTTCCTATTTTTTAAAGACTGGCCCTGACTTGACTATATGTAGTTTAGATGACTAGACATCATTTATTATATAGTTGAAGTTCTATCCTGCGTTTTCTGGGTGGAGGAACAGCATAAAATATCACTTTATAAACTTGTTCGTAACCTGCATGGCTAAAATAGAACATTCATTTTTTTTTTCAAAAAGAAAGTTGTTTTTTTTTTAAATTGAATAAACGTAAAATTGAATGTCTTTCACAGAGAAACTTTTCTTCTTTTTTTTTTTTTCAACTGAAAATTTTGTTTGATTCTAATTTTTTAAACGAAAGAATTAAATGAAATAATATTTTTAAAATAGGGACGCAAAATTAAATGGCTCTCACAGGAAACTTATTTATCGTAACATTTTTTTTAAAATAACGTCATAGTGTACCTTTTTTGTTGTTTTTCTCCAATAATTTCTTTTTTTTATAAAATTTAATTGATGCTTAAAACCGTTTGATTTCTTTGTTTAATGGCATATCCATTTCCGTAATTATTTAATGCCAAAGTTGTCTTTGAAGAGTTGTGATATTATTTAACCCATAGCTGATAGAATACTTCATACCTTTCTCAAGGGTATTAATCCGAAAGTGAACGTTATCGAGAGACTGGAGTTTGAACTTGCTTCCTCCAATGTCGCAGTCCAGAACGTTAGCCACAATGCTAAATGGATAAAAAGTTGGGTTTTTTTAGTAAGGAAGAAAAGAAAAAGATTTTTATTTCTCAGAAAAATTGCAATTTAAAAAGAAAATTTATTTTTAATTTTATCTGATTCATTTTTTTTTGCCCTGTTTATAAAAAATATAATAAAATAATTTCATTTTTTTTTATGATGACGCTTGTTTATATCATAAGTAGTGGAAAGAATTTGCATATGCAAAAAGAATTTTTGAATGAAAACAGAAAAAAAACTTGTATAATTACACTGAAATGGAATAGTAAACTTTTAGAATCACGTAAGATTAAATTTCATTCAAGAATGAAATTGAACGAAAACTAAACGTTCTTTGCTGTTGTGAAATAGCGTTGGATATAAAAAATATGCTGATGTTGTGGGGAGTAAATGGAGGTCACAGAAAAACAAATTAACTCGGAATATTTTGGTGGAGTCTAAGTGGCGTCGTGACAAACGTGTCGGAGAGCGACATAAAGTGAGTTCAAACACCAGTCACGCTATTATGTTCACTTCCAGACAAATACACTAGGGAAAGGTATGAACCCCACTTATCTTACCAGGTATGAGTTAAAACGTCCCATTACTGTCCTTCTACAATGATGGCTTTGGTATTAAATAACCTACGAAGGTTGTTCTGTCATTAAAAAAGAAGCCAGACTCTAGAACTTTTTGTCACTGGTTTAGTTTTTGGGGGTCAATTTTGGCTAAGCTATAAATTCTTGATACGATAACAATACTATAGATTGATAAGTGGTTTTTCTTTCCAAATTGCTGTTTTCTACGTCCAGTCATTTCTGTTGAAGGGATTAGAAAGAAATAAAAAGAAAAATAACTTCAAAGAGATAAAATAGATAAATGCAAAAGTGACAGTTTCCCAGGAAGCTTCCGAGAGGTGGTGAAATCGGTGCATACCCAAAAAGAGGGGCTTCCTGGTGCCAAAGAGAAACTCTTTCTCAGAAGCTTTTATCATCTCGACTTAAACGGACGCAGCCTTTTTTCTCGGTTGTTAGTTGAGAGCACACTTGCTCGTTAAGTCCTGAACTTGGCAGCGCGTTATGTCTTCAGCTAGTAGTAGCCTATAATCATTCCATGATGCTCTTCAAACACCTTGCCAGGAGGAGTACGACTACTGGTTCAGCAAAATATTCCACACCACAGAATACTCGTAAACCTTCAAAATCCTTGTCTTTTTCCCTCCATCATTAATTCCCTTGCAGATTCGACAAAAATAAGATAACAAGTGAATGAGGTCAGAAGAAACCTCAGAATTTCTCAGCTACATACCAACAATTCGCCATTAACTCGGTAAACCTTTCAAGTGCCCCATACGATATCCATAATGCTTAAGTCACACAAACACACTGTTGTCGAGGGCGACCAGAAGGCTCCCTTTTCAGTAGCTACTACACCGAGGTGTAGGGGAGGGCGCTACTCCTTGCCCTGAATTGCTCCACTTTACCCTTGATACGTACCTTATATTGCTGGGTGTTAAGCAAGTAGGTATCAAGTACCATTTTCAAAGTCTTTGGTATGACGCGACCTGGGATTGAACTTCAGTCTCCCGGACCATTGGCGAACACTCAACTATTTAGGCCAATGAGCCGGTTTGACGTAGTCAGATTTATTTAAATGGTTCACTGCGTACATTTTTTCATTTGAAATTTTATTTATTTATTTAAAGCTACAGTTTTGATACTTTTTGAACACTTCCAAGTAGTATCTTACAATACCATCAAACTTTGTTGGTTTTTATCACATCGTGGTAAAGCTCGATTAAGATGCAACCACTAAGTATTCATAAATTTTCAACAATGACTTGATGACTCATCATTACACTGAACGATAACAAAATTTCCATGAAGGTCAACGTATAACAACGAATCATTAAATCAATGATTTTAATTTGAGTTATATGAAGAGATAATGATGTCATTGGAAAGTCGAGACATAAGTCGACACAATTTAAATTCAAACGACTATTTTCTAAAATAACCCTTACTGATTAACTAAAGAAGTCTGTGTGCTATAAGGAGCTCCATATTCTGCCTTCCTTTAGCTGATTTATGATATATGCATATGTCATCATCATCATCATTGGTTCGTAATCAGGTACAATGGTTGATATACCATCAAAACAAACTGCGACCAGGTTTGCTTGTTGCGGTGCAATTCATGACGTGTATTTTGGGCAGGTATATACTATATCTCTCCAGATCTACAAGTGGTTCGAATTTAGTTTTCTTCTCCGAGGCTGGTTGCCATACTAAAGTTAAAGAGCCCAGTCTGCCCTATTATTTAAACATAGCTAGAGGAAGAAGAGTTGAACGCATGGCTTTCCTAAGTGTGTTAGTGATTTATGAAATACAAACAGCGTCGTTCAGGGTTGAACTCAGGCCAGTCTATTCTCTACAACGTTAACCATTACGCCACGAGCGCTATATATATATATATATATATATATATATATATATATATATATATATTATTCAATTTTTATATCTAGTCTATGATTCTTACGGTTTGAAAAAAAAACAGACGATACAATTTGCAAATTTAAAAAATATTACACTATATGATGCCTAGGGAAAAAATTCAATTCTTTCTTTCTTTCTCTCTCTCTTTCTCTCTCTCTCTCTCCCTCCCTCTCTCTCACACACACACACTCACATATGCATGTATGTTGCAGTAACCTAGGGAAAAACAGCACATCGTAACAAGATTTTTATCAGAACACTTGACATTTTATTACTTTGAAAATAAAACAATTTCCAGTTCAATTTGCAACCGTATGATAATTTTGCAGGCTCTGTGTTTGTGGTGAACGTATTTATTTAATCGTTCGAATTCCTGATATAAAATAGATAACTATAAAACCCTATTCTTGTACTCATGAAAGAACACAAGTGGAATTTAAGTAGCAATTGCAATAAAACCTGTAACACCTGTGGAAGAAAATTCAAGTTAGTGGGAGGGCTTAAAACACATAACAAAACATATGAAAATGTGTGATAATAGTTTCCCATAAGACCAAATTCCTTGGGTACCAAATATCTACCAAAGATTTTAAAAGTCTTGCTGGATTAAAAAGACATATCAGTTCATAGCATGGTTAATTATTCTTTTTCAAAACGATGTCACTCGATAGACCTATTCGAATCCAAGGTGGTAGACATGACACACACACACACATATATATATATATATATATATATATATATATATATATATACGAGGCGCAGAAGCAAAATATGGAATAATTTTTAAAACGTTTTTATTGTCTGATTAGCCAAGTTTTAAAAAAACGTGATAAATCTAAATTTTCAGATTACCTCTATTATTCAAGCATTTTTTTTCATTAAAATTCAACCCAATATGAGTGAACAAGAAAAGAAACGCCAAAGAATCTATAATGTGCTTAACGCCAAAACCAAGACAAAAAAAAATTCCGAACTAATTGGAGTTTCTTTATTTCTCCCTCAATCCCCTTAACCCCCTTGTTTACACTATTTGGGGCATTTTAGAAAACAAAACAAATGCAACTTCCCATCCACATATTGGTTCACTTAAGACTGCTATTGTGGAAGAATGGAATAAAATACCTGAAGAATTCATTTTGAATGCATGCAAATTGTTTCGAAGGCGTGTTTATACAATAATTGAAAAAATGATGGACATATTGAGTAAATTTACTGTTTTGTGTCTATCTTTTGTTTTTGTTATTTGTTTTTTTTTAAATCAAAATTAATCTTGTTTTATAATGGAGTCGTTTATTATTATACTAGAACATTCGTAATTTTGCTTCCGCCCCCTATATATATATATAGAGAGAGAGTGAGTGAGAGAGAGAGAGAGAGAGAGAGAGAGAGAGAGAGAGAGAGAGAGAGATTATTCAGCTCATTATTGTAAGATTCTTATGAGAGCAATAAGAGCAATAAGCTTAATCTTCTACCACAGAAGTATCAAGATCATTGTGAACTACCGTTATAATTGGAAACAGGTTCACAGATCATCTAGTTGATAGCTTAAAGGTCAATTTTATCCAGAAGTAAAGCATTCCACCTGTTCTAGTTTTTATATCTGGAATATTTTACATGCCAGAAGCCATTAATCAAGTTTCAAAACAACAAACATGGGACCTTTAGATGGATGCTTTCGCAAATGTTACGACCATGTGATTCTTTTTACCGATAGCTGTTTTAAAAGGCCATACTTTTTGCTTCTTTTTTTTTTTGTGACAGCCCTTACAGATTATCTGTAACCTTGGAAAATGCATTTTACTCCCTGACTAAATACCAACGTTCTTTTATTGGCAGGTCAGTTAAGTCTTTGGGAAAATCTTCTTTGGAGAAGGTTTAGACAATTTGTGCCATCCATTTTTATTCAAACTCTCCTGCATCCAAATAGAAAATTTGCTATTCATCCAACAAAACTAATCTGCAATCATGTGAAGAAGAAAAAGACATTTCTGGAAATAAAGGCAAATACTTTGTCCTTTTAAAAGGAAATCAGGGATCGGCCTTTGTTTCCTGCATTAATAAAACTTGTCATTTCTCTCTCTCTCTCTCTCTCTCTCTCTCTCTCTCTCTCTCTCTCAGTCATTACCCTTGAATTTGGTGTTTACTTCATGCTCCATGAAACACCACATCGAGAATGGATTTTGAATTTTGCCTTATTGGCGATTGCTTAATAGTTTAGACCTCATTGTCTACTATTGCAGCAGTCTAATACTCATCAACATATATATATATATATATATATATGTGTGTGTGTGTGTGTGTGTGTGTGTGATGAAAGTGTGCTTACAGCAAGAATTCTTTTGAATCTCTCTCTCTCTCTCTCTCTCTCTCTCTCTCGCTTGCTTGCTATCTGTCCCTAATGGACATCGCTCTTGGTAATTCATCTAGACGGCATCCAACGTCTGTACAGAGTTGATAAATGAAAATTTTTCCTAGTGGTGAACACTAGTGTGTCTATGGGTAGGAGTCCGTTGGAGAACGTCGCTTATGAGTGTGTCCTCCTTTCTCAAGCAGTACCCAGCACCTCTCGCTCATTTACTTAGATCGTTCGTGATATAGAAGGTAAACAGCTATACGGCTGTTGTTTTATAGGGTTCTATCTATATATTCTGACCGGCTCATTGGTCTCATGGGTAGAGTGTTTGCCAAAGGGCCGAGTGACCTGGGTTCAATCCCAGGTCACGTCATACCAAAGACTTTAAAATGTTACTTGATACCTCCCTGCTTAACACTCAGCAATATAAGGTACGTATCGAGAGTAAAGTGTAGCAATCCAGGGAAAGAAGTAGCGTCCTCCCCTACACCTCGGTGTAGTAGCTATTGAAAAGGGAACCATCGGTTCGCCCTCGACTACTGTCGCCAACTTACTAATTTATATATTTTTTTCAAAATAGCTCACAGAATTGTCGTATTGTTCTGTTCAAACTTTTTCTCCAGATGTTCCATTAAAGTCCAAGTGGTTCAACCATACAATAGTACTAACAATGGCCACAGATTGGAAGAATTACTGTTTTTATTAGACCACAGCACTTGTAATATCTCGTCTAAATTAACTGACCAAGAGTATTTAACACTCACATTCTTAAAACAGTTTATTACTCTAAGTCGCGTATACATATATCCTTAAATAGAATTAAAAATACAATTATCAGATTTTATTAAAGTTTCATCTGCTAATTGTTTTGTTTTTTTTTTACTATTTTATACTATACACAAACAACTTAAAGTTATGAAACGGTTGTATGAAGGTGGGATATTGATTACTTATATATATATATATATATATATCATCTTGTCGTGCCATTAGCACGGATATCCCTGAATCTCTCTCTCGCCACCCCTCCTTATCGTTCATGGAGGTGCCGGTGGTGTAATTATTATCGTCGCAGGAATTGGACACGGCGACTCGAGTTCAAATCCTGAACGAGACTGATTGCACTTCACATAGCACTAATACCCTTGGGAAAGGTATGAATCCAATTATTCTCCCTCCAGCTATGGGTAAATAGTAGGGCAGACTAGGTTCTTCAGCCTTGCTGAGGCAACTAGTCTAGGAGAAGGAAAACTCTGAATTCAAACCTGTCAAACTCCGTTTAAAAATTGACCTTGTGTCATATCCTGCCCGAGTGGAGGGGTTGGTAAATAGGACCCCTCCTTATCATTCATTGCTTCGGGCAGGTCCTCAGGGCTATACCCCGTATCCTCACAGAACTGCTGTATGTAGGTTCGAGCTGATCGCCCTGCTTTTGCTCGGCCTGTGAAGGTGTTCCATAGGAGTACATCACTTATGAGCTCGTCCCTACTTCTCCAGCAGTGTCCTGCATGTCTAGCTCGTCTAACTTAGATAGTTTTCGTGATGGGTGATAGGTGGGCGTACAGCTGCTGCTTTGTGGGGTGTTGCCGCCAGGACTTGTTCAATATTGCTCACAACATTCTTGTGTGATTGCCGTCAAGCAAGTTTAGTTGGCGTCCATGTAGTGCATCCATATAACAGTATCGACACGATCGAAACATGGACAAAAATTATACTGAAATTAGGAATATTCCTTTTTTGCTGTTCATTTTTTTAATTGTTCTACCTCCTGGCGTCAACACCCCACAAGACACCAACTGTACGGCCACCTGCCCCCTATCACGAAAACTATTCAAGTTAGACGAACCAGACATGCAGGACACTGCTGGAGAAGCAGGGACGAACCCATAAGAGATGTACTCTTACGGACCCCCACACATGGCCGTGCAAAAGCAGGACGACCAGCACGAACATACATTCAGCAGCTATGTGAGGATACGGGATGTTGTCCTGAAGACCTACCTAGGGCGATGAACGATAGGAAGGAGTGGCCAGAGAGGATCAGGGATATCCGTGCTACCAGCGCGACATGATGATGATGATATATATATATATAAAAATGAACAAAAATAACGAGAAAATAGGAATATTTCTTTTATATTATTTATTTTTTATTGTTTTACGGTGACCATTCTAACAACACACACCTACATACACTTGTATGCATTTTTAGTAATTTCTATTAATACTCATAGACACACGTACACACATACACACATATATCTATATTGAAATGATAGATTGTGGTGAATCTGACTGTATGATGGAAATCTGTGGAAGGTTGGATAAATCAAACACCTTATACAAGTTTAGAAGTATTCGCAATAATTCGTTCTTCAGAGCCTGAAAATTTCTTGGAATAAAGAACGAATTATCGCGGATACCGCTAAACCTATGTAAACTGTTTGATTTATCCAACCTTCCACATATTTTTATCACACAAGCACACTCACATACACAGACACACACACACACACACACACACACACACACACACACACACACACACACACACACACACACACATATATATATATACACATATACGAGGTGCATACGATAAGTTTCCAGACTTTTTTGTATGGGCACTTTTATTGATAGTACACGCATGAAACTGTAGTTCCCTTCGAAGTAATCTCCTCCGGCTGCAGTACACTTGTTGTACCGTTCCGACAACTTCTGGAAGGCGCCATGGAAGTCCTCTTGTGTGAGCGTGTCAATGACCTTCGTCACAGCCTTTTTCATCTCCTCAATTGTCTCATAACGACAGCCTCTGAGCTTAGGGAATAACCAAAAGTCACAGGAAGCAAGGTCTGGACTATAGGGAGGATGAATAACTGTCTTGATGCCTATCTTGGTCAAATAGTCTGTGACAAGGATGGAGTTGTTGACTGGTGCATTGTCCTGGTGGAAATGCCACTGAACCGATTTGAAGAGTGCTGGCCTCTTCCAACGGAATCTCTTCCCGAACTCCCTTAAAACCTCAACATAGTAACCCTAACCCTAACCCTTTGGCCAATCAACTCTGGTGTTCTGACTTCCTTACTCCTCCCACACCTCTCATCATCCCTCACAGACTGCCTGCCTTCCTTGAATCTCTTATGCCACTCAAAAACTCATGCAAGATGCTCCAAAAGTAGTCTATACGTTTCTGTGGCATTTTTTCCAAGCTTAAAACAGAATTTTATAGCATATCGTTCTTCTAAAGTGTCAGATTGCATTTTTGAAGTTCACCAGCTGTGACAATCAGGCTTTAGTAGGGTGTATTCCAATTGCAGCTGTAGCTGTTGATTTGAACCTGAAATCATAAAAATTTGTCAATCATCTCATTAGATGTATAGGTAACATTATGAATTCTCAAGAGTCTACGAAAATTTTAAATGCCCATACGAAAACAGTCTGGAAACTTATTGAATGCACCTCGTATATATGTATATATACTAATATTGAAAAATGCGTCTAATATCTCATCAATATTTGAAACCTATGAAAACAGATGGGTATGATGTTAGGAAAGCCCAACTTCACAAGGACTTTAAAACAAATTACACCACCCCAAAAAGACAACTTTTAATCAGCAATAATTTATGTTTTCATTAACGACTGATTTTTCTTTCTAACACAACAGATTTAAGAAAAAAGTCTAACAATTATTTTCTAATTTAAGAATATTTCAAAACAGCAATCAAGTTTCTCATTATCAAATGAAATGTCATCAAAATATTCAATATTTATAAGCACCAACACTAAATTGTGTAGTGGCTAACGGGCTAGAATGTGATATTTCAGGAAGCGAGTTCGAATTCCAGCCGCACTATTTCATTCTCATTCAGACTAATACCCTTGTTCAAGGCATGGACACCCTTATCCCTCGAGCTATAGATTAAATAGTACCACTACTGTACTTCTACTAGATTGACCTTGACTTTAAATAAGAAAAAGAAACCAAATCAAACCAAACTAATTTTAAATTTTATCCCTAAATGTAAACTTTCTTGAAATTGCTAAAGGTTGAAAGCGGTCAGGATTTATAACAATATAATCTGCCTAGAT
The DNA here is from genome assembly GCA_963585895.1 of Sepioteuthis lessoniana. Lineage (NCBI taxonomy): Eukaryota > Metazoa > Mollusca > Cephalopoda > Myopsida > Loliginidae > Sepioteuthis > Sepioteuthis lessoniana. The sequence continues at coordinate 73,637,434 of OY757929.1, forward strand.
TATATACTACGAACCTCAATAGATCTGATAAAAGAAAATAGTTTCACGCTTAAATAGACAAGAAACAGACGAAATCCCACCGTAACGATGACAGGCATCAATAGACTACACAGACGATTTTTTTTTATATTGGCCTATTCGTGAATGCAAATAAAACCGATTACATGTGTTTTCAACAAGAAGGAGCCATCCTCATTTCAGGTGCCATGCTTCTGAAAATAGTGATAAATTCGCATACCTCGGCAGCAGTTTCTCATCTGCTGAAAGCGGTGCCAACATACGTCTCACCAAACTATGAACTGCTATTAACAGGTTATAAATTATTTGGAAATCTGATCACTGATAAAATAAAATGAAATTTCTTTGAAGATGTGGCTGTGTCAGAACTACTGTATAGATTCACAATTTAGACGCTGAAGAAACGCAAGGAGAAAAAACTGAATGGGAAATTCACAAGAATGCAACGTGCTGTTTGGAACAAATCCTGGAAGCAGCGTCCTTCAAGCAGCAGCTGCATGGCCGCTTACCACCCATCTATAATATATTTTTTAAAATTATATTATATTTAAAATGAACCAACCCCATCTATAATTTATAAAAAAAGCCACTTCGAATAAATATAAAACTCACAATTTTCCAAACAACAAACGATTTAAAACTACCCCCGAAGATGACCAGTGAAGTGGCCGAAAACGCTTTGGCTGATATAGGGGTTTTCTCCATCATCTCGACCAGGAAATACGAAGTAAGACGTGTTGAGCGTCTTCACTTGAAGATCATAAAAAAGAGGCAGTCTGTGGTATTTAACAGAACTTGTCTAGATAACAATTTGCTGCCTTAATACACAATATATATACATATGTATATATATATGTGTGTGTATGTGTGTGTATGTGTGTTTCTCTCCCTCTATATATTTTATATATATATATATATCATCATCATCATGTCGTGCTGGTAGCACGGATATCCCTGACCCTCTCTCGCCACTTTTCCCTATCATTCATCGCCTCAGACAGGTCTTCAGGACAACATCCTGTATTCTCACATAGTTGCTGAATGTATGTTCGTGCTGGTCGTCCTGCTTTTGCACGGCCATGTGTGGGGGTCCATAAGAGTACATCACTTATGAGTTCGTCCCTGCTTCTCCAGCAGTGTCCTGCATGTCTGGTTCGTCTAACTTGAATAGTTTTCGTGATAGGAGGCAAGTGGCCGTACAGTTGGTGTCTTGTGGGGTGTTGCCGCCAGGACTTGTTCAAGATTGCTCGCAGCATTCTTGTGTAATTGCCGTCTAGCTTCTTCTCCAGCCGTTTTGTTAGAGACCATGTAGTGCATCCATATAGCAGTATCGATGCGACCGCTGCCTGGAAGAAACTGCGTTTCATTTTATCGGTTAGGTCTGATTTCCATATAATCAATAGCCTATTGATAGCTGTCCATGCCTTCGTTAACCTCGTGTCGATGTCCTTTTCGGTTGATGCGACGCTGCTTCCTAGGTAAATGAATTTGTCTACTAGTTAAATACTCTAAAATAACCTCTAACAGGACTTAATCAGTATCCCAATGTGAAAGGAATATTGGCTTTTTTCTTGAAATAATATTTGCTCTGTGAATTTATTTCCATTGAGCTCTCAACCAGGAATATTTAAATATTCGAAATTTGAATAATTTATTAGTCCTGACGGAATTGTCTCCTACTCCAGATTGACTGGATTGAAGAATACCTTATATATATATATATATACATATATATCCTAGTCAAATTCATAACAAGAAAGTGATGTATTTTAAAACAAATGAGGAAAGTGATGATTACTTTATTTATCTATTTCCCTGCCCGTCTATCAAATAAAATACAAGTGTGGGGATTGAATGTAATCGAATGAGTTTTGGTTTCGTGAGTTCACAACTTGAAGGTTTGTCTTCGTATATTTGTCGTCTTTAAGGATTTGATTTTTTTTCACACTCAAATAACTCTGGCTGTGAGATAAATTTGAAAAAATGTTAGAAGAATGGAAGAGTGCTTGTCTGTTGAACAATAAAGATAAATGAATACGCATCTTTAAAGAAATATTCCGATTTGTATCACTGCTAGAATTATTTGAGTATAAGGAATACAATTCGGGCACTTGTAGCAAAGGAAATATATTATGGTTTGACATTTCCCGAAGCTATGCAATGTAAAACAATTCAGGACGAATTAACAGCAAAATATTTATTGACCGAGCAAACTTTATGGAATGAATACAGAAATGAAAGGAAATACTAAAAGATGACATTATAGAGAAAAGTCTTATCATGCAGTTGAAGAGTTTTTGTTAGAAGTTAAGTGTCCTAAATAAAATGAGAGGTGTGTGAAGATTTAAGTTTATTTGGCCAAGAGCCCTACCGTTGAGAAGCGCATATACTCGTGTATGTTTCTTGTCGATGTAGGATCTGAGAGAGAGAGAGAGTGACTTTGCCGCACTGTTTTATATGTTACTTTGGTCACGCCCACTAACGGTCATTAAAAGTATTATTTGGAAAGCAAGGAATGTAATCCCCACTGATGTAATCCCTTCACAGGTTACACGTTTAAATTATGTACAGGTTTGTGTTCGTTATTTCTTTATGTACGATTGTACGATTTTGCTATAAATTGCTTTAAGAAGTGTAACATGGATAAGCTTATCTTATGATGCTTAGCTATATCATATTTACCTTACGTGTAGATCTGGTAGGGAAGACAGAGCTTTATTATTTATTCATTAATATTATATGGAAATATTTAGCATTTGCAAATCACAACGCTATCAGCATTTTCTTTTCTTTTTCTTTCAAATTTTCTTAGAATTTCGCAAGTTGCAGTACACGTCTTTATGGAACTTCAAAATATTAAAATAAGAATTGCTAAAACCTGTTAGAAGGAATAAATTCTTGGAGATCATATCTATATATGTGTGTGTGTGTGTGTGTAATAGTTATTTCGTTTATTCATTGTTAACATAAATTTATAAGTTACTTAAATTTACTTGTAAGAGTGGCGTCTTCAATTTTAACGTATTTTTTACGTTTATTTCAACTATTTAAACATTATAGTTGATTACTTTTGTTTTTGGATACTTTTGAACTAATGCATGAATAATAATAATAATAATAATAATAATAATAATAATAATAATAAGAAGAAGAAGAAGAAGAAGAAGACCCGACCTTATAATAATCAACAAAAAAAAGAGGAATTGCAAAATTGTCGACTTTGCTCTCCCGGCTGACCACAGAATACAACTGAAAGAATGTGAAAAGAAGGATAAGTACCTTGTTAGAGAATTGAAAAAAACTATGGAACATGAAGGTGACGATTATACCTATTGTGGTTGGTGCTCTTGGCACAATAACTAGAGAATTATTAAAGGACCTAGATGACTTGGAAGTTTGCGGTCGAGTGGAGACCATCCAAACGACAGCATTATTGAGAATGGCCAGAATATGGAGGAGAGTCTTGGAGACTTGAGGAGACTTGCTGTCACTCAAACTCCCGTGAAAAACCATCAACTAACGCTGATGTGAAAAACTCTATAGATTTGATATGTCTTTCTGCGATCCGTTTACAGCCAATGTTTAATAGTCAGTGTGTGAGTGTGTGTGGAAGTAAATAATGGAAAGGAATCCGCAGTGTGGATAAAATTCGAAAAACAAAGTAATCCAAAAGTGATGTATTTATTACGAAGGAAAGTCGACGTTAAACGTTTCGGTTTTTACGAACCTTCATCAGGACTCTAAAATGGTGAAACGAGTGCTGATTGAACAACTTCTCTAGGCAAACCGCGCTGTCCCAAGAAAAAGCTGCCCGGTATGTTGAACCGTCGTCATACAGTACTGGTACTGCGGCTATCATTGTCCTCATACCGCCGCTTCTGCGCCATTCTCATCGTGAGAGAGCTTGGAAATAGTTGATGGATACAGGTGGATGTTTCTTGAGTTCGAGTCTCATTGGGTGCCCATTCATTTGGCCTTGTGCTAAATCGAAGTAAAGACCTTCGTAAATTACTACAGGTGGATGTTTCTTTTTCTTTTCTTTTCTTTTCTTCTTTTTAATCCGTTGTATCTCGTGTTTCCATTTGTTTAAATATTATTGCATGTGCCAATCATGTGATAGTTTTCGAAAAAGAACGCTGATTGAATGATTGAGCGGTTATATGATCTTTCTTTGTGTATATTCTTCTTCCCCTGTTTTTGTATTTTAGTAAACATCCAGTCAACGGGTTTCTTCTGGTGCGGTCGACCAACAAGAAAGAAACGATATACGCCCACCAGCAAATGTATGAAAAAAACTAAACATAGCTTGCCGGAACATTCGAACTTTGCTAGACAAATTATCACAGATATTTACCACAAACCCACAAAAACCCAGCAATACCCCCATTTCAAGAGTCATCACACCTAAATCTGCACAAAATCCATCTCTTAAACCCAAGCATTTAGGATATGCGCCAAAGTGACAAACAAAAACCCCCGTCAGGTCCGCCTCGAAGCATTACTCGTAACCCTCTATGAGAGAGGACATCCCGCCACACTAATAAATAAGTAAAAATTAATTTGGTGACCTTAGTCGAGGGTGACCCGAAGGCTCCCTTTTCAACAGCTACTACACCGAGGGGAAGAGGAGGGTTCTACTCCTTTCTCCGGATTGCTTCACTTTACTCTTGATACATGCCTTATAATGCAGGTTGTTAAGCAAGGAGGTATCAAGTACTGTTTTTGGATTCTTTGGATTCGAATTAACACAAAAATACCTTTTGAAGAACTACGAACTCCTAAAAACATTGCAACAAAGAACCCTTACCTTTTATCTCAACATGCAACAAAAACAACTCAAAACTATTGGCTGAAGTATAAAAGAATCTAAATCAACTTACAAAGAATTAAAACATATTTGACACAACAAAATCATTTAAAGCTCGGTTGATATGCCATAAAACCCAACCAACCATGAAAAGCAAATGACAACCAAAACACTTAAAATAAACACAACTAACCTCATCAAAATTTGGGGAATACAGAACGCATGGAATCTCAAAATACAAAAATAAAAGATGTGGAATATGTAATATAATCATAGAAGAAAAATGTTATACTTTCAAAAATGCGAAAAACACATGCATTTTAGTCTACATAATCAAATATGCACACTGCAATAAAATCTACATAGGATGCACGCAAAAACTGAATAATAGAGTCTTTTAAAAAAGCAACCAGGCCATTGGCCAAAGGAGAAGAGTGTTCACTAAAAGTCCGGGAGACCGGAATTCAAACCCAGGTCGAATCATACCAAAGACTAAAAAAAATGGTACTTGATGCCGCCTTGCTTAACACTCAACATTATAAGGTAAGGATCAAGGGCCAAGTGGAGGAATTCAAGGAACGGAGTAGCGCTCTCCTCTACACCTTGGTGTGGTACCTACTGAAAAAGGAGCCTTCGGGTCACCCTCGACAATAGTCGCCTATAACTTACATAAAAACATCAAATTACCAGAAAATAGAAAATCTATGTATCAAAACATCTTTAAGAATGCAGCAAGGAAAACTTTGAATTAAAGCAAATATGTCTGACTGATAAATGCTCATTATTCTAAATGATTACCGTCGTTGGAAATGGACACGGTGACACGAGTTCAAATCTTGGCCGAGACTAATTACATTTCACATAGCACTAATACTCTTGGGAAAGGTATGAATCCAATTATTCTCCCTCCAGCTATGGGTAAATAGTAGGGCAGACTCGGTTCTTCAGTATTGGTGAGGCAACTAGTCTAGGAGAAGGAAAACTCTGAATTCAAACCTGTTAAACTTCGCTTAAAAATTGACCCTGTGTCATATCCTGCCCCAGCGGATGGGTTGGTAAATATGATTATTCTAAATGAAAGAAAAAAGCATCATAGATAAATCAAAACCAACAAAAAACAGAACCTGACCACGCTTGAGCGCTCGCATACACAAACATATGTACACACCGGTTTGCTTAAAAATATATCTACGTATGGGACAAATACATACTCTTACACATTAAACACGCCTTATGCTCTTGAAAAAATATGTGTAAACGAGTGTATGAATACATAGACGTATATAAATATATACGTGTGCACACACACACACACACACACACACACACTCAGAGAAAAACATACATACACACATATATAGATACAAAAAGTAAAGTTGACGACTATAGTCGAGGGTGACCCGAAGGCCTCCTTTTCAATAACTACTACACCGAGGTGTTGGGAATGGCGCAACTCCTTTCTCTGGATTGCTCCACTTTAGCCTTGATCCATACCTTATAATGCTGAATGTGAAGCAAGGAGGGATCAAGAACCATTTTTTGAGTCTTTGGTATAACTCGACCTGGAATTGGCGAGCACGATACACCAACAGAAAATCTAAAAAAACAGACGTATTCATTTTAAAGTATTACTTTTCTCTCGTCAGGCCAACGATAATATTTACATGTATATATATATACCAGGGAAGGAGTAGCGCCCTCCCCTACACCTTGGTGTAGTAGCTATCGAAAAGGGAGCCTTCGGGTTACCCTCGACTATGGTCGCCTTTTTATATATATATATATATATATATATATGATTTTTTCTTTTCTTTTTTTTTTGTTGGTCCAAATAGAGAAAAAAGTAAGAATTTTAAAATGATTAGGTTCACAAAGAGATTTATATATTTTTAATTATTTATTTTGTTCTTGCACGTGTTTCTATCTCCTTGCTATCTTTAGAGAATCTTTAATGATTTTGGCTGGTTTTTGGTTGACAGTGAGGGGGCCTTCTTTTTCAATTCCGGTGTTGGTTCTCTCTTTCTCTTTTTTATTTTTTATTTTTCTTCTTTTTCCTTTTCCAAGAGTGTGTTCTATGTTGTTGTTTGTTGTGGGTGTACTTCTTTTCTCCTAATTGTTTTTTTTTTATATTTGATATGCTATAAAGTTTATTGGTTGTTTTGCTCAGGGTCATCATGTGTGTGTGGGGGGGCGGTGTTTATTGCGGAAGTTTTTCTCTGTATGTGTATAGTTTAGTTCTGATAAATATTGTTGAGTTTTTAATTTAATTTAACTGTTTTTTATTTTCCTCTCTCTCTCTCTCTGCGGGTGTAGACTTGATATGCCACAGAGTTTGTTTGTAGTTACTTCTGGGTCATTGTGTGTGTGCGTATGTTTAAAGTTGTGATACCCAATAGAGAGAGTTCTTGATATTTAGGCAGTATAACTCAAAATTAATAAAAGTTATGTTGGCGATCGTAGCCGAGGGTGACCCGAAGGCTCCCTTTTCGATAGCTACTACACCAAGGTGTAGGAGAGGGTGCTACTCCTTTCCCTGGGTTGCTCCACTTTAGCCTAATATCCCTACCTTATAATGCTGAGTGTTAAGCAAGGAGGCATCAAGTACCATTTTTTGAGTCTTTGGTATGACTCGACCTGGAATTGAACCTCTGTCTCTCGGGCCAATGGCGAACACTCTGACCATACATTCTCACCTTCTTTATACACACACACACACACTCCCCCCCCCACACACACATATATATATATATATATATATATATATATATATACGAATACCTACAGAATCAGAAGAAATCTACCAAGGTTTAACATAAAAGGATCATCAGGATAATTTAGAATTATCCAGATGATCCGTTTAGATTTCTAGGTAGATTATTTCTGACTAGAGATATTCTCATTTCGCTGTACTTAGTATATTGAACACTTTTGTTTTAGCATAAGGAATTCTGACGACGTTTTTTTTCTTTTGACGTTGATTATTTTCAAACAGTTTTTAGTCTATCATTTTTTTTCTGGGTTTGTTTTTTTCCCCGACATCAGTTTGTGTTATATTTCTTATTTTTAAATTCTATCATCAGGGTTTTTTCTACACCCTAAGAATTATAGAATTGGTACAAAAACTAAGTAAAATAAATAAATAACTACCGGGCCATTGGCCTAATGAGTAGTGTATTCGTCAATGGTCCGGAACACCGGGGTTCAATCCTAGGTCGAGTCATACGAATAACTCAAAAAATGGTACTTGATCCCTCCTTGCTTAACATTATGTGAGGATCAAGGGTAAAGTGGAGCAATCCAGGGAAGGAGTCGTGCCCTCCCGTACATCTCGGTGTATTAGCCATATTTATCCAACCTCTCCGCTAGAGCAGGATATGACGCAAGGTCAATTTTTAAGCGGAGTTTAACGGGTTTGAATTCAGAGTTTTCCTTCTCCTAGACTGGTTGCCTCACCAAGGCTGAAGAAATTAGTCTGCCCTACTATTTACCCATAGCTGGAGGGAGAATAAATGGATTCATACCTTTCCCATGGGTATTAGTGGTATGAGAAATGCAATCAGCCTCGTCTAGGTTTGAACTCGTGTCGCCGTGTCCATTTCCTACGACAATCACCATTACACCACGGGCACCTCGGCATAGTAGTTATTGAAAAGGGGGCCTTCGGGTCACCCTCGATTAAAGTCGCCAACTTTACTTCTTTTATGTATATATATATATATATATATATATATATATATATATATATATATATATATATATATATATATATATATATGTTCATAGATTAAATTAAAAAAAAACGAGGCAAACATAAATCTTTCTTGAATTCTTTATATTCAGAGAACATATCTTCCAAAACCAATCTCTGAAAAATATTATCAGAATTGCAAGAAAAATGTTTAGTTCCTAGATTCATGTAGATGAATAAGTAGAATCTTGGAAAATTGTTTAGGTTTTTTTTTTAATTTTGTTTTAGTTTTAGCTTTTGTTACAATTTTTGTCTTTTATATGAATCTCTGCTATCACCTGAAAAGGCAGTATTTTACATCTTCATCTGATGAAATCTATCATGAAAATTTCTTTTACTTCATATCACATGACTTTAGTTCCCTAAGTTTGGCTGGTGCTCACATAACACAGGACTTAAACTGTCCAATACAGTTTTTGTCAGGACCACCTCTTAATTCAAATTGAAATGACTACTAATGATCCTTTCGCATGCAGTGCGTCACATCTGTCGAGGGGTTGTATATTAATTCTCTAACAATTTATAAATCTGCATATGTGTGTGTGTGTGTGTGTGTGTATGTGTGTGTGTGTGTGTGTGTGAGAGAGAGAGAGAGAGAGAGAGAGAGCGTGTGTGTGTGTGTGCGTGTGCGTGTAAATAGATAAATATTTACCAGCCTTATTTCAATTTTGGCACAAGTCCACATGTATTGGGCACCCAATCATTATCAAAGTCACAACATTGTCGTAATGATCTGAGATATAAGCAACTACAACAAGTCTCTCTTTCCTTTCTCTCATTCTTTCTCGTCTCTGTCAGTCTATCTTTCTCTCTCTCTCTCTCTCTCTCTCTCTCTATATATATATATATATATATATATATATATATATATATATATTAGATAGATTGATAGATCAGTATATGGATAGTCATTATGAATTAAATGTACGATTTAGATTTCTTTAAAATTTGAAAGCGTCCAATGACTTTCTAATGACCCGGTACGTATATATATATATATATATATATATATATATATATATATATATATATATATATATATATGTGTGTGTGTGTGTGTGTGTGTGTGTGTGTGTGTGTGTGTTTCAGTACTGCTCATTTTATCATAGGTGGGGGGGTTACAGACATTCGTGATCAAGCTTGTAAATTGTGTGTATTTCCATAGCTTTCTACCACAGGCAGGATGTGATATCAGGTCAATTTTGTAAGCGAAATAAAAGTAGTATCGAGGGTGACCTGAGGGCTCCCCCTTCGATAGCTACTACACCGAGTTGCCGGGAAGGGCGCTACTCCTTTCCCGGGATTGTTCAACTTTACCCTTGATCCGTACCTTATAATGCTGAGTACTAAGGAAGGCGGCATCAAATATCATTTTTTGAGTCTTTGGTATGAATCTACATGGGATCGAACCCCGGTGTCCCGGACCATTGGCGAACTCTCAACTCATTAGGCCAATGGTCCGTAAGCGAAATAATGTTGATTTAAATTCAGAGTTTTCCTTCTTCTAGACCGGTTGCCTAATTAAAGTGAAAGAATCGTATTTACCTAAATATTTTATTCATACCTGGTAGAGGCGAGGAGAACAGATGGATTCTTGCTTTTTTCCAAGCGACTTAGCCCGAAGTGAAATGCTTCATCTAGGATTTGAACTGGGGTTGCCGATTTCATTTCCAAGGATGATAACTGTTATACGAAGCATATATATATATATATATATATATATATATATATATATATATATATATATATATATATATATATATATATATATATATATATATATATATGGGGGTATATTAATTGCCTGCACAATCTTTCCTCACCAAAGATAGCTTCATACACAGGTATTACCTAATATCATAGGTTTGTAGCAAAACAATGTCGTGTGATGACCATAGTCAAATCTAAGGTGGCAGCCATAATCTCTTATCTATCTATCTATCTATCTATCTATCTATCTATCTCTGCGTGTGTGTGTGTGTGTGTGTGTGTGTGTGTGTGTGTGGACAATAGTCAGTATACTGACATATAGACGTTAGCTATATTTTGACATATATGCATCTCTGCATAAAAGCACTGATGCAGAAATAGATTAGCCTTACACATATCTCTCTGTAATGAAAGAACAAATAAGTATAATTCCCATAACATAATACAAAAAATATATATATCCCAGTAACAACTGAAGCCAGGAGTAAAGGACTTCCCCTCAAATCATATTTCCTGCCTCATCAGATTAAGTCAGAGGAGAGAAACATTGAAGGTCTGTGGGTATTAACCTTGCACGACCTCACCAACTGTTTTCTAATTTACGTTCAGGCAGCGACTTGGTTCATTTGGTTAAATAGGATTTTATTGAGTTTGTTGTTACCCGTCCATGATGTAAGAGTCTTTTATTGGTGTGGGCTTATTGGGCTTCAGTCACTTGCTATTAGATTTATATATTTATTTACACACACACACACACACACACACGTACATGTGTGTGCATGTGTGTGGGCATACGTGCGAGCGAATGTGTGCGCGTGTATATCGAAGTACCGAAGCTATTTTTGTTGTGGCATTGAATGTATATATGTTTGTGTGTGTGTGAGTATATATATATATATATATATATATATATATATATATATATATATATATATATATATATATGTCTGCTTTCTTTATTGAGGATTTGTATGTATGTATGCCTTTGTTGAGGTATCTATATTTATACTCACACACATACACACACACACACACACACACACACACACACACACACACACACACACACACACACACACAGGTATAGATGTGAATTTACACATACATGAGGTTTTTAGTGGGGAGAATTGCGCATATATATATATATATATATATCATTGGTAGGAAATTTCATACACACACACACACACACACACACACACATATATATATATATATATATATATGCATACGTATGTAAGGGTTTTAGAAGGAATGTCAAAAAAAAATAACGTACAAACTTTTTCTAATCCAACATGTTTACTATACAAATAAAATATTTTGCTTATGTTACTAGCAATTCTATGCAACTTTTCAGTGTCACTATTGAGGTTTCGAGCCCAGCTTCGAGCATCACGCGTGTCAAGCCACACTAAAGAGCTGTGATACAACGAAACAGTCGGTCAGTGGTTGATATATATGCTTCCTCCACCTGGAGGGTTCAGCTCTCTGACGAAGGAATTAACCATTGCCACTCGCGTAATGTAAAGCTCTTCGAATGAATTGAGCTCCTAGTAGCATTTAAGCGTATATATATAAACAAAACATATGCGTTAAAATCCCTTCACTTACGCTGGGTTTCCTCGTGGCTGTGCGGTAGCATTTCCGGCTGGTGTAAAAGCGAGCTAGGTTTCGATTCGAGCATCTCACGTGTCTATTTACATTGAAAAGATGTTATACAACGAAACAGTCTGTATGTGGATGACAATATATATATATATTTTCTTTTATATTTATTGTCCTAATGTGACCGGTTTTTGTTTTTTCTTAAAGATATATATATATATATATATATATATATATATATATATATATATATATTTGATAAGGAATTGTATACATGTATATTTGCATACACACACACACACACAAATATACATATGTTAATAAGCCAAGTTTATTACAATAGAAATAAAGCATTGCATATATTACCAACATTACTGAGCTAGTCTTTATTGGGAATCTGAGAATTATTTTTTTTATTGCGGACTTTTTGTCCTCATAGACAACAACTATGGAAGGCAGTAATTACTGAGGATACGGTTACAAGACTCAGCATTCCTATCCGAGGTCGCGGTTAATCACCTGAAGAAGGCCAGAGGTGAAATTTGGCTGAAACGTAGTGAAAAGAAACAACAAAAAGAAAACTACCAAGATGAGGACAAAATGTCCGCAATGATAAAAAAAAGAATTACTGAGTTTATTTTTCAACATCGTCACCATTGAGATTGATGCCGCCGTTTGATCAGTGCACAATAGCATAAATCCCCACCCCCTTAAAGAAATGTAGCATCAAGTTACTGGAGCTACGCTTGAAGTTCTGGAGCAACAGTGTCATTTGTGTGAATCCACTTCCTGCATGAAAATCTTCTGAAAGGTCCGCTCATATGATAACTAGAACGTTTCAAGTCAGTATGAAACTGTGAATGAAGTGAAAACACCAACTCTTACGCTTGAATTTTATTTTGAGGCAGAACACAAAGTTTCAGAGTGCTAACTTTGTTGATTAAGGCTGGTTTTGAGCAGGCACAGTACAAAAATATCATATATTTTCAATATAATGTGAATGCGCACATTGTCATGTTTTTAAAAATTAATGTAAGGATTGCTTGAATTAATGCAACTGCAGTTTTCGTAAGGCCTAAAATATGTTAACAGATATAATGCACAAGGATATGTCCTCCCTAAAGAAAGGTGCATCCAGAATGGTGTTAAAACACACTTTGTGGTGGGACTCCAGTTCTGAAACTCTGAGAAGTGTAGAATAACCCTTTTATAATATAACATATTATATATATCTTGCCTTTGGGTTTAGTTAGGCTGAGAACCTTTCGGCTCAGTGCATAGGCTAGTTAGGCACAAACTTGAGCGCAGGTGTTCACGCGCGCGCAGGGAGGATGTGTCATTCAGAGATGTCAAAATAAAAATCCCTGGTAGGACTTGGGGACGTGAATGACGTCATGCACCGGTAGCGTACGCGAAGGATTTGGGGGATTTTGAAAAAGTCAGTTGAGTTGAGAACTAGACTCCTAACGGGAAGGGTCGACTTTCGGGACTCACTGAGGCCAGACGAATTTGTGCGCTACGGGCGCCGCACGTGATGGGGGTGGGGCAGATGGAAAAGCCAGAAAAGAAAGAATGCGTATCTCTCTCCTTATGTCGAAGAACCTTTAAACTCAAAGGTAATAAAAAGTTTCGTACTTGAACTAAGAAGTCGTAAGTGTTTTTCGTGTTTAGGGATTCCTGTGTTCTATGTATATATGTTATGAACATTCTATGTACGTTTCACATATCCGGATATCTGGCTATGGTACACTTTTACTTCCAGGTTCGATTTGATCTGTGATGGTAGTAGCTGATAAGGTCTAATCTTTTATGTATACTTTGAAATTAATTCAAATGAAAATCTAGTTTTGATCCAAAATATCAACTGAGTTTTTCCAAGGATACAAAATTGTAATATAATAATGATAATCAATCAAGTAAAACATAATTAAATTTAATACACAACAATTTATGGTCAAATAATTCAAAGACATGTCAGGAGTGTGTGTGTATGTGTGTGCGATCAGTGACATGTTAAAACAATGAAACTCCCGGCTTTGTTTGAAGAGAGTCTACTTAAACTATGATGTCAGCTGAATTCCCTTTGGTAATCACTAAATGAACACATATACTCATAAACTGTAATTTGTTTTCTTTTTAACAATTATGGGAGAGTACATATTCACCCAACCCTTCCGCTATGAGTAGGATGGGACACAAGGTCAATTTTTAAGCAGATTAGAGTTTTCCTTCTCTTAGACCAGTTGCCTTACCAAGAGTAAAAAGCCCAGTTTGCCCTACTGTTTATCCATAGCTGGAAGGAGAATAGTTGGATTCATACCTTTCCCAAGGGTATTAGTGATGTGAAATATAAACAGCCTTGTCCTGGATTTGAAATCATGTTGCCGTGTGGATTTTCTATGACAGTATTACACCATGAATATCTTACATCTAAATATTGCCCAGTCGGCTGTGGCTGTAGAATACACCGACTGCTTCTCTGCAGAGGGGTAAGACCCTCCCCCAACGAGTGTCCTGGATATGACACTAAACAATCTGATGGTGAGGTTCCAGCAATGCAGGAGCTTTGGGGAATGCGGAGTACCCCTTCATTGCCATCGCTCCCAGGTCCACTCTGGCCCGGAGTGGTAGCACCTGAGAAGGGTCCTATCTATGGGTTAAATAGAACTAAACCGTCCTTCTTTCACTATGCTGATTTTTTCATTTAAACTGCGTATTTATGCTAAACTGAATTGTTTAAAATAGAATCTGTTTTGACATTGGAACTGCGTACTAGTGCTGAACTGAATTGCTCGAAATAGAACTGTTTTTGACGTGTAAACTGTTTACTTATGCTGAACTGAATTATCTCATTATTATCTTATCTTCTTACACGATTAAGTATGTTCTCGTGGATTGTGGAGCCTTTGCTAATGCTAGAAAGTGATATTTAAAAACCAGTAATATGAAAAATATATTTGAGAATGTCCAAATGGATGACGTTCTCTCTTTCTTGAGATTGTCCAGTCGGCTGGGCCTGTAGAATACACCGACTGCTTCTCTGCAGAGGAGTAAGACCCCACCCCATAACGAGTGTCCTAGATATGACACTAAACAATCTGATGGTAAGGTTCCGGCAGTGCTGGAGCTTTGGGGAATGTGGAGTACCCCTTCATTGCCATCGCTTCCAGGTCCACTCTGGCCCGGAGTGGTAGCACCTAATAGGGCCCTATCTATGGGTTAAATAGAGCTAACAGCATACTTATGCTAAAATGAATTGTTTGAGTAAACGGAATAGCTTGAAATAGAAATGTTTTTGACAATTAAACCGTACTTACACTTAAACTGTGTGCTTATGCTTAACTGAATTATTTCAAATAGAACAATTTTTCGACATTAAAACTGTATTTACACTAAACTGAATTGTTACATATAACTGCTTGAATAGTTTGAAATGGAAATGTTTTTGACAATTAAACTGTATACTTATGCTAAACTGAATTGTTTTAAATAGAACAGATTATTCACATAAAAATGGATTTGGCGTTAAATAACCTCCAAAGGTTGATATGCCATAAAACCCAACAAACCAAACCAAACCAAACATCTATATAGATGTGTGTATGTGCATTAGGAAAGTGTATTAGTAATGTGCATGTGTTAATGTGCATGTGTTAATGTTTTCATATGTGAATGTGCAGATATATCAGATCTGATGAAAAATATAAAGAATAAATTTTTAATTTAAAAAAGTTTAAATTTAAATGATTGGTTTGGTTTATGGCATAAAAAAAATGTCGGTTATTTAATGCCAAATCCTGTTTTTACATATACATTAGATATATATAATTTGTAAACACATTTTGCAGATAACCTTCTTAAATAAGCCTGAGCTCTTTTTTGCACACAGTTAAATAAGTAGAATATTCGCCAATAGTCCGGGAGACCGGGGTTCAATCCCAGGTCGAGTCAGACTAAAGACTCAAAAAATGGTACTTGATCCCTCCTTGCTTAACACTCAGGATTATAAAATAAGGATCAAGGGTAAATTGGAGCAATCTAGGGAATGGAGTAGTATCCTCCTCAACACCAAGGTGTGGTAGCTATTGAAAAGGGAGCCCTCGGGTCACCCTCAACTAAGGCTGCCAACTTATATAGCACAATTTAGCATCAGTCATTTGTTTCACCTAATTTGTTCTATTTTATCAATAGATAGGGCCCAATCAAGTGCTACCACTTTGGGTCAGAGTGGGCCTGGAACCGATGTCATTGAAGGGGTACTCTGCATTCCCCAAAACTCTAAGGCTGGAGCCTCAACATCAGATGGTTTAATGTTATATCCAGAGATGCAGAGATGCAGTTGGTGTATTCTACAACCCCAGCTGACAAGGCAATTAATTTAAATGCTTAGATGAGCAACTTATCTAATGAAATGATGGTGCATTGATTTTGCTAGAAGATTCAGTGCCAATTTAATAAAATAATGTAGTTTGTCTTCTTATTTTTTGAACTGCAGATTTTAGCAAAACAGAATCGTGCAAGTAGTGCACCCTTCTTTTCTCACCATGCCACACCCGACGCAAATTTTTCTTGCTCACTAAACTGAAAATTCATCTCAAGTTTGGGAGTTAAGGACAAAGAGGACATTAAAAGAAATATAACTGCACAGCTTCACACCATATCGAAAGAGGTGCTTTGACAAACACCAGACTCACTGAAATAAATGTGTTGAATGCCATGGGAACTATTTTGAAGAAACTTAATGTTTTGTTCTTTGTTCATTTTCTTCTTGGTAAATACAGTTTCAGTTTAGATACTTTTTAAACACACTTCGTATATTTGTCTTTGTATAAAAGATATCATTATTGGTGAATTCACAGATACAAACATACACACACGTTTCGATGAGAGAGAAAGATAAATTCCAATATATATATATATATATATATATATATATATATATATATATATATATATATATAAAAGAGATTTATGGTTCTTACTAGCTCACTTGGTGAGTTAATGGAAGACCTAATGTTGCAGTATTGTTAAATAGTTCTCAATATCAATGATAGAGCATGTGTGTGTGTGTGTGTGTGTGTGTGCATTAGTTTGCACATAGATTTCTGCAGAGGCACATATATAAGTAGGAAGGATTATATTACCGTAAATGTTTACATGTGGTTAGATGTGCAGAAATATATGGATGCATATGTATATATATTCAAACATTATATATTACATTATATACATATAAGGATTTAAAAGACGAATGAAGGTACCTAGACACATGTACACTCATTCACACTGTAAAAATCTCTCTTCATTATAGATGTGAACTCATATGTAATAGAAAAAATATATGTGCATGTGTGTACACACACACACACACACACACACACACACACACATATATATATATATATATATATATATATATATATATATATATATATATATATAGGAGTTGATGTAAGTATGTTTACTTAATTGTATGCTTGTTTTTTAATTGTTTTAGCTTTTTATAGATTTATTTGTTGTTTTTTGCTTAATTTATTTTGCACATGAATGAATTTTTTAGTGCCAGGTCTTTGTCTAGATGCCTTGAAAGAGGGAAGCATCTTTTACAGAATGTTGAATGCAGATTTGTGTTAGGGGCAGGATGGGATAGATTAATCCTCTGAGAGTCTCTCTCTCTTCAGCATAATCATTTGGAGAATGCATCAATATACACAAGAATGCATATGTACATGCATTTATATCTCAACACACACACACACACACACACACACACACACACACACACACACACACACACTGAAATCCAATTCTCTAATGTACACAATTATAAACATTATACACATATAGAGACCAATATGCATTTATAGAAACATCAACATTTATAAATATGTGTATACACATTTTTATACTGGGTATCCCCAAAATGTATATACAGTTAATCTTTCCATGCAAACATAATGTGTTAATTGATATTATGGCAGGGCTATGATCAATTTTATATTGGGGCCCACACACAGCATATGCAAAGGAAAAATTATCATGAGACAGCATCATGAGACACAGAGCACACCAACCATCTAATTTACTGAAAAGAGGAGGTGCTGTTACTGTGATTAGATCTCCAATATCAAGCTCACCTTTTCTTTTGCACTTGCTAAAAGACAAGAACATGATTGAGGTAGATGAACAGGTATCACACTCTAATCCAGTTTGATCTGAGAATCTTACATTTGGCTTATTAGTTGGTTGGTTTAATGGCATGTAAACCCTTTTTAAACAAGTTTATATTGGAGTCATTTTAACAATTATGGTATTCAATTAAAAACAGTTCTTAAATGTATCTTCCCAATCATTTTAAACTTTATACCTAGTTACCATAACAATGTTTCAAGAACCTATGTATTAATAAAAGGCACAGTCATTATAGATAAGTCATCATCAGCATCATCATGTCATGCCGCTAACACGGATATCCCTGACCCTCTCTCGCCACTTTTCCCTGTCGTTCATCGCCTCTGGCAGATTTTCTGGACTACATCCCGTATCCTCACACAGATTCTGTATGTATGTTCTAGTCTGTTGTCCTGCTTTAGCTCGGCCATATGTGGGGGTCCATAGGAGTACATCACTTATGAGCTCATTCCTCCTCCTCCAGCAGTGTCCTGCATGCCTGGTTCGTCTAACTTTGATAGTTTTCGTGATGGGAGGCAGATGGCCGTATAGTTGGTGCTTTGTGGGGTGTTGCCGCCAGGACTTGTTTAATATTGCTCACAGCATTCTTGTGTAGTTGCCGTCTAGCTTCTTCTCGAGCCGTTTTGTTAGCGTCCAAGTGGTGCATTTGCAATTTGAATATTTTCAGTTGTTTGATGAAAATAAGATTTTTACTGATCAGTTTTTCTTTGCTGCATAATTTTTTGTATTCAGTACTTTATTTGATAATTTTTCTGGTATTCTGAACTGTATATTCAGTCTCTTGAGATGTTTTGGTAGCTGGTGACTTCTGGGAACCACAAAAACTAACTTTCAGCTGATCCTGGGAAATTTAATTTTTTTCTTCTCATTGACCACAATTAGACAAGAATAGAAAATGAAAATGTACCATAGCCACAATTAACGCCACGTGCGAAATAGACATATAATGTTCATAACGATAGAATATATAAAGAACATAGGAATCTCGAAATTCGAAAACACGTAACGACTTCTTGTTCAGCTACGAAACCTTTTTATTAACTTTGAGTTAAAGGTTTTCGACATAAGGAGGAGAGACACAATCTTCTATGCTGTCTTATTCATTTGGCCCCCATCTCGAGCGGCCCCCATAGGGCGCAAGTTCGCCTCGCGTCTGCGAGCTCCAAAAGTCGATCCTCCTCGTTTGGCGTCTAGTACTTAACTCTCTAACTTTCTTTCAATTCTCCACAAACCTCTGCGCACTTCCGGTGCGTGACGTCAGTCGCACTCCGTCACCCGTTTTGTCTCGGACTATTGTGACATCTGAGTGACACCTCCATCCGCTCGCGCGCGCCCGCGTTAACACCTGCCTCAATGTTGCACCTAACTAACCCATGTGCTGAGCCAAAAGGTCCTCAGCCAAACTAAACTCAAAGGCATGAACCGAAATCCCTTGGCCATTACGTTACAAAAATACCTAATAACGCAATTACTAAGATGTTAAGATGCCAAATTTAGGCTTATGAGATAGTAAGTAAGAATCAGTAATGGTCACCTAACAAAGTTTTGTAAACCAATAAACAACACCAGGTATTTTTTAAAACTCAATTTAGCAAAGATTTGCCACAAGGCCAAAAGTACGAGCTCTCTAGTGGGGACTGAACCCACAACTTATTTGTGATCATTCGGTTAGAGAGCCGAATGAATGGAACTGCAATGTGCTATTTTTATCAAAATAATCATTTTTAAAATTATAACTTTTTTTTTTTGTTTTTGATTTTAAAACCGAAAATATTTAATAAAAATGCATTACGACACAATTTCTAAAACATCAAATTTAAGAACTTTTGACAACAAGCCACTATGTATTGATGAAAACTATTTATTTGACCCACATAATTATACATTACCTTAAGACTGTATCTTTCTATTTTCTTTTAAATATGCAACATGTTCAGTCAAATCTCATTATGATTCATAAAATCTTCATTGTAGTCGAATGTAGAATGGCCTGCAGGCTGTTCAAGGTCGGTGTCTACCAGGCAGACATAACAGTAAGCAATCACATGATAAGAGATTAATTCATTTCTGGTCAATCAGAAGGTAGCGCTAAGTGAAGCTGTGAACGTTTTCTTCATTTCATCAAAAACATATAAATAACCGTAATATAATTAAGGATGATAATTATTTAAGTTAATTATTTTATTTGTTGCAATAAATTGAAAGAACTTTAAATGGAAGTGTAAGTCAAATGCAAAGGTCATATGGTGCACTTTTTGCATGTGTTGGCAAGACATTAAGTTGACAGGTTGTTTTGGAAATCCCCTCGGATGAATTATTGGAGATTTGTTTTGAAATCATTGTTGAAGGCTGGATATTAAAAAGTAAACATTCTGTCGCCTAACTTTGGATAAGATCAACTAAAGTTAATGGCACATGTTCTTACATTAATATATTATATAAGCAGAGAATTTTTGGAAGTTAGAAGATTTGGGCTGTTGAGTTCGGTGTTCAGAGGCAGAGTCAATAAGTTGAGTTCAGAGATTTGAGCCTCCTGGGGGCAGGGTTGGCAGGGGAGAAAAGTGCAGTCGGTATCTTTATCATTCCTTTTGGAACCAAACCACCTAAATGCACATACACACCAAAGAATAGTCCAAACAATTTATCCATGAACTCAGCACCAGAGAATGGACATTCAACAACTTAATTCCTGTGTAAGCCCTCTGAACTTAATATAAGAAAAAGGAACCCTCTTGAACATTTCTGTAGATAAATTCCACCCCATTTGGAGATTCTATTGTTGTTTCTGAGCATTTCTCCTCCCTCTACTATCAAGCAGTAAGTACAACATTCCTGGTTAGTAAGCATACCTTCTTTCACTCCTTCTTTTTTCCTCCTCCCCTACATTACTATACAGGAAAATTAAAAGTACAAAATAAAAATGTTGAGTGTACTGACTGATGTACTTCCTTCATCCTAAGATATTAGCAAGAAGGTTTTGAAGGTAGTAGCAGGAGACAGAAAGAGTGAGAGAAAGAAGGTAAGAGAGTGAGAGAAAGAGGAAGAGAAGGAAAGAGAGAGATAGAGATATCCATGCAAGTTGAAGTGACAAATAAAGAAAAGGAAGATAAAATTATCCTTTAGTAGTAGAACTAAAAATAAATTCATAGGTCATAAAATAAGTGTAACAGTTTTTCTTGAACAATGTTTACATGGAACTTCTCTTTCAGAAAAATGAAGTGTTGTAGAGTCCATGGATGTGCGTTTGCAATTTGCATATTAAATGAAGCATATTGGCTGTAGAAGCAGAGACACAGCATAGTTACTGCTTACTCTAAGAATGAATCCCTTCGGTTTTCAAATCACGAGGAGCAATTCTGACTGCCACATGTATTTGTAGCAACTAACAATAGGTTGGTTGGTTGGTTGGGTTTTATGGCATATCAACCTTTGTGGTTTATTCAATGCTAAATCCATTTTTATACAAATAATCAGTTCTGTTTCAAACAATTCAGTTTAGCATTAGTACACAGTTTAATTGTCAAAAACATTTCTATTTCAAGCTATTCAGTTCAGTCAAATAGTTCTATTTCAAACAATTTCGTTTATTACAAGTACAGGTTTTATCCACATGCAGTTAAATGTCAAAGGAGTTCTATTTCAAACAATTCAGTTTAGCATAAGTACGCAGTTTAGTTCTATTTGACACATAGGTAGGACCCTATCAGGTGCAACCACTCGGGACCAGAGTAGACCTGGGAGCAATGGCAATGAAGGGGTACTCCGTATTCCCGGAACCTCACCATCGGATTGTTTAGTGTCATATCCAGGACCTCACTGCATAGATGCAGTCAGAAGCCCCAGCTGACTAGGCAAACTAACAGTAGGAAGTACATGCAGAATGTCTACACCCAATGGGCTGTACAGTGGTACTAATACTCAGGATCTGAGTGAATCTGAGGGTAGTGGCTATGAAAGGGGGACTCCACACACCCAATAGCTTCAAAACTAAAGTCTCACCACTGTGCATATTTTTGTGAGCATCTTACCCCTCAGCAGTGAATGTAGCCAACAGGAAGATGATTGATTAGATATATTGGTCTTATATTGGCCAGACTATGCTAAGCTTAACTGATTTGTAAATGTTACTAAAAATGAATTATTAACTCAATGATTAATTAAAACCGATAAGGATTATCAGATGAATTAAAACTTGTAATAAAACAGTAGTAATGATGAAGAGAATATGAATGCAGAGCGTTAGAATGAGAAGCAAATTAATAAAATGGATCAAAGCAAGTAAAGTTGACAACCTTAGTTGAGGGTGACCAGAAGGCTTCCTTTTCGACTGCTACTACACCGAGGTGTAGGGGAGGGCGCTACTCCTTTCCCTGGATTGCTCCACTTTACCTTTGATATGTACCTTATATTGCTGAGTGTTAAGCAAGGAAGTATCAAGTACCATTTTTAAAGTCTTTGGTATGACGCGACCTGGGATTGAATCCAGGTCTCCAGGAACATTGGCGATCATTCTACCCACTAGGCCAATGAGCCAGTTTAAGTAAAGTTGGCGACTGTCGTTCAGTTCGACCAGACGGCTCCCTTTTCAAAACAAGTACTAGAATAATAATGACAATAATAATAATGGGTGTATTATCTTAGAGTGTATTGATAAGAAGCAACAATTATAAGATATCGTAAAAGTAGTGATAAAATAATAGTTGTGAAATTGCTTCTTAAAAAAATTTTTTTTTAAATATCTTAATCCAATTATTCGTATTTAATAACCCCTCCGCTCGGGCAGGATATGACACAAGGTCAATTTTTTTAAGCATAGTTTAACAGGTTTGAATTCAGAGTTTTCCTTCTCCTAGACTAGCTGCCTCACCAAGGCTGAAGAACTCAATCTCCCCTACTATTTACCCATAGCTGGAGGGAGAATAATTGGATTCATACCTTTCCCAAGGGTATTTAGTGCTATGTGAAATGCAGTCAGTCTCGTTCAGAACTCATGTCGGCGTGTCCATTTCCTACGATGATAAGCATTACACCACGGGCATCTTAATCCAATTATTACTTGATAGAAAAAGTAAAGAGGTCATAGAAAATGAACGAGGAAGATTTTACAAGATGGCTACAGATTATGCTGCATTCAAAATTGAATCTTCCAATGAATGGTGATGATCATGTTCTCATGATATGAGTTCTGTAAGAATATGTTACAGCAAGTTCAAGTCTTGTCAGAATGTGGCCATACCAACTGTGGATCACACGATATTACCAGCTAAACAATTCAACTTGATGTTGTGCTTGTTATTCATAACAAGATTAGTCAGCTACAAAGAAAAAAAAAAGAAATATCCCAGCTGACCCTAACACTGGTTTCTCAAACTGACTCTTCTTGTGACCAACTATAGTGTATGGTGGGTGAAGCCATCCATCATGGTCCTGCACAACCACTTGTCTGTCCAATTCCTAACTACTTTCTTGAATATATGGTGCCCTGGCATCCAGAAAAGAAAGCCACTTTTTCTATATGAAAACCCTCAAAACTGAAGTGTTTAAAAAAATGATTTCTAATTAACTGACCTCTTACTATATTAGCATCCAAAACTTGGGTTTATCATGGAAATTAGATAACTAACTCTTTCAATTTCAGTGAGAAATCCTTCTCTTTCTGTTTTATTTTCTATGAGAATTTACCAACTGTTGTAGCCCTGGAAAGGGTCACTAATAAAAATGCAAACACGGATATTAGATAACAGATTATATTACATAAGAAAGGTAGACTTACATAGAAAAGGTAAGAAGTTTCTTACTGGTCAGATGACGCCGATATTGATCTGCGATTTGTTGCTCGCCCCTCCTAACGGCAAGTGTGGCACAAGGCCTTTTTAGGCGGGTCTGGGCGCAGGGCCGTAGCCCACATGCGCCCGGCATTTCCCAAAAATGCCTACGGCATTTCCCTTATTAGGGGCGCCTCAGGCGCCGGGCGATTAACCCAACCTCCCCGAAGGGAGTAAAAGCCTGGGGGAAAGGCCCCTGAGGCCGGAGGAAATCTCCAGGTACCGAGACACACTCGGCCAGATCCGTGCCGCAGATAACACGGCCGGCCGAAGCGCTACCCGCCAACTGGTGAGGTTCAGACCGACATTGATCTGCGATATTTGTTGACCGCCCCACCCAACGGGCAAGTTTGGCACAAGGTCTTTTTTATGGTGGGTCCAGGTGCAGGGCCGTAGCCCACACGCGCCCGGCATTTCCCAAAAATGCCTACGGCCCCGTCGGCATTCCCCTGATTAGGGGCGCCTCAGGCGCCGGGCGATTAACACAACCCTCCCGAAGGAGGTAAAAGCCTGGGGGGAAAGCCCCCTGAGGCCGAAGGAAATCTCCAGGTACCGCAGATAACACGGCCGGCCGAAGTGCTACCCGACACCTGGAGAGGTGTCAGACCGATAGTGATCTGCGGTATTTGATGCACGCCCCACCTTACGGGCATGTATGGCACAAGGCCTTTTTTTTGGTGGGACCGGGCGCAGGGCCGTAGCCCACACGCGCCCGGAGTTTGCTAAAAATGCCCTCGGCCCCGTCGGCATTCCCCTTGTTAGGGGCGCCTCAGGCGCCAGGCAATGAACCCAACCCCCCTCGAAAGGGGGTAAAAGCCTGGGGGAAGGCCCCCTGAGGCCGAAGGAAATCTCCAGGTACCGAGACACACTCGGCCAGATCCGTTCCGCAGATAACACGGCCGGCCGAAGTGCAACCCGACACCTGGAGAGGTGTCAGACCGAGAGTGATTTGACTCTCTGGCCGCGAAATCTCCCAGTACTAATAACGGTGAGAAGAGTCCATTATGGTTAGATGGGTAGGCTTCGACAACACCAACCTACCTAACTTGTTCAGTTATACACACATATTCACACTTATGCAGCCCAATTGGCTGGAGTATTAGAATATGCTGACTGCATCTCTGCAGAGTTGTAAGACCTCCCCAACAAATGCCCTAGAGTTTTGGGGAACGTGGAGCACACCTTCATTGCCATAACCTGTTAGAGCCCAATTTATGGGTCAAATAAAACTATTAGTGTTATACAATAGTACTTGAACTTATTTAACTGTATACAAAGAATATATAGCAATACTTGAAACCATTTAACAATGTGCAAACAAATGAACACTAGTTCATTTAAAAGAATTACCTACAGATGTTCGTTCACAAATTATATATAATGTATGTATGTATAAACAGGATTTGACATTAAATAACCTACAAGGGTTGATATGCCATAAAACCCAACCAACCAACTAACCAAATCATGTATGTGCATTGACATACATTATCTATCACCCCACACAATACAGATACCTTCTCACCCACATTCATATACATCGATATATGCTATTCCTATATGCATATATGTACACAGAGATATGTTCACACTTATCTATTATTATTATTGCACTTCAATAAATGCAGCCAGGAACAGAAGAGCTTACAGTATCACAAGAAGGTATATTTTTATTTCTAATTTCCTAAATGTTATGTTAATTGAGTGGATCTAAACAATTTTTTTACTTCTTGACCCCCTACACTGCTCCAGAGCTAAGAGAATTTTAATAACCTCACCACCACCTTTCTGTATCATTTTGTCCCCCAAATCGTCCATAAAGTTTGCTGTAGACATTAAAAACTTAACTCTTTAATGTTTATCAACTTATCTTTTTCTTTCTGTTTTATTATCTGTTAAAATCTGCCAATCTTCTTCACTTGTTTAGTTATCCTTTTGATACTACTATACACACATATTCATGTACATTTAACTACATATATGCAATCTATGCCCCCACATTACGATACAGATATGTTCACACTCATATTGAATTCTTCCCTCTTTCTATATATCTTTTTGTTTCCTACATTGTAGTTGACACCTCTTCTCACCAACCTTTTCCAGGAGTTGTTTAAAGTTGAAAATGAAATTTAAGGTTATGCAGTTTATCAGTTTGATGACATAAGTGATGATTATCCAAAAAAGAAGACTCATAATGTGAAAACAGAAACAGTAACACATACTTTTTTTTATTTACATTTAACAAGAATATTTAGAAGATTCTTATAATTAGTGTATTTATAGAACAAGAAAAGTTGTGAATTTTTTTATTATTATTTGTTTCTTATGCCTCTTTGGCCATCTTCCTATTTAACTATTTTCTTATATCAACCTTTTCAAAGGAAAAAAATCTTTGCACAGATCATATATACTATTAATACAAATCAAATCCTCTTAAATAATTCATCTATTAGTTACCCAAAATGTCTTCAAAAATTCTTGGGGGTTGTCCTCATGAGGTAATGGTTAAAATGATAGACAGTAGAATAGTAGTAAACGAGTTCGTACTCCTGTCGCGCTATTACGTTCACTTTCTGACAGAATGGGAAAGGTATGAACCCTCTTATCCTCCCAACTATGGGTTAAATAGTACAACTACTGTTCTTCTAGAAGGATGGCTTTGGCATTAAATAACCCACGAAGGTTGATACGCCATTAAACAAACAAACAAAACAAACCAATCAAAAATTCTTTTATTTACCATTTCTTCTAAAATCATTCAATTTGATTTCTAATTTTTTTATACTATTACTGCTTTTGATTTGATTAGGCGATTTGTTTCCAAAATACATCACTTGGTTAGCAAAAAATCCACTTGGTTAGTAGACCTAGTTTTTGAAATCTTTCTTGACAGTGAATTTCCAGTTCAAGGAGAAATATTGAAAAAATGTCGACCATAATTAGAAATTCCATTAATTATTTTGAAAGTTTCCGTTGGTTCATCTTTTCTTTTTCTTTTTAGTAAAGTTGTTAATCCTAATTTCTCTAATCTCTCCTAATAACTGTAATCTTTTACTCTTTTTACGATTAATCAAATCAGGCAAACGATATCTGAATACATCTGAAGGTTGTTTTTTTTTTAATAATTAAACAATTAAGACAACACAATTCTATTCTCAACCATGGAACACTTTTTGCTCTTCTTACAGAAATTCTAGTTTCCCCTCACACACACCAAATATTTGAATAGACTCTCTGTGGGGCATCTTCATTCAGAATCACTGCTCTAATTAGTGTGATGCGTTTATCAAAGCAGATTATTTTTAGAAAAAAAATTTAAATATAAATAAAATGATAGATTCACTCTCTCAGACCAAAGCCAATAGAATGATGTATCTGTGTATCAGGTAAATATACAGTGAATATAAATGTATAATGAATGCGATTTCCTAACCTGTTGACATAAGATTATACAATATTTATCATATTTACCCAACCCCTCCACTCGGTCAGGATATGACACAAGGTCAATTTTCTAAGCGGAGTTTAACAGGTTTGAGTTCAGAGTTTTTCCTTCTCCTAGATTAGTTGCCTCACCTAGGCTGAAGAACCTAGTCTGCCCTACTATTTACCCATAGCTGGAGGGAGAATAATTGGATTCATACCTTTCCCAAGGGTATTTAGTGCTATGTGAAATGCAATCAGTCCAGGATTTGAACTCGTGTCGCCGTGTCCAATTCCTGCGACGATAACCATTACACCACGGGCACCTCCAAGTTATGCAATATTTATGCATTCACGAGGATATGAATGTACATCGTTACTTATGTTCTTAATTCTATCACAGCTGAAACGATTGCATTATGGTTTAGTCCCATTCAAGCATCTATATCTTACTGTTGTTTATTTTAGTTCCGGGAGACCTAGGTTCAATCCTAGGTCGCGTCACACCAAAGACTTTAAAAAATGGTGCTTAATACATCATTGCTTAACCATCAGCAATATAAGGTACATATCAAGGGTAAAGTGGAGCAATCCAAGGAAAGCAGTAGCGCCCACTCTACACCTCAGTGTAGTAGCTATTGAAAAGGGAGCCTTCGTGTCGCTCTCGACAACAGTTGCCAACTTTACTTTTTTATTTTGGTTGTTATATTCACAACTTGACTTCTATTGTACCCTCAGTCTTTCATAACATTTCTGCCATAGTACTCACCAGACTTCTTCAGGTGTCTTCACATTCTTCAGCAAACAGTTGTGATAATCTATCATGGAACTTCAAGCAAATTTTATTATGAAAGTGTATTTGATACTTACCAAAATGCCTCATAGTTGTGTAGCAGAAAGAAACTTGAATTTTTGTTTGGTGCGTAATTTAATTTGACCGTTAGAGTCGCCGAACATTTTCCCCCAATCAGGACGACTTGTCCTATTCAGCACGAACCATATTTCCTAGCAGCACCAAAAATTGAA
The DNA here is from genome assembly GCA_963585895.1 of Sepioteuthis lessoniana. Taxonomy (NCBI): domain Eukaryota; kingdom Metazoa; phylum Mollusca; class Cephalopoda; order Myopsida; family Loliginidae; genus Sepioteuthis; species Sepioteuthis lessoniana. Next base: position 73,665,791 of record OY757929.1, read on the forward strand.
CAAAACCCGCGAATCTCTCTCTCGCTCAGAAATCCCCAAGGGGAACGGGCGTCTATTCGTCTGTTCCTGAATAGCAGTAGCAGCCTCAACCATTATGAGGAGAGCCATCTAGTTTACGGACCCCCTTGGGTCTATTCTTCTAGACCAAGGGATCCTAGTTAAAAACAAATTAGATGATACACTCTAACAACTTCCTACCTTCTTTCTTTTCTACGAGGCTCGCAGCATACCAGCGTAAACACCTTACTTCATGCTGCCATTAAAACCTTGATACAAAAACCTAAAGACGTCTTCGTTCTTCTTCAGCCACTTTTATCTTCCATCGCTATAGTTGTAGCCTTGTGACACACTCTATAATCTGACTTGTCCTTTCGTTAAAGCAAAAAAAAAAGCTTTCAGAATTGGTAATATTGTCGGAATTTGTTTAGAAACATAAATCTGGTATAAAGGCATAAAAATTGAAAAACAAAATAGGTAATTAGTTTTTAAGTATACTCTACGGCATGTACGCACGTTTCCTAGATATGACACTAAACTGTATCTGATGGTGATGTTCCAGTTCATCGTGGAGTACCCCTTCATTGCCATGACTCCCATTTCCCCTCTAATACGGAGTGGGTCTCATCTATAGATCAAATAGATCAGTTTAAAAATTATTCATATTTTTTAGGACTGTGTGCAAAAAAAAAACTCGATAGGAACGACTACACAAAAAATTTCAATAGAAATGTACAATAAATGTAAATTTCTAACCTCTAAGCATAAAATAACCCTTGATTGGTTGAAATACTGTTAAAATCAATCAATTAATCGACCAATTAAATGCACTCGTATATAAGCACATACACGTATGTGTGCACACACATGCACACACACACACACGTACACATCCACACACACATGCACACACATATACACACACATACACACATGTACAAGGTGATTCAAAAAGATGTTGGTAGAATTTATCCTACAGTCTAAGTCATAGGGCAATATTCCCTGATTACATTATTTGACAATTAAAATGGTTGTATTTTTTCTCGACTCATAAAAGCATACTTATTCATATTTACCAACCCCTCCGCTCGGATAGGATATGACACAGGGTCAATTTTTAAGCGAAGTTTAACAGGTTTGAATTCAGAGTTTTCCTTCTCCTAGACTAGTTGTCTCAACCTGGCTGAAGAACCTAGTCTGCCCTACTATTTATCCATAGCTGGAGGGAGAATAGTTAGATTCATACCTTTCCCAAGGGTATTAGTGCTATGTGAAATGCAATCAGTCTCGGCCAGGATTTGAACTCGTGTCACCGTGTCCATTTCATACGACGATAACCATTACACCACGTGCATACTTATTATTGTTTCACCTATATGATCATACAAAGAGAAACATGCATTCATTTTTAGACATATTTTGCGTATAAATTTACAGTAATTATGTGTTTGCTTTAAATACTGTGTAAATGTTTTGGATCAAAGCATAAATAAACAGAATTTTAAAATTTTTCGTCTATTTGAACCAGATAAAAATTTGAACGGATGTTGAATTTTGGTGCTACAAATTCTAAAAAGTCAGTTTGTTTATACGAGATACTTTCTTTCACAACTTTTGTAGTCCAAATTTTGGGGAGTATTTTATACGTGAGTATATAGTCATCATCATCATCATCATGTCGTGCCACTAGCACGGATATCCCTGACCCTCTCTCGCCACTTTTTACCTATCGTTCATCGCCTCTGGCAGGTCTTCAGGGCTACATCCCGTATCCTCACATAGCTGCTGAATGTATGTTCGTGCTGGTCGTCCTGCTTTTGCCCGGCTATATGTGGGGGTCCATAGGAGTACATCACTTATGAGCTCGTTCCTGCTTCTTCGGCAGTGTCCTGCATGTCTGGTTCGTCTGACTAGGATAGTTTTCGTGATGGGAGGCAAGTGGCCGTATAGTTGGTGTCTTGTGGAGTGTTGCCTCAAGGACTTGTTCAATATTGCTCGCAGCATTCTTGTGTAATTGCCGTCTAGCTTCTTCTCCAACCGTTTTGTTAGCGTCCATGTAGTGCATCCATACAGCAGTATCGATACGACAGCTGCCTGAAAGAAACTGCGTCTTATTTTATTGGTTAGGTCTGATTTCCATATGATCGATAGCCTATTGATAGCTGTCCATGCCTTCGTTAGCCGCGTGTCGATGTCCTTTTCGGTTGATGAGACGCTGCTTCCTAGGTAAGTGAATTTGTCTACTAGTTTAAGAGGGGTTCCTTCTCACTAGAAGGAACCCCTCTTAAACTAGAGATGTCATCTGTTTTATTATACCACATATATTCCGTTTTTTGTGCATTGACATGGAGGCCTATGCCTGCGGCTGCTCGTTCCAAATTATGCAGTAGTGTTTCGGCTTGGTTGGGTGTATTTGCCAGTATCGCTATGTCATCGGCGTAGTCGGCGTCGGTAATTGTTTTTGCGGGGTATCTTCTGCTTTATGCACCTATAATTACAGTTATATGAAATCCCCCAGTCTTAATTCCCGAAAAAATTGCATTCTGCTTATAAATTTCAAGAGCCCCTGATAGTTTGGTTTGGTTTCTTTGTTTAATGGCATATCAACCTTTGAAGGTTATTTAATGCCAAAGCCATCCTTCTAGAAGAACAGTAGTGGTACTACTTAACCCATAGCTGGGAGGATAAGGGGGTTCATACCTTCCCTAAGGGTATTTGCCCGAAAGTGAACGTAATAGCGTGACTGGAGAACGAACTCGCTTACTACGATTCCGCAGTCCATCGCTTTAACCATTACACCACGATGACACCCCCCACCCGATAGTGGTTAAGATCAAAAGAGCACATACTGAAAATTTAATGATGTGGGTAAAAATCTACATCACTGATAGAAAAAAAATCACTTTCAACTTTTTTGTAAACTTAAAGTGTAAAGGTTATTAGTATACGCCTATTTGTATCTTTAAGAATAATCTAAATACAAGCTGACCAAAAGATAGGTACATTTTTGGAGACTAATACATATATACGACAAGGTCTCTTTGAAAAATGTCTATTCATTTAATATTAATGAAAAAAACTGACTATCACTGACAATAGCCGCTTAGACTATTTCAAATTACCCATTTTAGGACATTGGATTTACATTCTTTTTTTTCTTTTTTTTTTTTGTGGAGTACCATCAGCAGCAATTTCCTACTCTCATTAATTATTAATCTCATCAGCTACTTGAAATCATTTTTCTTTCAATGGAAATTTCTCTCTGAATCTTTATCCTTGATTCGTTATTCATCCTTTCCTATCTTTTTCTTTTTTTTTTTTTTTTTTTTGTTCTTCAGTTATTTCCTTCTCTCGTCTTTTTTCACTTCTGTCTTCTCCCTTCTATTATCTTTTTTGCTTATGTTTTCTTCCTTTTCTCATTTTATTTCATTTCTATCTTCTCGTTTCGTTCATCTTTTTCACTTCTGTCTTTTGTCTTTTCACATCTTTTTTTTTTTTACTTTGGTCTTTTCTCTCTTCTCATCTTTTCTTCACTTTAACCTGCTGTCTTTTCTCATTGTTTTTTCACTTCTGTCTTCTCCCTTTTCCTACTTTTTTTTTTTTACTTCAATCCTCTCGTTTTTCTCATCTTTTTTTACTTCAGTCTTCTTCATTTTTGCATCTTTTTTTTTTTTTTTTACTTCTATCTTCTTGTTTCTCACATTTTATTTTGACATCTATCTTTTATCTTTTTTTTTTATCTTTTTAATTCTATCTTCTCCCTTTTCGGATCTTTTTCACTTTTGTCTTCTCGTTTCTATCATCTTGTTTTTTACTTCTATCTTTTATCTTTTTTCATTTTTTTTTCACGTCTGTCTTCTCCCGTTTTTATCTTTTTTTTACCTCAGTTTTCTCTCTTTTCTCACCTTTTTTTTTACTTCTGTCTTCTCGTTTCTCTCATCTTTTTTTTACTTCTATCTTTAATCTTTTCTCATCTTTTTTTTCATCTCTGTCTTCTCCCTTTTCCCTCCTTTTTTTTACTTTAATCTTCTCGTTTTTCTCATCTTTTTTCACTTCCGTCTTCTCCATTTTCGCATCGTTTTTTCACTTGTCTTCTCCCTTTTTTCTTTCTTTTTTTTTTACTCCCATCTTTTATCTTCTCGCATATTTTTTTCTTCTGCCTTTTGATTTTTCTCATATTTTATTTCACTTCTGTCATCTCCCTTTTCTCATCATTTTTTTTTTACTTCTGACTATTCCATTTACTCATCTTTATTTTACTTCTGTCTTCTCTTTTCTCTCGAGTTATTTTCTGCCTTTTAATTTTTTTTTTGTTCCAACTTACTTTCTCTTCCCTTTCTTCTTCTAATCCTTTCCTTTTTGTAATTATTCTGTTGTTTGAACAGGTTGTGCAACTAATATACATGTATAAGATAACATTTGGTTTAGATATGTTGTATGTTTAAAAAGTCTTGAGACTAAAGTTGGATTTACCAATGCAGAAATGAAAAATGAAAGAATCATTAATTTTCCTCAAAGAAATTCACTTGGCATTCAAATTACTCTGGAGAGTTTTCTATTGGTCAAAGTACCTTAAAACATTTTTCTTTTGATATGGCTTTGTTTAGTTTATTTGTCTATTTGCTTTAATGATTATTTTATTGATAATTAAAAATACATTTTAATATTGCATTGATGTATCTGTAACAATAAAAACCATCGAGAATAATTGAGAAAGTTATCAATTCTCAGAGAATAAATCAAGAATTCTTACATCCACAAGATATATATATATATATATATATATATATATATATATATATATATATATATATATATATATATATATATATATATATATATAATTATTGTTATTTGATATATAATGTTCTTATACTTATTTTATCAAGAGATTGAAAAAAATTTTAATATTGTTGTCTTGTATATGGAGCAATCAAACTTTTATTGTCATCAGTTTTCATAGAGTAAATCATGCATACTTACTTCAAAAATATATATATATATATATATATATATATATATATATATATATATATATATATATATATGCATTCAGATATCTGTGTATATATATAATTATTTTTATTCAATATTACATGATATTCTTATAATTATCTTATTAATGAATGAGAAAAAAGTTTTGATATTGCAGTGTTGAATCTGTAACAATCAAAATTTTAATGACTCATCAGTTTTCATGGATTAAATCAACCACTCTAACACTAAGAAAAAATGCATATATGTATCTATATATACCTATATATGTCTGTATCTGTATATATATATATATATATATATATATATATATATATATATATATATAAACATATACATATATATATATATATATATTGTACCCGGAATTTAATATATATATATATATATATATATATATATATATATATATATATATATATATATATAATTACTATTAATCAATATCATTTGATGCTCTTATAATAATTTCGTTAATGAATTACAAATAAGTTTTAATATTGCATTGTTGCTATTGCAATATTCACATTACCACCTGTTCTTAAACATGATTAATTTTTGTTTTTTTTTATTGACAACATAATTATTACTTTGTATTATTTTTTATTGTTTAATCATTCTTTCAATCCATTTCCGCCAGCCCCTTGTCAGTCTATCTCATCTTTTTATTTTTATGTTTCTCTTTATTTTTCAATTTATCCCAAACTTGAATTTGAAATATCTGCTAGTGCTGTTTCCACATTGTTTCTATAAGGGTTGACATGTCACTCTTATGGCCACTCTAAGTTGAATGCAATCTTTTGCAAACAGATAATAAGCCTATGAATATTTATGGCCTACTGCAATTTCCTGGCCTTCTTTGCTACTTTCACTTTCACTTTGAATATATTCTTTGCTCTTTTTTATGGGCTTTCTTGTCTTGCTTATGTTTCTTGTTTATTTTGAGTGGTTTTCACTATTTATGGGCTTTGGGGGACATAAATTCCTTTGACTAAGATTGAACACACATAGATACACATGTTTCCCCTCTCCCTATCCATGTTTACATATATAAGTGTATACACAAATGCAGATATCCATATATGCATGCATACACACATATATGATTAATGTAAAAACTCTCAGTGCCAATGTTAGGAAAATCTTAGAAGTGTCTTTGTAGTATACTCAATTCTTTATTGTTTATGCTTGAATGTACTTTCATAATTTTAATGGAAAGCAATTATTTTACTTAATTTTAAAAAAAGGGATGGATGGCGTGAGAGCATCAAAGGAATCTATGCTATCAACCAGCCTTGAGGTGGCGGTAGTGGTGGTGATGATGATGGTGATAGTGGTGCAGCTAATGATGATGATGGTGGGAGTGGTGGTAGTGATGATGGTGGTAGTGATGGTGGTGGTGATGGTGGTGGTAGTTTTGATGTTGATGATGATAAAATATACTTTCAATTATGTTTACTCTCAACATTTTAATTGATTTTGTCATACATCATCATCATCATCATCATCATGTCGTGCCGCCAGCACGGATATCCCTGACCATCTCTCGCCACTTCTCCCTATCATTCATCGCCTCCGGCAGGTCTTCTGGGTTACATCCTGTGTCCTCACATAGCTGCTGTATGTAAGTTCGGGCTGGTTGTCCTGCTTTTGCTTGGCCATATGTGGGGATTCATAGGAAAGATGATCAATGAGTTTGTAGCCTATAATTAGCATAAATAGTTGTTGCATAATATTTGGTTTGGTTTGGTTTCTTTGTTAAAAGGCATATCAATCTTTGTGTTGGGTTGTCTCCCCTAAAGATGAACTCACCCTTATATGACATATACTGGCTAAGCTCTCTTCTAAGCAATCACGATAAGCCGTTTCCAAGAACGGATGTAATGTTCATGATTGTGTTAAGCTGAGGAGAGGTTTCTCCCAGCTATTGTTTATGTATGTACTATTTTCCTTCAATATATTTCTAATCACTCATTTCCGAGTCATGTCATCATTTGAACCTCCCCTTGACCATAACACTTTCTGGATTATTTAATGCCAAATCCATCCTTGTAGGAGAACAGATGTGGTACTATTTAACCCATTTGGTGGTGATAAAGGGATTCATTCATTTTTCCTTTGGGTATTAGTCCAAAAGTAAATGTAATAGTGGAAATAGTTGGAATTCTCATTGCTCTAGTGGGTAGAGTGTTCGCCAATGGTCCAGAAAACCTTGGTCCAATCCTAGGTCGCGTCATACCAATGACTTTAAAAATGGTACTTGATACAGCCTTGCTTAAAACTCAGCAATATAAGGTACGTATCAAGGGTAAAGTGGAGAAATCCAGGAAAAGGAGTAGCACCCTCCCCTTCACCTCAGTGTAATAGCTATTGAAAAGGGAGCCTTCTGGTTGCCCTCAACTACAGTTGCCAACTTTACTTTAGTTACAATGTTGCAGTCCAACATGTTAACTACTTCTCCAAGGGGACTCACCTGCATTATATTTGATATATATGATTAGTAAAGTTGTCTCCCTTAGTCGAGGGTGACCTGAAAGCTCCCTTTTCAATAGCTACTACACCGAGGTGTTGGGAAGGACACTACTCCATTCCCTGGATTGCTCCACTTTACCCTTGATACGTACCTTATATTGCTGAGTGTTAACCAAGGCAGCATCAGGTACCATTTTCTGAGTCTTTAGTATGACTTGACCTGGGATTGAACCTCAGTTTCCAAGACCATTGGCGAACACGCTACTCATTAGGCAACCACTAAATTAAGTGCATTGACAAAGAAAAACATATAAATAAAATAAACATATAAAATAAACATAAAATGACATATAAATAAACATATAATAAAAATTTACACTATTACAATGACTATTTAAGAACAGTCATTACTATTAGCTGCTTTTTATTGCACCTTTTTTTTTAATAGCACCGTCTTTCAAATATTAGTTCTTTTACACCGAGTCTATTCTACTAGTCACCTATAGGTGGGGAGGAAATAGTTGGATTCATGCCTTTCCCTTGGGCATTAGTGTACAGTGAAATGCAAACAGCCTCAATCAGGTTTTGAAATCTGGTTGCCTTGTCCACTTCCTAAGATGGTAAACATAAAACCATACATGCTTCCATTCAGATTACACTCTGCATGCCTTCTTTTAGATCAATAATTCTATGACTATGGGAAACCATGCTCTCTAGAAGCAGCAATAATGGATAAGCTCCCTATAAGAGGTGAACTCTTATTGCCTTTTGCCATAAGGTAGTGTCATTTTCCATACCAGCTTTATTGTTATAGCTAGGAGTGTTAATGGTATATTAAAAGTTGAAATAAGACTGGTAAACTCACTCTTTATTCTGTTCTCTGATTTGCCCGTGCTATCTTTGTTTTTATTGTTTTTACATACTTGTAGAGTTGAAAAAAATATCATAAGAATAACTGCAAGGATCTGAGACTTGATTTTATACTTGGCGTGGACAAGTACTTCGGCTAGTATTATAGTAATCTTTTACACTGTTGTTTTGTAAGAAATGTATCAGATCAATGAATTCAGAGAGCTGTGTGGTGTGATGACCTGACCTATTGATGTCCCAAATGTCCTCAGGGGCAGAAGGAAAGGAAATGCAAAAAAAAAAGAAACGTACAGAAAAAAAATATTCTTCACATCAGTATCTTCGATTTTGATTATTGTTTTCTTCTGTCTTTTGATTTTAGTTATTTCATCTTTATCCAAATTCACTTAGGTTGTCTTTTCTATGACAGTGAGAAATTAGAGACAATAATAAAGAATAATCTGAGCCTTGAATTCTTTTTGCCTCCGGGAAACTTGATTCATTCAATCAGATATGTCATCATCTAAGCTAAAAAGGACATTTGGTTTGCAAAAGTCCAAATTCAAATCCTAAGTCATCCTTTACTTCATCTCTTAATCTCTTCAGAGCCATGTTTCTTGTCATTATTTATTTAATACTAATAATATTAATTCTATTTTTTTTTTCAGACCAAGCATTATTAACCATTATTGTTAATTTCGATTATTACAACAACTTGCAATCCATTGTATGTCATGATGACATCCTGCTGATTTTTTTCATCCAGTTTTCTTAATTTTGGGACAAATATTGCCAATTTTCAAAAGGAATGTTCATGATTTGAATAATCATTTTCATCTTAATTTTTATTTGATATTGTTACTTAATTTGCAATAAAAAGCAACTAAAAATACAAAGATGTAGAAAAATACGAATCAAAATCAATAATGATAAGGATTAACAATGATTTTAATGTACAATCTAAAGTCAAAGAAAAATTACGTATTCACCCACTGTTTCTAACATAGACAGGATGTGGCACAAGGTCAATTTTTAAGCAGAATAAAGTTAGTTTGAATCCATGGCAGATAGTTATGAAGTTCCAATGGTCATGTAAACTAAGTTCTCAGCAACTGTGATGATTCTGGGAACCAGGAGGAATAAGGAATATGTCTTGCCTCCTCATTTTTTCACTGGGCCTAAGATTCTACACAGAAGTCTTAGAGAAAGTTATCAGGCTCTTGGGTAGACAGAGTATGGAATAAAAGAGCATACATCTTCCAACAAGGCTTTGGTCCATTTCTAAAGGTTAGGAAAATCCAAGCCTGGATATATGTCAATTTCCATGATCATGTTCTCCGAAATACATAACCTCCTAGCTCACCAGACCTCAATCCAAAGGACTATTATGCATTGAGCGTTTTTGAGAGAGAGGTTGATCAACACCCCCATAACACCATCTCTCAAGTCCACTATAACCAGCATAAAATTGATGAAGATCATCTGATTTGGGCAGTTGCATGCTTCCATCTCCAGACTGAAGTAGCCATCAATGTTTATCGTAGATTGATGGAATAGGTGTGAGAAAAGGATTCTCAAGATTATTTCTACCCATTTGTTTTCAAATACAAATTTTCTTTGACATACCTAATTTTTTTCTAAATTCATGTAAATGACCTAAAAAAATTGATGCACCCTACATCCATAGCCAGGGTGGGGAGAAAAGATGGATTCCTCTTTTCTAAGAGCATTAGCACAAAGTGAAATGCAAATGAGCTTGTCCAGGATTTGAACTTGGTTTGACAACTCTATTTTCTTATGGCAATAACTGTTAAACATATCTCCTTAATGACAAAGTAAACAGACATCATTTTTAGAAGGTTCCAGAAATAATAATAGACCAGATCTGGTAACCATGAGAAAAGAAAGGCACTGATAAAAAGCTCTCCCCATTTCTCTTATAGATGCCATGAAAAGAGATATACTGCATGTCCCCCAATGACCTGATAACTTATGGGAAACATTCATCTATCCACAGATGATACAAGAGGAACTTCAAAAGTAACATCATCCATTTATTTCAATGAAAATCTAGCAGACACAAGGACCCAAATAACATCATTGCATAGAGCAAGTTTTCTGCAACAAATCATAGTCACCATTCATTTTGTATTTTTGCGATCAATGAACAAGAGTCTACAAGCCTAGTTGGCTGGGGCTGTTGAATACACCGACTGCATCTCTGCAGAGGTGTAAGACCCCACCAATGAGTGTCCTTAATATAACACTAAAAAAACAGATGGTGAGGTTCAAGTAATGCTGGAGCTTTGGGGAATGCAGAGTGCCCCTTCACTGCCATCACTCCTATGTCCACTCTGGCCTTGAGTGGTAGCCCCTTATAGGGTATCTATGTGTCAAATAGAACTAAACTGTGAACTTACACAAAATTGAATTGTTTGAAATAGAACTGTTTTTGTATGCTAAACTGAATTGTTTGAAATAGAACTGTTTTTGACATTGAAACTGTACTTATACAAAACTGAATTGTTTGAAACAGAACTGTTTATATGTATAAAATCAATTTGGCATTAAATAACCAATAATGGTTGATATGCCATAAAGCCAAACCGAACCAAACCAAACCAAACCAAAGAGTCTGCATTCTGCCCTCATAACACCTATGGAACTGACCCATACTTTCAATTGTGTTATCAGGAAAATACTGACTATGCTGACCATCTTTCATTGGCCTAATTTGAGCAAGTGAGCCAATGATGGTGTTCTTCATTCCATGGGCTGACCGCTGTGTTGAGAGCATCTTTTCATTCACATCACTGTTATCATGAATATAATACATTACCCTCCACCTAACTGTACTCACATCTACACTATGGTCTCTGTAAGCATCAATGAATATTAGTAGACAATTTTTTTCATGTAGAGAAATTCTGTGACACACCTCTGCTTTATATCAGTCACCATATTTTGAGATTGCAACTCTGCCACTATCTGAAATACGGCAAAAAAATTATCAGTTTATTTTCAGGAAGGTTCAGTCTCTACTGCCATACCACCAATATCCACTGTTGACATAGGAGGCCTTACTCAGTGACCCTCTTATAAGTGCAGTGTGTAGACTCTTATTCATTGCAAACAAAAATGAAGACTATATAGAAAAATAGTATTTTGTGGTGGAAAATACACACTATCCAACAGGTGCTCGTGTATCAGTTGTAGTTTCAGAAAAAAAAAAAGAACTTCACTCACGATATTCTTGTTAAATGAATATTGTTCATCAGAAAGCATGTTTTTCTGATTTGCTTTCATTATTTATCTTTTAAAGTTATGTGAATGGCTATTCCTTTTTTTAGTCAATAATTCAAACGCATTTCCTTTCTAAATTCATTTCTATTCATTTGTGAAAGGAGTTCTTTATGTTAGTAAACCATTTTCATCATCTTTCAGTACTAAATAATCTGCATTGCTATTCCATAGTAAATAATTTTCCATCCTTTTACGATTTGTCATGATTTTCTATAGCAAATGGTTTAGAATAGAATTTTTATCATCGTTCCTCCTTCACACATTCCTTGAGTAAATTATGATAAGCCCGTTTCTATAGGAAATTAGATTGAAAACATGAAAAAATATAATGAAAACTTGAGGAAAGTTTTCTTTCACAATTCCGCAATGTTAGAAGAACTGGTTAAAAAGAATATCAAATTGCAACCAAGTGTTTTGTTTTAAAGTTAATAATTGAAATATACAAATCAAAGAAACCGTAAATGAAAATTTGAAGTGATTGCCTCATTAAGATGAAGAAAAGAAAATTAGAAAACTATTAAAACTGGTTTCAATATCTTAAATGGAATTAACAATTACTATGGTAAAATAAAGAAGAAATTTTTCTTTGGAAATAAAGACCTGATATTATTATTATTATTATTATTATTATTATTGGCTTTTATAGAATTTAAAGATAATTTGAATGATTTGAATGAAATTTTAAAAGTTTGAAACTGATTATGAATAAGATCAAAAGAAATCTAAAACTATTGTCTTTCGTATCTAGATATTTGTATAGGAATTTCATTTTGTATTAGTGTGAGTGCATACATGTTTACGCGATATGAAAATATGTGTGTATCACTGGAAAGTTACACGTACCCAATGTAATCAGCAGGATGTGACACCAGGTCAATTTTTAAATGGAGTAAAACAAGTTTCAATGATGTTATTTTTCCTAGACTGGTTGCCTTTCCAAGGATAAAGAAACCAGTCTGCCCAACTATTTACTCATAACTGGAAGATGAAGAGGTTTCATGCCTTTCCCAAGGGCACTAGTGTGAAGTAAAACATAAACAACATCATCTAGGATTTTGAACTCAGTTCTTTGCTTTCATTTTCTATATTAGTGAACATTATGTTAAGTTTGCCTCCCAAGAATCTTTTTTTGTATTAGATTACTCATGAAAAAGGCATTGTTCTTGTGCTTTCTTGTTACCAATAGTTACTAAGACTTCTAAACAGATCTTAATGAAGCTTGGCATGTGAATTTCTTTAACCTGAGAGAGTGTTTCAATGAGCGTTCAGGGACAGACTACCCTTATACAGCAGAGGGCTTGAAATATTTTGGCTATCCCAGAATCTTTTGTAAAAGTGAACCTGAAATATTTTGGCTTGAAATTGTTCATGAAGACCAAATTAATTCAGAAAGCAAACAAAATTGGCATCCATAGAATTGCTTCCCATCTCCAAAAGAGTGGAAAGTTCTGAAAATGAAATTTTTATCTACTAGTAGAGAAGTCAAAATTAAACCAGGAATCAATTTTTAGAGAAGCCTAATTAAACCAGAAAACCAAAATCCCTAATGTGAGCCACCACTTGTCTGAAAGTGCACACCAAATATATTGTGACATTTTACATCATAATAAATAGAGCGATAGATGGACAGATGAAAATTCAGTTAGATATCATTATCTAATAAAATGGTGTCATCATACTATCAAGTATGAAAAACAATATTTCAAAATGTGTCTATCTTTTAGACATTCACAGTTTATAAGGTTAAATTTCATTTGTAATAATTTCAGGTAACTTTTTGTAAAATTCACAATTTCAAAGCTCAATATACTTACCGAAAAATGAGCATGCTTAGGATGAAAATCTTTCAAAGTTCTTGTCAAATAAACTTTTGTTTAACAAAATGTGCTTCAAGATATTGTTTTTATCTCAGGCAATAATGTGTTCTTCTCCTAGTATAAAACCGGCTCATTGGCCTAGTGGGTAGAATGATCGCCAATGGTCCGGGAGACCTGGTTTCAATCCCAGGTAGCATCATACTGAAGACTTTAAAAATGGTACTTGATACCTCTTTGCTTAACACTCAGCAATATAAGATACGTATCAAGGGTAAAGTGGAGCAATCCAAGGAAAAGAGTAGCGCCCTCCCCTACACCTCGGTGTTGTAGCTATTGAAAAGGGAGTCTTCTGGTTGCCCTCGCCTATGGTTGCCAACAACTTTCTCCTTGTATATATTTATCCAACCCCTCCAATGTCAGCAAGATGTGATGCAAGATTAGTTATTAAGTGGATTAAAGCTGGTTTGAACTCAGAGTTTTCCTTCTCCCAGACAGGTTGCCTAAGCAAGGCTAAAAGACCCAGTCTGTCCTACTATTTACCCAGAGCTGAGAGGAAAACAGAGGGATTCATACCTTTCAAAAGGACATTAGTTCAAAGTGAAGAACAATCAGCCTTAGTCAGAATTTGAACTCGTCACCAATTCTCTGACAACAATAACCATTAAGCTTTTCATGCTTCTGAGTATATATACATACATATATATATAAATATATATATATATATATATATATATATATATATATATATGTGTGTGTGTGTGTGTACAATAAAATAAATGCTTATTGATATACAACATAGCTATGTAATTACGAAAGGCTGTAATTACTTATTTTCTCTAATGTATCTGTTCTTTGATTATCTTTTAACCTCATTCTCCCACACAATTATAACAACAACAGCAAACAGAAAGTGACTGTGGCCAAATATCAATAAGGTTCTCACAATATTAATTAACTGTCATTTTTGCAAAAGTCCGGGGGAGTTCCTCTGGCATAATGGTTAAAATACTGGACAACAGCCTCGAAGTAAGCAAATTTGAACTCCAGTTGCACAATTACATTTGTTTTTGGACAAATATACATGGAAAAGTTATGAACCCCCTTATTCCCCAGTTATGGGTTAAATAACATCACTGCTGTTCTTCTTTGAGGATGGATTCAGCATTACATAACCCATGAAAGTTGATATCCCAATAAACAAAGAAACCAATGGTTAGAGTCCTTCAGAAATTGATCATACAATTAACAATTTTCATTTATTTCTCTTCAAAGAATTGGATTAAGTTTTAACTTAAAAATAATTGAATAGAAATGCTTTTTCACTGGAGCCATCCACCAGTCTTCTCTGCTGATTATGCCAAAGTAATGGCATCTTGCCTAGTGGACATGATCTCCAACAACATCGTACTTAACAACCAAGGCCAACCTAAAGTACCTGAGACACTAGCAGTGACCAAGGACACCAATTACAAGGGGCAACTGTCATGTGTCTGAGACTATCCATTATGCCAAAACAGGAATATAGATTTAGTAGATAATCATCATCATCATCATGTCGTGATGGTAGCATGGATATCCCTGACCCTCTCTCGCCACTTTTCCCTATCGTTCATCGCCTCTGGCAGGTCTTCTGGACTACATCCCGTATCCTCACATAGTTGCTGAATGTATGTTCGTGCTGGTCGTCCTGCTTTTGCTCGGCCATGTGTGGGGGTCCATAAGAGTAAATCACTTATGAGTTCGTCCCTGCTTCTCCAGCCGTGTCCTGCATGTCTGGTTCGTCTAACTTGAATAGTTTTCGTGATAGGGGGCAGGTGGCCGTACAGTTGGTGTCTTGTGGGGTGTTGCCGCCAGGACTTGTTCAAGATTGCTCGCAGCATTCTTGTGTAATTGCCGTCTAGCTTCTTCTCCAGCCGTTTTGTTAGAGTCCATGTAGTGCATCCATATAGCAGTATCGATGCGACCGCTGCAAAGGAAGAGGAGTGGAGTGAAGCAAAGTCGCAAGGGAATTTCTGAAGCACACTTCCCTTCTATTTTATCATATGCAACCAGTTTAGCCACTCTCAGAGTAGTATTTGTGCTGCAATTCAGAACCTCTCCTTTACCTTTATCAAGTTCTAACAGTCAAAGTTTTAATACACTCATGACCAGGAACTTTAAACCTTGACTATATATCATCTATGGGTCAAATAGATCTGTGTGAAAATTATTTGCATTTGATTGGACTGTGTGCAAAAAAAAATAAAATCTTAAGAAACAACTGCACAAAAAATGTAAATATGAACATACAAGGAATGCAATTCCTTAACTTCCAGGCATAAAATAACCCTAAACGTGTTGATATACAGTTAAAAATTAATGAATCTTGACTGTATAGGGGGCATAATCTGTACTTTAACGTCCCAAGATAAGTATTCAAATGCCGAAAGATAAACACTCTAAGGTCCAAAGATAAGTACTCTAATGTCCAAAGATAAGTACACCCCAAACAAATTTTTATCAAAAGTTAATTTTCTTCTGAACCAAAGATACTATGATTTTATTATTTATCCTAGAAAATTATTCAATCAAGACAGATATTATTTGCTTTTAAACTCCACAGTATTGAAACTCTGCAACCAAAAATAAAATCCCAATACTTCTGTGATCCAAAACAAAAGTGTATGGACTGCTAGATATTCGTTCTCTTACAGATGATGCGGTTACATCCAAGGGTACGTCTTTCCAAGAGGACTGGAGATACACATCTGCGTAATCTTAATCTTATGGACAAGAAAATCGACATACATTTTTTATTTTTTAAATGGAGGATTTTATATTATAAATTTAAATTACCATGACTAGAAAATCCGGCAAGCGCTGCACGCAACATACGAAACCACTGGACAGCTGTGTCGACCTTATTAAGTCTCATCAGCTGTGTATACCGCGACCTCCTCCACTGGAGATCAAACCAACAACTACAGAATACAGAGCAGAAACTCTGCAACTGAGACGCTGGTCCATATTGCAAACAATCGATGCCAAGTGCTAAATGTTGTCGGATTTTCTGGTCATGGTAATTTAAATTTATAATATAATTCCTCTATTTAAAAAATGAAAAAAATGTATGTTTATATTTTTGGTTACAAAGTTTTTAATATCGCAAGAACCGGTAACACATCTTTGACATAATTTGGCAGCCAATTAAATGAGAACAATTTAGCAGATTCTCTCATTAGTTTATTCGAACAACAGTAAGATTCGTTGTGTACTGTGTGACTGTTAAATTCACGATGCTTAAAAGCGTACAGTTTTTATATTTATGCTGGTTCCTTTTACCAAAATATCACATCATTCGGGCTTGCTAGCCTTCCCCATAGTCTAGATTTGAGTTCTCGATACCTCTGACTTTTCCCAAACCAAAAATTGAAGTTGAAATGTATCCAAAATTTAAGGGAGAATGCAATGAGGCAGGTAATAGGGATCTTTTAAAGATAGTTTTGCCATCCCCTTTGAAAAGTGTGATATTTCAAGAGGAGTACTTGAAAAGTTGGTATGAGGACTTAAGGGGAAGTACTTTGAAGAGGCTAAAAGAGTCATTGCCCAAAGTTAGCTACGTTTTTATTGATATCAAATCGCTGAATACTTTCCAGACATACCTTGCACTTCTCTGAAAGTTTGTTGATATTAAACTGTGACAAAAACCATACATTTCCATTGTCAAACAACTACATATACACATAAAAAATATTCTGCTTGTCTCCAAAAAGGGTAAATATATTCCCTTTTGGTAAATATTAAAAAGATGAGGGAAACATTTTTGATGAAAAATGTGACTTTTAATTTACATTTAGAAAACTCATGCAAATTAGAATACAACACACAACGTATAGTTTTTTTATGAAAAAGAGAAAAAAAAATCCGAATGAAATGATGAAAATAAAGATTTCATTAATAATCAATGTGATGTGGCCGAATATGAATTAAATTAAAATGAAAATTTTGTTTTTGGCTGCCAAGAGCTCAGCTCTGAATCCTGGCTTAATTCAATCAGTATTATTAATTATCTTCGCCAAATTTATGTATTAAGATCAGTGGCATATGATGATTATTGTCACAGAGTGTGCTGCCATAGTGAACAGGCATGTATCACTCGAAGCAAACCCTTTCCAATGCATTCCTATAGTAAAAACTCTTTCCATTGCATTCCTTTCTAACCTTTTCCAAAGTATTCCTACAGTAAAAACCCTTTCTAATACATTGTTATAATAAGACACTTTCTCATGCATTCTTATTATAAATCCTATCCAATATATTCCTCGGGCTGTAAAATACACTTATGCTAAACTGAATTGCTTGAAATAGAACTGGTTTAACATCTAACAGTGTGTAAACAAAAACTATACTTATACTAAACTAAATTGTTTAAATTAGAACTGTTTGACTAAACCGAATAGCTTGAAATAGAAATGTTTTTCACAATTAAGCTATGTACTTATGCTAAACAGAATTGTTTGAAATAGAACTGTTTATTTGTATAAAAATGGATTTGGCATTAAATAACCTACAAAGTTTGATATGCCATAAAATCCAAACAAACAAATTATAAGTTCCTATAGAAAAATTTTTTTAAATATTGTGATGGTACATCTGCCTTCACCAAACACGGGGGTGATTCCGCTTCAAATCTGCTGATTGTTCCGCTGGTCGGATATATCTTCGGATGACGCTATTAATTTGTTTGATACCCAAGTTATGTTTTTAGATCCAGATAACTGATCAATTTCTAATCAGAATCATGGGTTGGCGAGTAAACGGATGAGACCGCACAATTAAGAAAGTAGAAAATGTTGATGCAAACAAACAGCTTTGCAATAATAATAATAATAATAATACTTTATAAGAAAAGAAAAATGTCTTTAATAATGGTACAAGAATTCACCCATCTCGGAGTTAAGTCAGAGATCCTGTTCACAAAGTAAGTCAGTCAATTTTTGTATAAGTTTAGACTTTTCCACTCTCGCTGCCTACAGCCAAGCATAAGGCAATCTCAATGGCGGTCATGTTTTCTTTATCTCAATCCTTGCCATTATTTCGCAATGTTGTAATATGACAGGTCTTATTCACCTTCTTTACCCAGGGTAGTCTGCTAGAAGGCATAGATTTAGAATCTAGTAGTCACCTTCTGTGGAGGTGCCCGTGGTGTCATGGTTATCGTCGCAGGATGTGGACACGACGACACGAGTTCAAATCCTGGACGATCCTGATTACATTTCACATAGCACTAATACCCTTGGGAAAGGTATGAATCCAATTATTCTCCCTCCAGCTATGGGTAAATAGTAGGGCAGACTAGGTTCTTCAGCCTTGGTGAGGCGACTAGTCTAGGAGAAGGAAAAACTCTGAATTCAAAACTCCGCTTAAAAATTGACCTTGTGTCATATCCTGCCCGAGCGGAGGGGTTGGTAAATAGGGTAGTCACCTTCTGCTATTGTCACGTTATCTCGGGTTTTCTCTGTCTCTCTCCAATTGTCGTGTTTTCTTAACTCACTTCGCTTTTTTCTACCCCCAGGGTAGTCTGGTAAAAGGTCAGGTGTCAGAGCAACGGGGAATTTTCGTAATCAACTGATGTTCTCTTTGGGGGACATTTTTCTTCTCTCCAATTCTATTTTATCTATATCTTTCATTTTGGATTGGTGATGCTTGAAGCTAAAAAATATCAATCTTCCCTTAATTCTACCCCTCACTGTTTGTCGCACTCTTCACATCAGCTTTACTCTGACTTTTACTTAAAAAGGGCGGTCCTTCCCAAATTTGGAATTATTAAAATTTTATGTTCACGTGACATAACATCAGTAACCGTTCAATCATAACGTTAAGAGAATTGAATTAAAATATTCCATACTTGAATTTTTTTTTAAATTGTTGTTCCTGAATCTTTCGATTTATTCCTCCGAATCCATTTTCGTTAGTGATCACTTTTTACAATGTACTGTGTTTATTCTAAAATCCACCGCGATTAATTCTTATTTTTATAGTCAATAAATTTCTTCGACTGACTCATCGGGTTACAATATATTTATATTATAAAGTCATTTGTAATACTATCTTATATGTAATACATTGTTATTGTCACAGGCTTATAGGATCCACACTTTTTTTTTTAATTCTTAGTTAAATTAGCTAAGAAAATGAAAATCAGAATATTCTAGAAAAAAAGGATCCAAATCTCACTTAGAATATTTTTAAGCCAATCAGCAAACACATAGATTTGAACATTCTCGAAAAAAACGGATCAAAGATTTTTCATAGAACCAAAAAATAGGCACCTCAAAAAATAAGTAATTTCTACGATTCTCATAGGTTAGATCAGGTAACAAGTTGTGTTTACTCATAATTCCGTATATTTGAACTTTAGTTGACCCGAAATAAAATCTACCCGCGTAAACTTAAAATATCTTATTTCGATCCATTCAAAGAGTATAAGAACCCAGAAAGTTTTAGTTCAAAGAAGAAGACGACACACAGGCAGCCACAGACGACACGAAGACGATACACGTAGAAGGAAAAAGTCAGACGCACTCAAATACACTAACAGGCCAACAGTGGGCTTGAATGACCTATAGATTAAATGACTTAGACATACCAGAACTCACACATACCGCACACATACACATGTATGTAAGTACAAGTTGACCTTTCTCTTTCTCACTGTTATTCTTGACTAAAAATATTCTTGCTTTGACATACAAATACACACCTCTATACATAGCAAAAATTTATTAACCTTACTAACTATGCATTTGTTATTTTTCCAGTTGTGATAAAGTAAAATTGTTTGTTTTTTAACATTCTTGTTTTTGTCAATTTTCTTTCGTCTACGTTTGTTTGTACAAATTGTGTTGTATATTGTGGAACTGGCACTCTGATTTACATCTTAGACAAATACTCATTCCTGCACAGGTTATGCTGCTATGCGAAACCTGGGACAATAACCACCTAATTCAGTAGCAAAAGTATTTCTAAAAAAATATAGAACATCAAAGGCATCTTAGATTTTTTTAACTAGATCAAAATATCTCATTTATCAAAACAAATAGTAACATAATGGCACCAAGTCAAATGAATATACGATGTTGAAAAAATTATGTAAGTTTGTGAGTGATACCAGGTGTGGATACATTATTTCAAAAAACTTCAACAGCTGGAAAAGAAATGAGATAACAAAGTTTAAAATCGCATCTTGAATGCTCGGGGTAATAAGATATGCTTTATCTAGCACCCCAAACTGAAAAATAGAAGCTTACCAGGGTGGCATCATCTGGTCAGCCACCCCAAGCCGGAAATGATGTTTCAATGTTCTTGGAAGTTCAATAAAAGCAACTGGGTTTCTCAATTCTTTCTCTTTTGGTGGCAATGTAGATGAGGAGACAAACGGCCACCAGAATGGAAACCAATTAAATCATTCAAAGATCCAAGATACAAAGAATCCACACGACACATTGAATCTATTATCTATTTCCACATATCTCCACAGCCTCAGAAACTAAACTGAGGGGAAGAATAACAAATATCCTAACAAACGAGGTGAGCTGCATTTTTGTGTTCCCTCCTCCTTCAGACAACCAGCTATCACTGACATAGAGGTCGTCAGTGACTACGTGGTGCATTCAATAAGTTTCCAGACATTTTTGTACAGGCATTTAAAATTGTCGTAGACTCTTGAAAATTCACTATGTTATTGCTGTACATCTTATGAGATGACTGACCAATTTTTATGATTTCAGGTTCAAATCAACAGCTGCAGCAGGAATTGTATACACCCTACAAAAACCTGATTGTCACAGCCGGTGAATTTCAAAAATGCAATCTGGACATGAGGACTATTTAGAAGAACGATATGCAATAAAATTGTGTTTTAAACTTGTAAAAAATGCCACAAAAACGTATGGAATGCTTCTGACTGCTTTGGGGGCATCTTCCATGAATCGAGCATCAGTTTTTGAGTGGCATAAGAGATTCAAGGAAGGCAGGCAGTCTGTGAGGAATGATTAGAGGTGTGGGAGGAGTAAGGAAGTCAATACACCAGAGTTGATTGGCCAAAGGGTTAGGGTTAGGGTTACAATGTTAAGGTTATATGGGAGTTCAGGAAGAGATTCCGTCAGAAGAGGCCAGCACTCTTCAAAGCGGGTCCGTGGCATTTCCACCAGGACAATGCACCAGTCCACAACTCCATCCTTGTCACAGACTATTTGACCAAGATGAGCATCAAGACAGTTCCTCACTGTCCCTGTAGTCCAGAGCTTGCTCTCTGTGACTTTTTGTTATTCCCTAAGCTCAAAGGCTGTCGTTATGAGACAATTGAGGAGATGAAAGAGGCTACGACGAAGGTCATTGACACGCTCCCACAAGAGGACTTCCACGTGGCCTTCCAGAAGTTGTTGGACCGGAACAGCAAGTGTGCATTGCAACCAGAGGAGATTACTTCGAAGGGGACTAGAGTTTCATGTGCGTAATATCAATAAAGTCTGGAAACTTATTTAATGATCCTCGTATGTTACATTTATTCCAACTCCATTTATAGAAATTTCATGAAATAAAGTGGGGGTCGGCTGACATAAACAATATTTACTCAATTCTTTCATCTAAAACATTTTATTCATAAACAAATTTATTCAACATATTTACATATTACAACTTCTTATCGCATGACGAACACAGGATGTATGCTGATAGAATCTTGCTCTCCAGTTGGTCCTTAGTTTTGTCACTCTCCTATTGTTCTTAGTGCTATATCATTAAACAACTAGCTGGAGAGAACAATTGCTATAATATATAATAAGAAGGGACAGAAAAAATATTTCATATTTAGAATATTTTCATATTTAGAATTAAATCATCGAGTAAGCTTAACATTTATGAATCACCATCTTTGGTCGGTGTATGGTACTCATCTAATACGCCCAAAATATACGCCCTTTATTAAGGTTCATTAGATTCTACAAGCATATGTAGGTAAACATGCAATTTCTTATGATCACGTTTTGTATTATCATGAACTGCATATATATGTGCACATATGTGTGTACATGCATGTCTTCATTCAGAGAATTTAGCTCCTGACACAAGATGTCAAAGCAAGTTCAACTATATCAATTTATCTATCAACAATAGATTTCCGATAATTAGGTCAGTGGTTAACCAGAGAATCAGTTAATTTGAAATAAATCCAAAAAGACACAGAACAATATAAAACAAAACATAAAAAAACAAAACAATTACACTGCATCATAAAATTTTAAGCTGAGGGAAAATTTTTCCAGCTAATTTATTGTTCTAATCCATTAATGAATTCTGTGTGCACTCGACCTAATCATAAAAGCAAAGAAACTGATTGACTTCGTTCAACTATTCCATGATGTGATAGCTCCCGATTCTCTAATTCAATAACCCTGCAAAGTACCAAATGTGATTGTTTTAGTCTCTTTTTCACACCATGGAGAATTAGCACCATTTTTAAAAGGAACAAATTGAATTTTGAACCTCTTATATCACGGGAATTACCAACAAGTTTAAAATTTAGTGTCACTAAAAACCTTTAGGGATCATTTTTTTCTATTGTACAGCGATTATAGAATGTTATTTATTAAATTTTCCTACGTTTGTCATACAATCCTCCGGTTGGTTATCTTACCTGATCAATAGGGAACAGGTACATTGCTGCTAAGCCTCAGTGATCTTATAGAAACGGCGCTTTCAATGTGAATTAACCTTAAATGCTTATAAAATGTTGAGATCCGGTAGACTCTTTGTGGAGCATAGTGTCGAAACGATTCCGTGTTATTTGACCATGTTGTGGTTACAATAGCAAGAAGGTTTTTATGGGGTGAAGTTCTTAGCCCCAAACCACCAGTTTTTTTTTCTTCTAGACGGGTTTGCATACCTACAAGTCAGGAGATTCCAGACTCTTCTACGATTTGAATATAGATGAGGAGAGAAGGGATGGATTAAAGTTTATTTTCCTTGAGGCATTAGTGTAAAATGAAACGAAAACAGCTTCGTTCATGATTTAAATTTAGCTTACGGAATCCAATATGCATCTCCATGTTCATAAAATGTTTAATCTAATATATGCGTATATATACGCGTGTGTGTGTGTGTGTGTGTGTGTGTATGCATAAAAATGAAAAAATAAGATTTTAAAAGGATGAATATATATATTATTATTATTATTATTATTATTGCTCGTGATATTGTGTAGAGTTTAAATCAGCGTCTCTGTAAGCCTGTTGCAAAGGTTTTTTTCCTAAATTGAAACAGAATTTCTCACAGGTTTGATTTCTTTGTAGGTTATTTAATGCCAAAGCTATCCTTCTAGAAGAACAGTAGTGGTACTATTTAATCGATATCTGAGAGTATAAGGGGGTTCACACCTTTCCCGAGGGTATTTTGTCCGAAAGGGAACGTAATATAACGCGAGTGCGTTGTATTTTGACCTTTTGACCCGGCCAAAAATGCCATTCCAAGGTGATGCACCGGAAGGAGGTGACACATTCTAATGGCAGTTATGAGAGGAAATCGCGTGGGCGGAAATTGGCTGATGAAATGGGACGAGCTAAAAATTTCCCATGGTACACTCATAGACTGATGCACCGGAAGAGAGTGACCTCTGAACTGCATGACAGTTATTTCCGCTTGATGATTAAACATTCGATTTCAAAGATCGAGTGGGCGTCGAACGATTATATAACTCAGTTGAGTTTGACGATCCAGTGGAGTGGAGTTCCCAGTAGAGTTCCAGACAGTTGGAGGCGAGATGTGGTAGGGAAAGCCACACCCGACCGAGGGGGCCCTCGGGAACCCCGATGGAGTTTGGGGTCCGGCGAAGATGCTGATAAGATGCAGTAAAGAAAGCCAGCATCCAGCAGAGTGGGCTCTAGGTCTCCGGTTGAGCAGCCCTAGAGAACAAGAAAGACACAACGTGACGGTCATAACAGTGGGGTCAAAATATTACAATTTATGTTCGGTCTCCAGCTCCCTCTCACAGTAAAACCCCACACAACCTTTTCGAACCCTTGCAATAAAGTGAGAGGTAATATTTTGTTAAAGAAGTCTTCCTGTGTCTTTATCATTGCGTGCGTCAGTTGTTCATTACGTCGGTATGTATCCAGCATATATATGTATATTTCTGCATGAATCAGCAGATGACAATATAACAAGTGGAGTTCTAATTCACTTACTACGAATCCGCAGTACATCTCTTTAACTATTACACCATGAGGACATCCCCTGAATTTCTCACAGTTTGTTCTTAATTGTTCAATTTAAACAAAAACAAAAATCTATAGGACTTACACTCCTATAATTTAAATTGGGCGGTATGCCACTTGTTCCCACAACAAAGATGGTGGACGCACGCAAATATTCAGTCTCGGGAAACCATTGGCCAGGAGAACCACGTGACCTGCTTAAAACTACGTCCACGTTTGAATTTCGTCCCGCGTTTTTGGAGCCGATTCCAAGACACGTATTTTCTATAAATACGTCGTCTTCAAACACTCCATCTCTTTTTCCCAATTTTTATTGCAACGCTAACACACTCTCTCCAGTGTGACTCTCTTGTTCACCAACAGACGTCAAAAGCCACAAAATGGATAAACCACGCAAACCTTCTTTTCCTCAAAATACTTTGCCTATGAGACTTTTTCCAGCCTCGGAAACACCGTTTCAAACCACAGGAAGAAATGAACATTTAAAAATATGTAGTCGACATGAATAGGACACTTTTATTATTTAACCCTTTCTGTAGTTTTAGTTGTGTTAGACACACACACACACACACATACACACAGGACTATTTTACGAACAATATAGAACCATAGCAATATTTTAAATGTATCATGGCATGTTTTGTTGTGAATATAAATTAATTTTGTTTGTCGCCTCGCTTTGAATGTTCCTTTTGTCCGCGCCGTTTCATATCTTTACTCATTTACTTCATTTACTACATTTGTCTCCATTTGCCTATTTTACCTTTTTTCATGTGCCTTTTTCCAAACATAACATACCACTAAACTAAATATATACTAAACCACAACATTAAATTTTGGGGGACTAAACATATCTACCAAATAACATGTCCCCCTACAAATTGGCGACCTTCCGACTTGTGAGAACACGCAGCTACATATAAAAGCAAATTAAATATACCTCTACAAAATGGAACTTAAATATCAAAACGCAGTCACCTCCTACAAATCCCCGCCGACAGAACTGATACTGGTTTGGAGGAGTAAGGGTCTTAAAAAATGACAAAAGTAGCAATTTTCCATTGAAGGGGAAGTTACATTTGTGTGTTGTAATTTTATATAAAAAAGGGTGGCTTGTTTTGTTTTCGTAAAGGTAGCAAAGGTAGCTATGTGTTTTGTTCTTGAGATGCAGAAGTTAAATGAATTACTCCTACCACTAAAACAACTAATTATGATTAATAAGTTGGCGACTGTAGTCGAGGGTGACCGAAAGGCTCTCTTTTCAGTAGCTACTACACCGAGGTGTAGAGGAGGGCGCTACTCCTTTCCCTGAATTGCTCTAATTTACTCACGATACATACCTTATATTGCTGAGCGTTAAGAAAGGAGGTATCAAATACCATTTTTTAATATTAATACTTATAATAAAATTGCGCTTTATGGAATTCTTTTGGAGAGTACTATCAGTGTGATTGAAAAAATATCACCCAAAAGAGGCATAGAATAAATATGATCACAACCTTCCTTCACCCCAGGTTTTGTGTAAAGACCCTGGAAGAAATCATAAGAAACCAAAATTAAAGCTGAAGATTAGATAATAATATAAATAATAATAATAATAATAATAAACTCGAAGAACTAGATATCAGAGGAATAATTGAAACCATTTAGACCACAGCACTTCTAAAATCAATGGAAAATTATAGGTCCTCTTTTAACGTCAACTATGCCGACTTGAACTCACCTGTAAGTATTACCGTTGCACTATTCTCGTTGAGTGTTGTAGCATATTCAAGATGAATATCTATAATCGAACATTACACAAGGTCAGTAACGCCTTGATATGACTAAAATCACTCTGCAAAAATAAGTAAATAAATAAATGAATGAATGAAATAAAATTACTTGTCAGAGTGGGAAAATTACTAATGAAATAACTTTTTAATGAGGAAATTCACAGGTCTCTTACTCCACCACCTGTGCGAGTTAAAATGTGTGAAAACGTAATTATTTAGTTATAACTCCATTGGCCAAGATCTAAAGCCGTTCGTGATATTCCTGATCTTGGACACTGTCCATCCAGGTCACAGACTTAAACTTGACCATCAACAGTGCCAATGCACTTAGCTAGAGAGCCAAGAAGCTGAACTGCAATTGCCCCGACCAGGCAGCTTTTTAATGCTTTTGTCCACTTAGAGGCACAGTCAGACGCTTCTTGGCTTTCTGTCAACCAGAACCATACACACGTTGACTGGGCAGGACATCCTCATTACTCTTCTTTCTACAATAGACTGTTTTAAACTGACCAGCTTGCACTGGTCACTTACCAAGACACGAGCCATAGTCAAGCATAACAATCTTAATTGGAGGATACAACTTTGATTAGCAAGTCATTAATAATAAGTCGAACCTCGTAATAAAATGTCTTTTGATTGGAAAGAGTATTGGTAAGGTGAGGGCAGGGACGATCTGATTATTGCTAATTAAATAATGGATGGCCCATGACTCGATAAATCCATAGACAATCAGCGGTCAGCCGCTTTCTTGAAGAGGTTGAGATCTGCAGCGTATTGAAGGAATTCATTTAGGTAATAACTAAATGGGATTTGCCGTCAACCGGACTGCGCTGTCGACGCCTGTTCCGCCAGTTTCGTCCCAGACTGCTGTCCCAACTTTCGACCTGAACAATAAACATCTTAGTCTCTTTATTATACCATAAACTATATAGGTCAACTATCGTATGTCAATCAATATCGCCACGTAAAGCTGGTGCCTATTAGGGTATTCTTAAGTGTCCTTGTTAAATCGTTATTTCTACAGTTAGGTATGAAATGCAGATATCTTCATGGCCATTTTAAAGTTCTGAATATAATATCATCACCTAGAAAAGATACTTACGGGTTAAATTGGTGCACGTTTTAGATAAATATCAACTAAAATGCTTTTTATGCATAAACCACTACAACGTAAGAAAATTATGATAACGAGTGTTGTTATTCTATTTGCAAATGCTGGAAAATTCCATTTAGTCAGAAAGTGATAGTTTATAGAATTACAAAGTTGGTCTGATAAGTAGTGAGACAAATTATATGAAAGGTTTTATAATCAATTTAGATACAAATCAACTTAATCTTAAAGATAGATTCCTTTTGAAGTCACACATTCGACGAAGAGCAATGCTCTTAATCATCATATCTTAATATGATACTGACTTCAGTTGGTTCTTTATACTTACTACATATTCGCAACAGTTCCCAAATAGCAACAACAGAACAGGGCTTTGGTTGTTGGGAACAAGAAATAGTCGCAAGGAACTAGATAAGGAGAGTAAGAAGAGAAGGAATACAACAAATAATACGTTAGATAATTTGCATTTCTGATAGAGGACTTAATAAGGGGTCTTATGACAAATCTAAAAATCCATTCTCGATCTTTTTTTCCCTTCTGCTCTTTAAACAGAAGAGAGGTTGTCTCTGACTCCTAACAGGGAACGGTAATGTTACTTGACTATCTTACCCACCCTTAATTAGCAAGCTTTTTTTTAATTTTGTACTCCTTCCATATACTGCTTGTTCATGGAACAATGCGTGTATAATTCTAACTGTTCCGACATGTTTGTGTATTGTTTCCTTTTAATACCACTTGTATGAATAGAATGTTAAATATTCTTAGTATGTTCAAATGATTTTATCGTGTCTATCTTTCTGTTGTGTTCACTGTTAGTATATCATGGATATGCAAGTCCTAATATTGGTTCTTGGTGAATGGAGACTCGACTAAAACTTCTTCCGCACCATCAAGCACTCAAGCGAGTGTGTTTAAAAAATAATGAGACTGATAATTGGCTCTAGCAAATTAGAACACAAATTTTTTTCAGGTTGGAAACCCTGATTGAAAATCAACTGATCAATGTTAATTCATCACCAATTATTCTCACCATGAAACGTCGATTAGATCTGATGAGTCAACACTTTTGTCACGTTTTCTTCCGTTTGCGAAGTGACCGCTCAACCAGAACGAGGTTCATCCTCCCGCCTATCCAAAAATGTGTAGCTCAGGATAGAAGTTGATCTCCATTGGTCTGTGTTAAATGTATCTGTCACATTGTGCCGAACTTTGACACAGAAGTGGATCATTTTCGTGATACGCTGAACTAAACCCTCTTGTAATAATAAAAGGTTACTCAGCTGAACGTGAATTTTGAGAGGCCAACATGAATTAAATATTTTCACACATGTTCATGGTCAACATCGATTCTCTGATTTTCAGATATGGCTACTAATCAGAAAAAAAGTATAACAAGTCTCATCATTTTCTGGACTGACCTCATATTCTTGAGTACATTTGGTTACTTCCAAAATCTCCGGGGAACAAAAAAAGCAAATAAGCGTATAAGAGAGAGAAATGAAAGTTTTATTTCGACAAAAGAAGAATTATCAGGTTTCTTTATCTTTTTAAACAAGACGGGCACTAAGTGTTCTTTTTTTATTCAACAAAATAGTAAAATGATTAGTAAAAAATGTTAATAAGGTATGGTATGGGATAATTAGATGTCTTCTAAATATATATATATATATATATATATATATATATATGTGTGTGTGTGTGTGTGAATGTTTGCATATATATATATATATAATTATATATATATAAAGTAGAAAAATGTGGACTGTTTTTTTAAGTGTGGTAGGTAGAAAAATCAATCTATAAAAATGAATGAGAATATTTAGAATTATTATTATTGATGTTGAATCAGTGTTTGAGGACTGAAAATTATTTTTCGTCCAGTTTAATATCTTATGCCATTCTTGAATTAGATTTTCAAGACATTATCCATCTGCCATCACGGGCTTTAAGTATATATATATATATATATATATATATATATATATATATATGGGGTTTCAGTGAGAGTCATGATAATTTTTACACTAAAAAAGCCAAGAAGCAGACGATACCCCGCAGAAACAATTACGGACAGTGTTTCTTGCAAATACACCTACCCAATCCGAATCTCTGCTGGACCAGACAGTGGGTGGCATTGGCCTCCATGTGAATGCAGACAAAACAAGGTACATATATTTTAATCCAAAAGAAGACATCTCCGCATTAAATGATGGTTACCTGAAATCTGTGGACAAGTTCACGTACCTCGGAAGCAGCGTCTCATCTAGTGAAAATGACGTCAATATGCGACTAGCGAAGGCATGGACTGCTATCAATAAGTTATCGATCATATGGAATTTAGACTTAAAAAGAAGTTTTAACGTGACAGAAGTTGGGTATTGAGAAAAAAAAATGCAAATTTTATTATTACATCAAATATTTTATAATTTCTTTATATAAGAGTTGTATACAAAAAGTATGGTGAATGTAACTTTATTCACCAAAATGAAATTGAGCAATGACTGGAACGTTAATTCTTATCAATTGTGTCACTTTGAAATACAATTATTCAGGTGAGTTCTCCCTTATTCGAAGCACAACTGAAATTCTTTTGATATGATGAGAAACATCGCCGTAGTATTTCTTTGAATTACCTCCATATCTTTAAATCTCTTATTCATGAGATGAATTTTCAGTTTAACATAGAAAAAAGTTGCACAGAGAATAAATGTGTTTCGTCAAATAATACTGATGAATATATATCGAAACTGCTGATCTCAAAATATCTAAATTTTTAAGGAAAAATTAGAATTCTAACAAGATAAGCATACTAACATTTTATTTTGGCCAAATGAGTAGAGTGTTCGCCAATGGTCCGGGAGACCGGGGTTCAATTCCAGGTCGAGTCATACCACAGACTTAAAAAAATGGTACTTGATGCCCCCTTGCTTAACACTCAGCATTATAAGGTAAGAATCAAGAGTAAAGTCGGCACAATCCAGAGAAAGGAGTAGCGCCTCCCTCTACACCTCGGTGTAGTAGCTATTGAAAAGGGAGCCAACTTTTCTTACTTATACTCTCAAAACTGATATTACTAGGTACTATTTATAACTAAACTATATTGAACTGGAACTCAGTAACGAAAATAAAATTGCATATATATATATATATATATATATATATATATATATAAGCGGTGTAATTGCTTTTATACTGTTCCAAATTGATATATTTTGCATTTTTGGCTTGAAAGAAAACTATCTTTTTATTTTTTTTAATCATTACAGGTGTACTTATTTATGGGTGGTGATGTATATTTGGGGATGATAGACGTTAAAATAAAAAAGCCAATTGACATGATTTTTTGCACGAAACCCTTTTTGACATCCACTTTATATAGAAGTTATATGAAGTGGCCCTTAGAAACTTCCACACCCAGAAAAAGGTTAATCGCGTGTTCTAAATCTCGCAAAACATTTCAAAGAGACTGGCTCTAAATACACCGTGAAGATATGCACAAAACACACACTTTTTATTCGGGCAGAACTTTGATAGAAAATATAAATTAAAGATATAAAAATTTTACCCTTAAGACTTTTTGTTTGTCTTTTTTTTTCTTTTTCTTTTTTTTTTTTTTTGCTAGAAAAACAATCCTTAATGTTTGTCTAAAAAAAGAAAAAAAAAAAACTATATTCCTCTACAACTATGTAAACTGTAGGTATTAATCGGATTCTTTACTAAACAGATATTTTTTTGTTTACATCAGGAATCCATTGGTCAGTTAACTTATACCGCCCACTCACTTTCAAAAGTATAGAAATTGATAGAGTAATAATCTTTGTGGCGGTTTATCGTGTTTGAGTGTTATGTTTGAGAATTATACTCCCTTAAACGGCCAATTTATATCATCCCTATCAAAAACATCGTCCCATGAAAAACGTCATACAATATATATATATATATATATATATATATATATATATATATATATATATATATATATATATATATATGGAAGAAAATAATGGATAGTAATCCGACAATTTGTGAAGAAAAATTGACAACAAGTAATCCAAATAGAAAGGGGGGATTTATAGAGAGACAAAGTCAGTCGACACTATAGCGTTTCTGTTCTGCTGAACCATCATCAGATCTGTGAGGGGTTTTATTAGTGATGTTAAGTGTAGATGGATGTATAAAAAGTGTAAAAATATATAAAAATTTCCTTGTCATGAACAGCCAACGTTTCTTGTTGCATAACTTTTCTAAATTTTTATATATTTTTACACTTTTTATACATCTGCCGCGACCGGCCGATAAGCCCTTACCGCTACCTGCTGATAAACATAAACATATCGAGTTACACGCCCGTCGTAGAACAACTATATCCGGGTACGACCGGAACTGACTAAGCCCTTTTTCTTTCTAACGACCTTGACACCTCGTTATAGCTAAAGAAAAGGATGAATTTAAAATTAATAACATTTACAAAGCACTACGGCCGAAAATAACTAGATAAAACTTCAACTAATAGTCGCCGCCAGTCTACAGCAGGTTAGAAAAATACATTATAGCTACACTCATTTTTCATGAGGGAATTTCTTATTCACGCGGCTGGGCTGTGTGTCACAGCACTTCCGTGATATCAACAGGCCCTTTCAACGCTCGTTGGCGCGCCTCGGCGAAGCTCATTAAGGAGGAATCCCGCATTCCGTGCGGTCGAATCCAACTTAACTTACGGCGTTGGCCCCACTTCTCGTGGTAGACCTGCCTTACTTCCACCTGCATAGGTATGCTCAAAGGTCCTTTTTAGGACCACAAGAGGTCTCTGTCTGCGGGTCAGAGCATCTCTGACTGGTCAGTAATGACCAGTCGAAACAGACGGCCAGGCGGCAAACACGAAGACGGATTCTAAGACCAACCGGTCTTAACCTCGGTTCCGATTGTCCGATAAGCTGCGCAGCGCTAATGGCACGGTCCAGCCTTTAGCTACGGCTTCACTATCTGCGCAGCGCTAAGATAACGTCCATCTTAGCCTCGGCCTCCTGGCCTGTCCGCTCGTTCGCACGGCTTTGACCCGACAAAGCCTTCGTTCTCGTCCGCTCGTTCGCACGGCTTTGACACGGCAAAGCCTTCGCTCTTGTCCGCTCGCCCGCACGGCTTTGACCCGACAAAGCCTTCGTTCTCGTCCGCTCGTCCGCACGGCTTTGACACGGCAAAGCCTTCGCTCTTGTCCGCTCGCCCGCACGGCTTTGACCCGACAAAGCCTTCGCTCTCGTCCGCTCGTCCGCACGGCTTTGGTGCGAACCTAGCCATAGCCATCGTCCGCACGGCTTTGACACGGCAAAGCTTTCGTTCCCGTCAGATACGTCCGCACGGCTAGGGGGCCCAGCAAGGCCCTAGCCTTTCCTCGACCTCGACACTCTTGCAAGGTACAACGCAGTCCACGTAACGACTCGCTGTTACGGACTGTTCTACCACCGCAACAACTGGCTCACGTACGACCCGCTGTACGAGCCATGAAACCAGGCCGACACACCCCCGGTTAATCCAACATATCGTCATAACCGAGGATGTCGATCTACCGAACTCGACGCTCCTGCAAGGTACCACGCAGTCCACGTAACGACTCGCTGTTACGGACTGTTCTACCACTGCAACAACTGGCTCACGTACGACCCGCTGTACGAGCCAGAAACCCGATCGACACACCCCTGGTTAACCACAACATACCGTCACAACCAGGGATATCGATCTACCAACCTCGACCGACCTCAGATGCCCGCGACGACCGTCTAGCTGAACTCTACGACTCGACCGACCTCAACTTACCAGCATCCACCGTCTAGCTGAACTCTACGACTCGACCGACCTCAGCTTACCAGCATCCAACGTCTAGCTGAACTCTACGACTCGACCGACCTCAGCTTACCAGCATCCAACGTCTAGCTGAACTCTTCGACTCGACCGACCTCAGCTTACCAGCATCCAACGTCTAGCTGAACTCTACGACTCGACCGACCTCAGCTTACCAGCATCCAACGTCTAGCTGAACTCTACGACTCGACCGACCTCAGCTTACCAGCATCCAACGTCTAGCTGAACTCTACGACTCGACCGACCTCAGCTTACCAGCATCCAACGTCTAGCTGAACTCTACGACTCGACCGACCTCAGCTTACCAGCATCCAACGTCTAGCTGAACTCTACGACTCGACCGACCTCAGCTTACCAGCATCCAACGACTAGCTGAACTCAACGACTCGACCGACCTCAGCTTACCAGCATCCAACATCTAGCTGTACTCAACGACCAGCATCAACCATCATGGACATTTACATTTACGTTTGTAAATATGACAAAATAAATTGTCATTTGTTATCGTTATCTCGCCTTTGTTCCTTCCTATTGCTTTGGCTGTTCCTCATTCACATAATTCATTTGCGGGGTCGACATATTTATCGGCTCCGCAACAAGTGGTGACCCTGAACGTGAATACAGCCAGAGCAATGGAGGGCAGCGGTGAGTCCGACATCTTCTGCCGAAAGTACTTCAACGCCAGCAAACCCGACCCGAAGGAAGGTCGCTTTCCCTAGCAAACTACGGACCGACTACTAATTGATGGACGATCAATTATCTAGGGAGAGGGCCTTGCCGCGACCGGCCGATAAGCCCTTACCGCTACCTGCTGATAAACATAAACATATCGAGTTACACGCCCGTCGTAGAACAACTATATCCGGGTACGACCGGAACTGACTAAGCCCTTTTTCTTTCTAACGACCTTGACACCTCGTTATAGCTAAAGAAAAGGATGAATTTAAAATTAATAACATTTACAAAGCACTACGGCCGAAAATAACTAGATAAAACTTCAACTAATAGTCGCCGCCAGTCTACAGCAGGTTAGAAAAATACATTATAGCTACACTCATTTTTCATGAGGGAATTTCTTATTCACGCGGCTGGGCTGTGTGTCACAGCACTTCCGTGATATCAACAGGCCCTTTCAACGCTCGTTGGCGCGCCTCGGCGAAGCTCATTAAGGAGGAATCCCGCATTCCGTGCGGTCGAATCCAACTTAACTTACGGCGTTGGCCCCACTTCTCGTGGTAGACCTGCCTTACTTCCACCTGCATAGGTATGCTCAAAGGTCCTTTTTAGGACCACAAGAGGTCTCTGTCTGCGGGTCAGAGCATCTCTGACTGGTCAGTAATGACCAGTCGAAACAGACGGCCAGGCGGCAAACACGAAGACGGATTCTAAGACCAACCGGTCTTAACCTCGGTTCCGATTGTCCGATAAGCTGCGCAGCGCTAATGGCACGGTCCAGCCTTTAGCTACGGCTTCACTATCTGCGCAGCGCTAAGATAACGTCCATCTTAGCCTCGGCCTCCTGGCCTGTCCGCTCGTTCGCACGGCTTTGACCCGACAAAGCCTTCGTTCTCGTCCGCTCGTTCGCACGGCTTTGACACGGCAAAGCCTTCGCTCTTGTCCGCTCGCCCGCACGGCTTTGACCCGACAAAGCCTTCGTTCTCGTCCGCTCGTCCGCACGGCTTTGACACGGCAAAGCCTTCGCTCTTGTCCGCTCGCCCGCACGGCTTTGACCCGACAAAGCCTTCGCTCTCGTCCGCTCGTCCGCACGGCTTTGGTGCGAACCTAGCCATAGCCATCGTCCGCACGGCTTTGACACGGCAAAGCTTTCGTTCCCGTCAGATACGTCCGCACGGCTAGGGGGCCCAGCAAGGCCCTAGCCTTTCCTCGACCTCGACACTCTTGCAAGGTACAACGCAGTCCACGTAACGACTCGCTGTTACGGACTGTTCTACCACCGCAACAACTGGCTCACGTACGACCCGCTGTACGAGCCATGAAACCAGGCCGACACACCCCCGGTTAATCCAACATATCGTCATAACCGAGGATGTCGATCTACCGAACTCGACGCTCCTGCAAGGTACCACGCAGTCCACGTAACGACTCGCTGTTACGGACTGTTCTACCACTGCAACAACTGGCTCACGTACGACCCGCTGTACGAGCCAGAAACCCGATCGACACACCCCTGGTTAACCACAACATACCGTCACAACCAGGGATATCGATCTACCAACCTCGACCGACCTCAGATGCCCGCGACGACCGTCTAGCTGAACTCTACGACTCGACCGACCTCAACTTACCAGCATCCACCGTCTAGCTGAACTCTACGACTCGACCGACCTCAGCTTACCAGCATCCAACGTCTAGCTGAACTCTACGACTCGACCGACCTCAGCTTACCAGCATCCAACGTCTAGCTGAACTCTTCGACTCGACCGACCTCAGCTTACCAGCATCCAACGTCTAGCTGAACTCTACGACTCGACCGACCTCAGCTTACCAGCATCCAACGTCTAGCTGAACTCTACGACTCGACCGACCTCAGCTTACCAGCATCCAACGTCTAGCTGAACTCTACGACTCGACCGACCTCAGCTTACCAGCATCCAACGTCTAGCTGAACTCTACGACTCGACCGACCTCAGCTTACCAGCATCCAACGTCTAGCTGAACTCTACGACTCGACCGACCTCAGCTTACCAGCATCCAACGACTAGCTGAACTCAACGACTCGACCGACCTCAGCTTACCAGCATCCAACATCTAGCTGTACTCAACGACCAGCATCAACCATCATGGACATTTACATTTACGTTTGTAAATATGACAAAATAAATTGTCATTTGTTATCGTTATCTCGCCTTTGTTCCTTCCTATTGCTTTGGCTGTTCCTCATTCACATAATTCATTTGCGGGGTCGACATATTTATCGGCTCCGCAACACATCCATCTACCCTTAACATCACTAATAAAACCCCTCACAGATCTGATGATGGTTCAGCAGAACCGAAACGCAATAGTATCGACTGACTTTGTTTCTCTCTCTCTCTCTTTCTCTCTCTCTCTCTCTCTCTCTCTCTCTCTCTATATATATATATATATATATATATATATATATATATATATATATACAAATTCATAAAAACTGTTTACTGTAGTTTTTACTATAGAAGACATATTTATCTATTCAACATTCTTATATTTAATTTACAAAATCTAAATGCGAAAGATTTAGCAAAAGAATTTAAACAAGAATTGTTAATTTGAAAAAAAATGTCTTTAAAAAACGACTTGAATATGTTTGTTTTTTTTTCCTCCACTGAATGAATAAACAAGGATCATTTTGCAATCTTTTCATGTTAGAATAGTATGAAATAATTATTTTATTTTTTAATCGAAAATGAATTTATTTCTAATGGATGTAATGTTTTACTTGATTTTATTTAAATACTGAACATTGCTTTCCATCAAATTTGAAATGGATTTTAAACTTGTTTCTTTCAAATAAAGTGATTAAAAGAAATGAAACTATTTTACAATTCGATTTTATGCTAACTTAATATGGAAATATGGTCAAAAGAACTTTTGACCAAGCCTATAAATAAGAAAACTATATTTTGAAATCTTTTCAACCCCCTAAGAAAGAACATCCACAAATTTATGAATGTATTAATGGATACATATGATTTATAGTCAAATCCAGTCGGTCATTAGTGAGAAACAAGATCAAAGATTTTCATATAAAGTTTATTTGAATACGGAATTGAACCTATTTTGTTTTAAAGATTCTTTAAAAAGTGTAAATACACAAATGGAAAACTTTCACAATAAAACACATCAACTAGAAAAAATAAAAAAATAAACTAATAACTGAATTTTTATGAAATTTTCGGCATTTATTATATATAAAGCGAATGTTTTCTTTGGAAATTTTGGAGAAAAATATATTTTTGATTAGTTTGATAATTTATCTTATTCAAAAACTTGTGAATAAATAGGGATTTTAAAAATGTATTAGACATATGAGGAAACATATCCCCAAATTTGTCCTTTGATATAATATTCTTTGTGCCATTAGTATTGTCATATCAGAAGCTACTTTTTCTTCAATCACTGCCAGGAATTTCAGCTAGTGTGTGTGTGTGTGTGTGTGTGTGCGCGTGTGTGTGTGTGTGTGTGTGTGTGTGTGTGTGTGACCAACCATATGCATGATAAAGTACAGCTCAATTTTGGATGTTTAAATCCGTCTGACTTGTAGAGGTAAACTTTTTATTCTTTTATGTTGATTTAGTCGTTAATCTTTTGGCCCCCACCCAAGATTAATCTACTTTCAAGATTTAACTTTTCCATTTACCTACTGTACAAACCAAACACTTTCCTTTATTCTTTTTGTTTTATTTTATTAACTTTTTTTACTTTTATTTTATTTATACATCTTTTTTTTTTTTTTTTTTTGCTTCCTTTTAAGACGTTTCTTCCCGTTTGCACCTTTGCATAGTCCGAAAAAAATGATAGAAGCCAGGATGTTAAGTAAAGCTTCCTGTATAAAAAAGATGAAATAATAGAATCAGAGAGAATATACAACGCATTATTAGCATATATATATATATATATATATATATATATATATATATATATATATATATATGTACAGAGGTCAA
The DNA here is from genome assembly GCA_963585895.1 of Sepioteuthis lessoniana. Classification (NCBI taxonomy): domain Eukaryota; kingdom Metazoa; phylum Mollusca; class Cephalopoda; order Myopsida; family Loliginidae; genus Sepioteuthis; species Sepioteuthis lessoniana. The sequence goes on from OY757929.1 coordinate 73,703,885, forward strand.
CAGAAGACATAGACATCTGTCTTGCAGTAACAGGAAGTGACAAATATGTTTGGTTTTAATTAGGGGCTGACAGAGAAACACCACAAACGCATCGAAGGGAGAGTGGTATGTATCATTGGCCGGGTGTACCTTTCTCCGATTACATAACAGAGACCAATACACGCATACCGAAATCGACATACGCCCTTTTGTATTACGCCCACTCTCTCTCTCTCTCTCTCTCTCTCTCTCTCTCACACACACACACACACACACACACACACACACACACACACACACATACACAGATACACAGCCACTTATATACTTGAACATGGAAAGTTAATCTCATATTGAAACCTACTCTTAAAATGTAAGGACACATACATTCCTTCGTGTTCACAAATGCAATATAATCAGAAGGGACGATAAGGAAGTGATTCTGATCAGTATTCCGTATAATAATATAAATTGTCTAAATAAAAGCAGGAGAAATATATTTGGAAATAATTTGAAGTTTTATATTACTAGAATATGAAGATAAAACACTTCTTCAAGCTAACACAACAGCGTCTTTCCTCAATGCCCCAAAAGAATTTCGATCTGATTTTAATCATATTATCATCGATTCTCCCTCAGATTTCCTTTTCTTTTCTTCTCATTATATGAATCTTAAGTTGATAGATAGATAGATAGATAGATAGATAGATAGATAGATAGATAGATAGATAGATAGGATTTCTTTCATGTTTTCTATCTTTGAATTTCACTATAAGATCTGCTGAAACAGCAACATCTTAACCCAGTCAGCTGGAACTGTAGAATACACCAACTGTATCTCTGCAGAGTGGTAAGATCCCACCAACAAGTGTCCTGGATATGACATTAAACAATCTGATGGTAAAGATCAAGCCTTGGAAATTTAAGGAATATGGACTATCTCTTCATTGACATAGCTCCCAGGTCTACTCTGGCCCGAAGTGGTAGCACCTGATAGGGTCCTATCTAAGGGTCACATAAAACTGTTTAACATTTAAACTGTGTAAACAAATGACTTGCATTAAATTACATAGTTAGAAATAGAACTGATTGAACATTTAACTAAGTGTCAAAAATAATTGATGTTAAATTGAATTATTAGTGATAAATCGCCTCACTTGGAACCATTAAACTATGCGTAAATGAATGAATAGTGTTGAATTAGCAATACTTATAACTACTTTATTGAGTGCAAACAAATATTTGATATTGAATAGAATTATTAATGTTTGATAGCAATAATAGAAACCTTTTAACTGTGTAGAAACAATCGCAATACTATTGTGCAAACAAATTAATTCTAACTTATTTCAAAATAAAATTACCGACAAACTGTTCACTTACAAATCATATATATGAATAGCCATTTAAATAAATGCTAATAAATGACTGTAAAATTGTTACAGTATGATAGCAATACTTGAAATCATTTAATTAAATGCCAAAATATGAACACAGGTTTGTTTAGAAATGTTATTGACAAAATGGTTTCACAAATCCTATTTAATATATATGTATACATAGGATATGGCATTAAATAACCTACAAGGGTTGATATGCCATAAAACCCAACCCAACCAAATCATATATATTTAATATATATGTATAAATAGGATATGGCATTAAATAACATACAATGGTTGATATGCCATAAAACCAAACCAAACTAAATCAAATATATACTTTATATATATGTATAAAGAGGGTTTAGCATTAGATAACCTACAAGGGTTGATATGCCATAAAACCCAACCAAACCAAATCATATATATCTGATATATATGTATAAAGAGGATTTGACAATGGTCGATATGCCATAAAACCAATCTAAACCAAATATATTTTTAAGGCGAACATTTAAAACAAGTAAAAGAATAGTAATTTATGTTATATGTTTAAAAAGATAAAACGGTGAATGCAGCAAACTAGCACAAAAGGAGTACAAAACTAAACACGACTGAATAAAATAGATAATTCACTGCGAATTGTGCAAGAAATTGAAATTCCGAATACTAAAAGTACAAACCGGAATACGTCCAACAGAACGAGAAGCATAAAATTCTCTGGCATTTTCAAATACAAACAGATCACCTAATCCCGGTCAGAAGACCAGAGCTCTTGTTGATTAACATGGAAATAAGAACTTGCTATCTTGTGGATTTTGTTGTTCCAGTTGACCGAAGAGTGAAAATAAGAGAAAGCGAAAAGATAGACGAATACTTTGGGTTTGCTAGAGAACAGAAAAAACTGTAATGCATGAAGTAGCGGTGATACTAATAGTAGTTGGAGCACTTGGAAATCAGTGGAAGAATCGAGACTATCTAGACTACAACACTAATCATCTAGAATACTGAGAAGAGTCCTGGAGATCTGAGGAGACTTGTTGTCACTCAGATTCCGATGAAAGATCACTAGATAACGCTGGTATGAAAAAATCACTAGAAGAAGAAGAAGAAGAAGAAGAAGAAGAAGAAGAAGAAGAAGAAGAAGAAGAAGAAGAAGAAGAAGAAGAACAGCAACAACTACAACAACAGCAGCAGTAGCAGCAACAACAACGAGTCATCAAGTGGATTTTGCTATTAAATCAAACAAAAAAATACTTTGGGTTTGTAAGAGAATAGAAAAAAAACTGTGATGCATGAGCCATCCCAACCAAACTAAACTAGTGATATCCACAAACAACTTTTCTTTCTTTCTTTCTTTCTTTCTTTCTTTCTTTCTTTCCCATATTTTAATCTAGTAACATAACTTGGAAAAGGTGATTCGTTTTAATTGTAAAATTCTACTGATTTTTTTCTCCTTTTTTTTTGTCTTAGCTTTCTCAAAGACAGCCAAGTCGGCTGTAGCTGTAGAATACACCGACTGCATCTCTGCAGTGGGGTAAGACAACCACCCCCACCCCATCAACGAGTGTCCTCATATAGCATTAAACAATCTGATGCTGAGGCTCCAGTAATGCTGGAGCTTTGGGGGAATAAGGAGTACCCTTTCATTGCCATCGCTCCCTGGTCTACTCTGGTTCGGAGTGGTAGCACCTGATAGGGTCTTATCTGTGGTTCAAACAGAACAGTTTGACATTTAAACTGAGAGCAAACAAATGAATTATACTAAAATGAATTGCTAGAAATAGAACTGTTTTTACATTTAACTGAGTGTAAACAAATGACTAATGTTTAATTGAATTGTTAATGATGCATATCAATACTTTGTTGACTTATGCTAAATTGACCTGTTGGAAAATAGAACTGCTTGATCATTTAAGTGTTTGTATCTACAAAATATGTTTACAAATCATGTATTTTGTATATATGTAAAAACAGGATTTGACATTAAATAACCAGAAATGGTTGATATGTCATAAAACCAAACCAAACCGTTCTTTAAAACTACTTTATTTGGCGCATATGCCATTCATTATATATATATATATATATATATATATATATATATATATATATAGTCATCCACAGACAGATCTGTTTCTTTCTATCAGAACTCATCAGTGTGGCTAGACATACTAGTTTCTCGTAGCTGGGATCGATATATAGTCATCCACTGACAGATCTGTTTCGTTCTATCAGAACTCATCAGTGTGGCTAGACATACTAGCTTCCCGTAGCTGGGATCGTATATATATATATATATATATATATATATATATATATATATATATATATATATATATATATATATATGCTAGGCGTTACTAAAAAGTTACCAGCCCAAACTAGATGAGAACGACCTCGAGCCATGAAACGTGCATAATATTCCTCCCATTCATCCTGCAGTTTAACACACTTGGTACATCGTTTCTCAAGTTTCTGAATAATTCAGTTAAAATTAATCACACAAACGTCATAACCTTCTTATTTATGTATCTTTAGCATCCCCGTATATATATATATATATATATATATATATATATATGTGCGTGTGTGTGTGTGTGTGTGTGTGTGTGTGTGTGTGTGTGTGTGTGTGTGTGTGTGATACATATATATATATACAAACACGTAAAAGGACAATGACAAACATTCATATAGACTAGAGGTAAAAAAGAGAAAGAACTAAAAAGTCATCAACAAAGCAACCCAAATCTTCAGGGACAATTAAATGGAACTATCACAAACACAAAACATGAAATTAAACACAACCAAAACAACCAATCACTTAAGTGCAATCATTCATTGAATGCAACTCATTATATATATATATATATATATATATATATATATATATATATACATATATATAAGTAAAAAGTAAAGTTGGCAACCGTTGTAGAAGGCGACAAGAATAGCTACAACACCGAGGTGTTGGGGAGGGCGCTATTCCTTTCTCTGGATTGCTCCACTTTATCCTTGATACGTACCTCATATTGCTGATTGTTAAGCAAGGAAGTATCAAGTACCATTTTTAAAGTCTTTGGTATGACGTGACCTGGAATTGAACCCAGGTCTCCCGGACTATTGGCGAACACTCCACCCACAAGGCCAATTTTGTTTGAACGATATTTCATTCGATAATGAGAAGCTTCTCTCACTGAATCTAAGAGACTCCTAAAAGAATATAGGACTGCAGATTCCTTTCTCAAAAAATGTTAAATCGAAAAGTCAGTCTATAAAAATTAATGTGAATGTAAGTGTTGAGGGTTAAAATATAGTGTTTAATTAGTTGTTACTTCCCTGTATACGTTAGACTTTCTAGACGTAATGTTCCTCGATTTGCAGGGATTTGTCATATTGGTTTGATAAGTTTTTTCAATTTTGACATAGTGATTATACATGATATTAACATCATATTATCATAGAGATTACTCTACAGCCACCCTCCCCCCAAAAAACTTGACATTCATCCAAAATTCAAACCCCTTGACTGACTGACGAGGATTGAAATGTCCGAAAAATGTGTAGCACAAGTATATGGAATAAAAAACAACGTAAACACCAAATTTGAAATCATTTGTGGACCCAATCTTTTAAAATATTTACTTTTATCTTGATGAACCAACAACAACGATATATATATATATATATATATAGAGAGAGAGAGAGAGGGGGAGAGAGAGAGAGACTCGGAGACAGACTTTTTTCCATGTTTACTCAGCTATTTACAATGACAAATAACTGTATAGTATAGTAAACAATACAGCTGCTCAATTTAAATTGCATTTTGAATCGAATGGACTCGGGTTAACGAATACAGCAAACACTTGAAGATGCCTGGAGGTTCAGCGGTCGAAACGTTCGATGATAACGACCGAGGCAAGGTTATTAAACTGATAAGATCAATGAAATATCGTGATAATTCTTCGTCACAAAAATTATGGCTGGAGCTGACCCTGTTGACGCAGCTTAAAATTCAGAATTCTTTGCAGAGGGGTAAGATTCCCATCCAAGTGTGTTCTGAGTATTTCGCTCAACTGCATCTGGCGATGAGATTCCAGTTCTTATGGCCTGGTCCACTCTGACCCGAAGTGGTCAAATAGATCTATTTAAAATCTTTCGTATTAGGTTGGTTGGTTGGTTGATTGGGTGGGTGGCTTTAATGGCATATCAACATTTGTTGGTTATTTAATGCCAAATCCATTTTTTATACAAAAATCAGTTCTATTTCAAGCAATTCACTTTAGCTTGAGTACACATTTTAATTGTCAAAAACATTTCTATTTTAAGCTATTCAGTTTAGTCAAACAGTTCTAATTTAACCAATTCAGTTTAGTATAAGAATAGATTTTGTTTACACACAGTTAAATGTCAAAGCAGTTCTATTTCAAGCAATTCAGTTTAACGTAAATGCAGCTTCAATATCAGAAACAGTTCCATTTCAAACAATTCAGTTTAACATACAAAACAGTTCCTTTTCAAACAATTCAGTTTTGCATAAGTACTCAGTTTAAGAATTAAAACAGTTCTATTTCAAGTAATTCAGTTTAGCCAAAGTACACAGTTTAGTTCTGTTTGACTCATAGATAGGACCCTAACGTATGCTACCATTCTGTTCTAGAGTGGCCAGGGAGAGATGGCTATGAAGGGGTGCTCTGCATTCCCCAAAGCTCCTGCATAACTGGAACCTTACCATCAGGTTGTTTAGTGTCATATACAGGATACTCGTTCGGCGGGGTCTTACTCCACTGTAGAGATGCCGTTAGTGTATTCTACTACCCCAGCCGAAGGGGCAAAATCGTATCAGATAGGATTACTTGATACCATATAACTGAACGAATGATTTATGTTAATAGTTACTTGAATCTATAATTGTTTATTAGTTATTTGAAACCATATAATTGCTTGTAAATTTTTTGTATTTGATAGGAATACTTGATATTATATAATTGTGTACAAACAAAAATTAGACAAAAAAGTCAAATAAAAAAATACGATGGAACATTGAAAATATAGAATAAAACATTTACAAATGGATCAACTTTTGGCATTAAATTGCCCATAATAAATTGATGTCCCGTTAAACTAATAAACATAACCAAACTATCTCTCTATTACATGATTGGGAATATAGCAATAGTCTGGGTTTGTCTTCTAAGGTTTATTCCTTCATTTTGATTGTAGCTTCTTCTGATAGGAAGTTTACTCGCCTTAAGATTTCTGGTATTGTGACCTTGTGACCTGGTGGATTTTGTTGTTCCAGTTGACCAAAGAGTGAAAATAAAAGATAGCGAAAAGATAGACAAATACTTTGGGTTTGCTAGAGAACAGAAAAAACTGTAATGCATGAAGTAGCGGCGATACTAATAGTAGTTGGAGCACTTGGAAATCAGTGGAAGAATCGAGACTATCCAGACTGCAACACTAATCAGCTAGAATACTGAGAAGAGTCCTGGAGGAGACTTGCTGTCACTCAGATTCTGATGAAAGATCACTAGATAACGCTGGTATGAAAAAAATCACTAGAAGAAGAAGAAGAAGAAAAGAAAAAAGTAGACGAGAAGGAGGAACAGCAACAACTACAACAACAGCAGCAGTAGCAGCAACAACAACGAGTCATCAAGTGGATTTTGCTATTCAATCAAACAAAAAGTGAAAATAGAAGAAAGTGAAAAAAATATCTGGATTTTGCTAGAGAGTTGAAAAAGTTGCGGAATTTGAAAGTGAGGATGGTACCAATCGTATGTGAAACCCCCTGAACAGCGCCTAATAACCTGAAAAAGAGGCTAGAGGTCAGAGAAAGAATCGAGACCGTCCCGTTCTAAGATACTTAGAAGAGTCCTGTGGATTTGAGTCGGTTTACTGTTGCCTAGTCTCCAGTGATAACACACCAATTAGGATTAGTGTAAAAAAAACTCGCAAAGAGTAAGTTAATCACGGCATATTAGCACAGTAACTGCGCATATATCTACAAAAAGGTAAACATTTCTAAATAATCAACAAAATGAAAAACTACCCAACAAAGGAAGTTCCCCCAAAAGGACACTACCTGAGCAATTACAGACCAGTAACGTGTCTGCTAATGATGTGGATATCTAAACCGTCCAAGTGACCGAAGAAATGTATGGCTTGTTTGAAAGCTGCAGATTTCTCCCCACTACCACCGAAGAACAGAAAGATATCGCCAAGAAATTAGAGGCACGCCTGACCTATTGTACAAAGACCATCCTATTCTCGGTAATCGAGGTAAGGTGGATAGGTCATGATGGATAGCCCCCAAAACATTTTTGATTAAAAGTAATCAGGAAGATTTAAGTAACCGAAAAGCAAATTATAACCATTGGTGGTTAAAGTAGACTGAGACATTTTGTGGAAAAAATCAGATTAGTGTCATCTTCAGAGAAAGCTAATTGAATGGATTTTTGTTTAATAAAATATCCGTTTTGATACCATTTCTCTTTTGGACAACACCAGATTATTCTGCTTATATATATATTTATATATATATATATATGTGTGTGTGTGTGTGTGTGTGTGTGTATTAGTCAAGGTATTGGTCGATGAATGGTTAGTGCACACGTAGTAGACTTATGTGCCAGTATATACGTAATATACGTTAAAAGGCGGTTAAAGCTTCCTGCATGGATACAACACCGACTGGCGCATGCGTATTGACATTTACAGTCAACAGCCGGAAGGTGAACATCTGGCAAGACGAAGAAACGGCATTTTGTTCACAATTAAAATATTTACAGTTCCGTATATCCGCTTCTGAAAAGCTTACAAAAAACTTGCTACGCTGATCGAGCAGATAGACTTAAAGCTGATGATTGCATTTAACACTTATGGATACAATATGGCGGCGTTAAAAATGGCTGTTTGCTGTTTATATAGTCATTTTTTTAGCTTAGCTTAGTTTAACACTGAGCCAAAATTATGAGGCACCCAGTGGGAATCAAGCTCACTAACAACATTATGCTACTAATAATGATAGTCATTTACTAAGCTTCGTTTGACATAGGGCCAGAATTATGGGGCATCTACTGAGAATCAAAGTTACTAACAATGACCTGCGAGTAATAATGACTGACGGATTAATTCTAACGGCATGTTAACCCATCTAGGGTTATTTTATGCTTAAAGGTTAGAGAATCGCGTTCATTTCACGTTCATGTCTATATTTTTGTAGAGTTGTTTCTTAGGTTTTGCTTTTTGTTTTGTTTTTTGTTTGTTTCTCTTTTTTTTTACATACGGTCCTATCGACGTCGAAACATTTTTAAATAGATATTTTTGACTCATAGATGGGACTATTACCACTCCGGGTCAGAGTGGACCAGGGAGTAATGAAGCCTCTGTGTCAGATGCAGTTCGGTATCATATCCAGGGCACCCCTTTTCTGGGTGTCTTACCCCCTTGCAGCATATTCTAAGCTCCACCGACAGAGCAATTGTGATTTACAGTTGTCATTTACCAAACTTGCCACGAATCGAACTTAGTAACAATGAATCTATCTTGGTAAATTGTTTGGCAAAATGGTTTCTTTAGACTTGGAACGGCAGCTGGTTGAAGATCAGAAACTCCCTGAATTCAAAATAACTATACTCCGCTTAAAAATTGACTTTTGTTACATTCTGTTCGTCGCATAAGAGGTCTATAAATACCCACGAGAAAGGGCCTTTAATCTAAGATTGATAAACTTTGATATTTGCTTATATACTTACCCAACCCCCTACCAAGGCCTAGACGTGACATAAGGACAATTTTTAAGCGGTTTGAATTCAGAGTTTTCCTCCTAGAATCGCTGAGTAACACAGGCTAAAGAACCTACAATTTATCTATAGCTGGGGTGGAAGAGATGGGTTCATGCCTTTTCTATGCGTGAAGTAAAACGCGAACAGCTTCTTCCGGGATTTGAATTTACGTCACCGATTCCATTTTCGTCTGCAATAACCTTTACGCTCTAATCGATTTATTTTGGTATGTATCGAAAGACCTCTCTCTCTCTCTCTCTCTTTCTCTTTCGCTCTCTCTCTCTCTCTCTCTTTCGCTCACTCTCTCTCTATCTCTCTTTCGCTCTCTCTCTTTCTCTTTCGCTCTCTCTCTCTCTCTCTCTCTTTCGCTCACTCTCTCTCTCTCTCTTTCGCTCTCTCTCTCTCTCTTTCGCTCACTCTCTCTCTCTTTCGCTCTCTCTCTCTCTCTCTCTTTCGCTCTCTCTCTCTCTCTTTCGCTCTCACTCTCTCTCTCTCTTTCGCTCACTCTCTCTCTCTCTCTCTCTTTCGCTCACTCTCTCTCTCTCTCTGTTTCGCTCTCTCTCTCTCTCTCTCTCTTTCGCTCTCACTCTCTTTCGCTCTCTCTCTCTTTCGCTCACTCTCTCTCTCTCTCTCTCTCTTTCACTCTCTCTCTTTCGCTCTCACTCTCTCTCTCTTTCGCTCACTCTCTCTCTCTCTCTTTCGCTCTCTCTCTCTCTCTCTCTCTTTCGCTCACTCTCTCTCTCTCTCTCTTTCGCTCTCTCTCTCTCTCTTTCGCTCACTCTCTCTCTCTCTCTCTTTCGCTCACTCTCTCTCTCTCTCTCTTTCGCTCTCACTCTCTCTTTCGCTCACTCTCTCTCTCTCTCTCTTTCGCTCTCTCTCTCTCTCTCTTTCGCTCACTCTCTCTCTCTCTCTTTCGCTCTCTCTCTCTCTCTCTCTTTCGCTCACTCTCTCTCTCTCTCTTTCGCTCTCACTCTCTCTCTCTCTCTCTTTCGCTCACTCTCTCTCTCTGTCGAAAAATGAATGAGAACCAGAAATAAACATCAGCATCCACTCATAACCCGATCATTATAATTCTCGCAAGAGTAAAATATCATTCAATTTAATTCAATTTTATTTAATCTAATTCGATAATATTTTTAAAATGGATAACTGAGATGAACAGATAAGCAAATAAATTCTAGAGAAGAAAAAAATGTGAAAAGGAACCCAGAATCGAAGATTTCGTGCTCAACTGGCTGAAACGGGATTTTCAAAAAATCATGAAAATTGTTTCTTATAGTATTACAATAAAAAATAAGTTAGAACGATCAGACTAATGTTATATAATTAAGGACGGATTTTTTTTTATATTAATCATTTTTCGTTAATTATATTTTATCATTCAGTTTGGTTGGGCTTTGAACTATTCTGGTTAAGAGTCAACTGGTGCAGTTTACGCTCGTGCGCAAAGGATATGACAATCACCATTGTCATAATAAACCCCTGACAGGAAATGGGCTGGAGTGTGGATGACGTCATGCCCGGAAGAGATGGTCCTGAGAATTTGAGGATTTTGAAAAAGAGTCAGTTGAGAGTTGAATTTTGCCCATTGAAGATGTAGTTGGGGATTCGGCTGTTGAGTCGAAGAGTTGAGTTTTTCGTATTTCTACCCGCTGGGATGAATTGAGATCTTAAACACCACGAAATGTGCCGAACATTGGGGATGGGATTAGCATAGTATGATTACGAAAGACTTTTAAGAATTGTGTCTCTCTCCTCGTATCGAAGAACCGAACTCAGAAGTTAATAAAACAGTCCGTACCCGAACAACAGAGTCCACTTGCATTTGTATTTGTATTTGCCTGTTTCTACCTTTATTTGTATATGTATATGCATTTGTATCAACACTGTTGTGATTGATACGGTTACAGTATATATATATCATAGTATAAGACACAAGTCTCTATCAATAGCAGTTCTAATTAAACTATAAGAATTAATTATATCGAAACGAAAATTGACAATACGTTGAAGAATAATTTGGTTTTGTTTGATTTGATTTTATGGCATATCAACCATTGTCGGTTATTTAATGCCAAATTCGCTTTATACATATATATTAAATATATATGTGTTGGTTTGGTTGGGTTTTATGGCATATCAACCATTGTAGGTTATTTAATACCGAATCCTCTTTATACATATATATTAAATATATATGATTTGGTTTGGTTGGGTTTTATGGCATATCAACCATTGTAGGTTATTTAATGCCAAATTCGCTTTATACATATATATTAAATATATATGTGTTGCTTTGGTTGGGTTTTATGGCATATCAACCATTGTAGGTTATTTAATACCGAATCCTCTTTATACATATATATTGAATATATATGATTTGGTTTGGTTGGGTTTTATGGCATATCAACCATTGTAGGTTATTTAATGCCAAATTCGCTTTATACATATATATTAAATATATATGTGTTGCTTTGGTTGGGTTTTATGGCATATCAACCATTGTAGGTTATTTAATACCGAATCCTCTTTATACATATATATTGAATATATATGATTTGGTTTGGTTGGGTTTTATGGCATATCAACCATTGTAGGTTATTTAATGCCAAATTCGCTTTATACATATATATTAAATATATATGTTTTGGTTTGGTTGGGGTTTATGGCATATCAACCATTTTAGGTTATTTAATGCCAAATTCGTTCTATACATATATATCAAATACATGATTTCTAAACACATTTTGGAGATAAAATTTTTAAATGAGCCTGAACTTATTTTTTGTTCACAGTTCAATGGTTTCAAGTATTGCTATTTGACACTAATAATTCAATTAAACATCAGTCATTTGCTTCAAACAGTTCTATTTCAAACACTTCAGTTTAGCATGTCAAAATAGTTAAATGGTTCCAAGTATTGCTATATATTCAGTTAAGCATCAGTCATTAGTTTACACTTAAATCAAATGTAAAAGCACACAGTTTAAATGTCAAAGAGTTCTATTTGACACATAGATAGAACACTATCAGGTGCTGCCACACTGGGCAAGAGAGTACCGGGGAGCAATGGCAATGAATGGGTACTCTGCATTCCCCAAAGCTCCAGCATTACTGGAGCCTCACCATCAGATTGTTTAATATCATAAACAGGACACTCGTTAGAGGCCAGCAGACTGTGCTAGAATAATTAGGTTATTTGGTTTAATGGCATATTAACCTTTGATGGTTATTTAATGCCAAATCCTGTTTATATATATGATTTTTAAGTAAATAATTTGCAGGTAACATTCCTTTTTAAACGAATCAGATCTCATTTGTTTGCACACAGTTGAATGGTTTCAAGCATTTCTATCTAACAATAATAATTCAATCTAATATTGATCATTTGTTTGACCGCAGTTAATGGTTTCAAGTATTGTTATTTAACATTTTTAATTCTATATAATATTAATCATCTGTTTGCACACGATTTAAATGGTATCAAGAATTGCTATCTCAACTAAGTTGACTCTCATCCACCGCCTTCAAGCACCTTAAAGATAAAATATGATTGGATACTTGTTTCTGATAGCTGCACAAAGCAAGAATAGACAAGACGCAACAAAATAGCAGGTGTAGACTCTGTGGTGAAAGAGACAAAACGATCAATCACATTATAAGCGAATGCAGCAAATTAGCACAAAAATGTAAAAGACTAGACACGACTGGGCGGGAAAGGTGATCCCCTGGGAATTATGCAATAAGTTTAGATTTTACCATACGAACAAATGGTATATGAACAACCCAGAATCCGTCCTGGCGAATGATACGCACAAAATTCACTGGGATTTTGAGATACAAACGAATCAACTAATCTCGGCCAGACGACCAGACATTGTGATAGCCATAAAAAGCGAACCTGCAGAATTGTGGACTTAGCCGTTCCGGACGACCACTGAAGGTAAGCAAAAAGGGAGATAAGCACCTTGACCTTGTTAGGGAACAAAAAAAATATGGAACATGAAAGTGACGTTGATACCAATTGTAACTGGAGCGCTCGGCAAAGTCCTCAAAGGATTAGTGCAGGGACTGGATGAATTAAGAATAAAAGGATGAGTGAAGACTATCCAACTACAGTATTATGAAGATCGGCCAGAATACTAAGAAGAGTCCTGGAGCCTTGAGGAGACTTGTTGTCACTCAGACTCCAGTGGAAAACCATCGGCTAACACTGGTCGAATGAGTATAATAATAATAATAATAACAACAACGACGAAGAAGAAGAAGAAGAAGAAGAAGAAGAAGAAGAAGAAGAAGAAGAAGAAGAAGAAGAAGAAGAAGAAGATTTATTGCTATGTTTCATAGCTATAATACCATTGAATGTAGAGTTGTTAAAGAGATACAGTTTCAACAACGGCAATCTACATGAATCAAAAATAAAACAAAAAATAGAAGTGTTGATTAAAAATGTTACGAACTTCAATGATGACATAGGAATAAAGATCGGTATAGAGAACTACGAACTGCTCGTGACGTACACCGGAAATACCGTGACAACAGACAGAATTAAATGCCAGACAACAAAACAATCAATGCCATAACCAATATATTTGACTGCTACAAATATCTTTGCGATTCACTATAGCAGGAAGAAATGAAAGAAAAAAGAAAAAAGAATAAAATAGTTTCCTAAAAGAAACAACATTATAAAGCAAAACACTGAATAAATTGGTTGAATAGGTGAGCAGAGATGAAAGCTACATGCTCGAGAAAAGAAGACCAAAAAAGAAAAACCTCCTCAGAATCGATGATTGTGTATCCTCTGGCCAAAATGGGGGTTGCAAAATATGTACAATTGTGCAGCAATAAAAAATAATACATGGAAATTACTTCTCATGACAGTACACCAAGGAATAAAACTACGGAAAAGACGTGAAATGTAAGAAACGCTATAAAAGAAAAATATAGATTAACATTGATGGATATAGTTTTGTAGAGGACATCTAAAAAGTAAAACAAAATATCTTATCATTGCTGCCTGAACGAATGTACTAGGATCTACTATGCTAACGAAATGTTTAAGGCTCGTCTCTTTTTCTGCTTCTAAACCCAAACAGAAATTTGTGGGTTTTGGACCAACTGTTTGAAAGCTTCAAACCGCTCGACTTGTGGATTGCAGAAAAGATGCATCATTTGTTTAAAAGATGTCGATAGGCGTTTGAAAATGTTATTTGATCACCAAAAAATTGATAGAAATAAAGATTAAAAAAAAACGAATAAGAAACTGATTGGAAAAAAAGAAGAAAAAAGAGGAAATAGAGATAGAAGTAAAGAGAAAGTGAAAGGGGGGATAAAATGGAAGAGAGAGAAGAAAAAGAATTGAATAAAAAATGAAAATTGGAGAAAGGAAGATGTTAATAGAGATTAAAAAATAAATGAAGAAAAGAAAAAAAGAAATACAGAAAGAAGATGGTGTAGATTAAAGAGGCATATGTCCAGTTAGGTCGCTGTAACAGTCGGTAGTGTATGCAGTCAAAGGCATTGTATCCTAGCAAGGTCTGTATGCCTCTATATGAGAGTAGTATGAGTGAGGGGGTGATTAAAAGCATTTTATTGGGACGGGTCTTGAGGGTTGAAGGAGTGGTGGCAAGTTTTTAAATCATCATCAAGGAAGTATAGATAGCGGAAGAACAACACACTGTTCTGGCGAATTAGATTAAGCTAAGGTTAGTAGTGAGCACACGTAGTTACTGTGCGCATTATCTTCCTGTGTGAGGCCCATGAGTCTTGGGTCACATTTTTTGAAAATAATCTTTAATATTTACAGTCATAATGGATTTATCTCTTACAGCTACTGAACATATTGATACAATATTTAAGAAAAGTAAAGTAACAACTATTAACTGTCAAACAAGAAATTTGAAGCTGATCCATTCCTGAATAATAACAGTACATCATTATTTCTCAATGGGGTTTTTATCTCCCATTTGGTGGAAATTTAGTTGTTCCGAAGAAGATTTAACTTATATTAGGGTATAATTTAGAGACGGTAGAAGGCTTGCAACATCTCCACACTAAACATTATCTCTCTGAAACTAGTTGACAAGTTCACCTACCTCAGAAGCAGTGTCTCATCAACTGAGACAGACCTTAACACGCGACTACCAAAGGCATGGATAGCTACTGATAAGCTGTCGGTCATATGGAAGTCAGACCTGACCGATGAAATAAGACGCAGTTTCTTCCAAGCAACGGTCATGTCGATACTGCTGTATGGATGCACTACATGGACGCTAACTAAGCGTATAGAGAAAAAGCTTGACGGCAACTACACAAGAATGCTGCGAGCAATATTTAATAAGTCCTGGAGGCAACACCCCACAAAGCAGCAGCTGTACAGCCACCTACCACCCATCATGAAAACTATCAAAGTTAGACGAACCAGACATGCGGAGCACTGCTGGAGAAGTAGGGACGAGCTCATAAGTGATGTACTCCAGTGAACCCAATCATATGGACGAGCAAAAGTAGGATGACCAGCCCGAACATACATACAGCAGATCTGTGCCGATACGAGATGTAGCTCTGAAGACCTGTCGGAAGCAATGGACGATAGGGAGGAGTGGCAAGAGAGGGTCAGTGATATCCGTGCTGATGACGCGACATGATGATGATGATGAGAAGGCATTCAAGTGTATTTATGTTGAAAGATCGGTAAACACTGACTTAAAGTCTGTGTACGAGAATAAGTACAGCTTAATAAATCACGTTATCAGAATAAAATGGCATCTCTCAAGGTAGTGGAGTCACATGATGGTGCCCATCACTTCTCTAAGTAATATATGACAAGTAGTACTGTGTTACATGGTAGCATCAGCAAGTAGCAGCCCTTGACCGGATCAATTATCAAACTCCCAAGTTAAACTGCTTGTCAAAGGCTAAAGTATTCCAACTGCACTGCTCTCAAGGCATAGATGAGGGAGAAGTGGATTCATGCCTAAAGGTAAGAAGTAAATGCAAATTGTCTTTGTCGGAACTTGAACTCAGACTGATGGTTCTACTCTTCACGTTGCTAACCGTTAGGCCACCTCTACCTTCTAATAAATAAAAACATATTACCAACTAAAGTTCATAACTGATCTTTAAAAATTACAAAATGCTTAACGAATGTTGCACGTTGAAGGAGGCCCAGTTCAATTAAGGAAGCTTTTAGGATCCAATTAATTGGCAAGATCAATACGAAATAACATCGTCCTTGGAGAGTTTTTAAAATAGATGAAGATGACCCCGGAATATGGATGGATAAATTATGAGGTATCGCGAGTATTTACTAGATTTTAGTTAGACAAAGATGAAGAAGCACATTGGAAAATAGGCCAGATCAAAGAAGCAGTCTTTGTAGCCACTTAAGTAAATCCAATTAAGAAGCAAGACGCAAACCTGGAGTTCAATATGGCCACTTAGACTGGATTAGCGGATTGTGATTCGGTCTGTGTTCCCATGGCCTAATGACGGAGAAAAAAATGAACTGACGTTCGAATCTTAACACTAGCAAGAGATACAAGTTAGACATAAGC
Source organism: Sepioteuthis lessoniana (assembly GCA_963585895.1). Classification (NCBI taxonomy): domain Eukaryota; kingdom Metazoa; phylum Mollusca; class Cephalopoda; order Myopsida; family Loliginidae; genus Sepioteuthis; species Sepioteuthis lessoniana. The sequence continues at coordinate 73,720,595 of OY757929.1, forward strand.
TGAATTAAACACTGTTTTTATGGAAGAACAGCTGACATACATTTATTGCTACAATTGTGTATCAAGTATCTCTTTCTCCTCCTCTCTTCCCCCTCTCTTTTTCACTTTCTCTCTCTCACTCACTCTCTCTCTCTCTCACTAACTCTCTCTTTCTCTCTTTCATCTTCCTCCCTCAAACTTTTTCATCTCTTCCTCTCTGTCTCATCCACCCCCTCCCTCTCTCTCTCTCTCTATATATATATATATATATATATATATTTATGGAGAAATCGTAGATTTTGGTAAATCTGACAAGGAGATGAAATAAGTGAATAAACCTTGAATAAAGAACGAAATATTAATCCTAAACCCGTTGTAAGTGTTTGGTTTATCCACTTTTTCACTTTTCTGTATTATATATTGAGAGAGAGTTTCGAGATTGAAGCAATATTTATCAAGACAAAAATAAACAATGAATGAAACGTTTCCTTCTTTTAAACTGGCCTTGTCGGCTGGGACCGCAGAATACACCGGCTGCATCTCTGCAGAGGGGTAAGAACCCACCAACATATGTCCTTGATATGACATAAAACAATCTGATGGTGAGGCTCCAGTAATGTTGGAGAATTTGGGAATGCGGAGTACCCCTTCATTGCCATTGTTCCCAGGTCCACTCTGGTCTGGAGTGGAAGCACCTTATAGGGTCCTATCTATGGGTCAGATAGAACTGTTTGACATTTAACTGTGTATAAACAAATGATTGATTTATCTACAAAATATGTTTAGGAAGTATATATTTAATATATATGTATAAAAATGGATTTGCTATTAAATAACCTACAATGGACGATATGCAAAAAAAAAAAAACCAACCAAATTAAGTCCTATATATTTGATATATATGTATAAAGAGGATTTAGCGTTAAATAACCTACAAAGGTTGATATGCCATAAAAACCCAACCAAACCAAATCATATGTATTTAATATATATGTTTAAAGAGGATTTGACATTAAATAACCTACAATGGTTGATAAAACTAAACCAAACCAAAACTTTTCATCAAAATACTATCCTTGGCATTCAACAATGCGTTTTCTCTTGATTAAGTCACTTCTGAAACTTTATATGATGTGAAGCGCGCACGTCGTATTTTTTAAAATTAAAATCTTTTCCTTTAGAACCGTTTTCCGTTTAAAAAATAAACGAAAAACGTCGCACATAATGCTGAAATTTAAAAAATGTAAAGCTTCATTCTTCATTCTTTTTGATAATAACTAAGGCAAATATATATATATATATATATGTGTGTGTGTGTGTGTGTGTGTGTGTGTGTGTGTGTGTATACTAACTGAAGTAATTATTTATGTTCGGTAAGAAGGCGAATTTTCGATCGCAGCCGATTATTTTTCATTGGTTGTAGTCAAGTAAGGATTTATTCCGAGCGGTTACTAATGGTAATTGTGAAAGTGTTAAACCACACAGCAGAAAAGTCATGAAACAAATATGTTGTTTTTTGTTATCTTACGAAGTTAATTCTTTTCATTGAAAAATTTCGGAATTTTTAAAATAAATATCGTTATCTTTAACAGAATGACACTAAAGAGATTTGTCAGTTTTTAAAATTTGTTTATAGTCTATGCATCTGAAATAATATTACTTCTCCAGCAACCTACAAATCCTAATTCTGATATGTGATACTTATATTACGAAGCCAAATTATTCATTAATGTTTTTTTATTAAAAGTTGAAAAAAAGAAAAAAATTCTGTAAGATTACTTATATCTTGCGGCAATATGACTTTCCGTTGATTATCCTTTATTAGAAACATTATGCAAAACAAAAGACTGCTTAAGATAAAAACTTCCCCTGATTCAAGCAGGAAAACCAAATTTAGCAGCTCCTCATCATACCATTTATCTATCTGTTCTTGTTCTAAGTAAAGTTTATTAAATGACGACTGAGTAACGATTTCTTTTCTTACTAGGTGCCCCGTTGACAAATCTAAGCAAAACATTTTTTATTCAAGATACCTCAACGTGGTGTTATAGTTAGCAGGCTAGTCTACTGACTTTGAACCTCACAGAGTGTCCCATACTTTCGACTGTGTAATTAATCCTTGCTTTGCAAATTACTGTCATAGATTAATTACTATTAGATTGTGATATCGATAGGTGCTAAATACTCATGGTCTTGGGCCAAATTTAAGCTACGTTTACTTGTTTCGAGGAATTATTATCAAGTCAGACTGAATGCACCATTTCCCGCCTGATTATCGAAATTAAGCAGATAAACTTGTTCAGTATCTAGATGGCTTGGTTGGTTGGTTTTACGATATGTCAACTTTTGCTGGCTTATTTAATACCGAAATAAGTCTATTTTGTTGAAGAAATTCTATGATTTCAACTATCGAGAGGGCCAGACGTACGCCGTTCAAATCGAGACGCATAAATTTATGATATGATTCCTAACATAAATTCTCTCTTTATGGATTGCTAATAAATATGATGATGAAATATTTTTCTGCTGATTGTGTTAATAAAGCATATACACCTCTCGTCAGTAAGAATAAAATGCACCAAAGCCATATATGAAAACCCCTCTTTATAACACACACCGTATTGGATTTCCAGCGGATAAAAAAGGGCCGCTTTTCTCAATGATGAGCCGGGTTGGGATCGAAAACTCTGCAGCTGGAACAAAATCCTCTACTCACTTCGGTAGTTATCAAAACTGGCACACTTCAAATTCTGATCTAGCAAGATCTTCACAATATCCAAGACGAAATGAAAACGCCAGGAAAATATGATCAAAAGAGGAGTTTAAATAAATATTTAATGTGTTCTTTTACACAAATAACAAACCACCTGGAAGAAATACAACTCAATGACCCTACAAGATTAAGCGAGAAAAACTAAATGTACAGATATACACTTAGATCCCGATTAATTAGTGATAGTAAAAAGATATATCCTTAAAAGTAACCACTTAACAGATACTGAAAAAGATAAAAGAACTGTTAGTTTCTAATATCCAATAAAATAAAAGTATAGCACTTGAAATAAATGTAGTTAATAATGAAACAGATAGTATATTGAAACAATCAACCAATGATTGTATGAAAACTCCAACAACTGAAAACGAATGCAACAAATTAGATGATAACCAACCTCAAATAGAAAATCCAGACTACATATAAAATAAGATTAAAATTGTTGAAATGAAACAAAACATAATCAGCGACTGGACCCACCTTAAAAACGGCCTTGTGCCATATTCGTGCGTTGGTGGGACGTATGATAAATAACCAAAACATAATCCGAGAATTTACAAAGGTAAATACAGATATGAAAGATAGAGAACTTCTAAATAAAATTTAAAAAAAACAAAGGAAATAACCGAATGCTGATGAAATTGGCAAATTATTCCAAAGAAGATTTTCTACAAGACTGCAAACCAAATTTTAAGCTTTTAAATGAAGTAATATATGCAACTATTACAGTAATAAGCCTAGTAACCATAACACATAAACAAAAATGTTTTAAGTGACCCAAATGAAATATGAAATGAACTGAGGCAGAGACAGAGGGGTTAATAATAGCAGCACAAGACCAGAGCCAATCAACAAGAATCGATAAAGAAAACATTATTAAAGAGGAGAAATATCCATACTTGATGAAATGAATAAGGGAGTTAAAGAGAAAACTATGAAAACAAGACAAATTAAAAGAAAATAGGAGATAACGTCAATTGATAAGATAAGAACCATATCTTGAACAGAATCGAATGCAAAAAATAAGGATGTAGCAATTAACACTCTGAAAATACTAGTAATGACAGAATTTTAATATTATAAACTGATTCTAAAATCAGGAAACTAATAACCAGCCAAAGAATGCATCCTCTAAAAGCAGATATAGAACATCTTTACGTCAAGAGAGAAAATGATGTATGACCTACAAAACAACCATAATACGATTTTAGAAATACTTAGACATTACAGTAGATTGGATGCTACTATTAATAAACACTCACGAGAAGCAAAATAAGAAATATTCCCTTAGTAAGGAAACTTACATATTTGCTAATCAACTCGACTTCACACTGAAAAAATAGTCATAAAAGATAAAACTGTTGTGGTCTTCAGATAAGACCGGTGGAAGAACAACTCAAACAATGGGTGATAGGTAAACGCTATTGTATTAACAGAAAAAAGGAAGTCATACAAAAGAAGTACTAGCCGTTCTCGGCTTGCAGTCCGTCTGTCAAATGTCTCGTAAGAAACGAGAAGTTGTCTTCCCCGAGCGAGCTAAGCTCGGAGAATATGTTTAGGTTGGACGAGTCCATCTTTGGGGTATGGTAGGATATGTCCCCATAACAAAAACAATAGGGGTAACAAAAACACAAAGACTAAATCAATTAAAAAACGCCAAAGAACAAAAACTCCTACACGTACGATACGCACAAAGAATTAGAATTGCTGATATACATATAGTAAAAACTAGTCAATGGCCGACAAGTGCTAGACTGAAGACGGGGATAGAGGGGTTAATAATAGCAGCACAAGACCAGAGCCTACCAATTAGAAACTATCAGGCAACCATAGAAAACGGATCAAACCCAATTTGTAGATTGTGAGAACAAAAAACTGAATCAATAGACCCCTTAGTGCCCTGTTACTTAATCCTAAATTTAATAGAATATTAAGAAATTTATGATGAAATTGGAGATTATCTTCATTGGAAAGTAAGTAAATATTATGAAATAGGGAATTATGAAAAATGGTATAAACGTCAACAAGAACCATTCTCTGGAACATCTGCAATGCAAACTGACATTAAAAATAAAGACCAGATATAGACCTGAAAATTAAAATTGAGAAAATATGGCCCCTTAAAACTACCAGCGTGCCAGTAATATTGGGAGAATTAGATATGATCAAAAAAGGAACCAATAAATTCATTCAGAAAGTACCTGACAGTTCTAGCAAATTTGAAATAAAAACAAATTGCATTTCGTAGAACGACTCATCTTCTTGAAAAAGTATTATCAATGTGACAGAAAAATATCTCGCAAAAGAGGCAGCAAGAACATTGATTAATAGACTATATATAATCACTTCATTCCTTTACTCTAGATCTTGGGCAAAGACCCGGTGAAGCGTTGTTTTTTGGTTTTGTTTTGTTGGGTTTTATGGCATATCAACCTTTGTAGGTTATTAAACGCCAAATCCATTTTTATGTAAATAATCAGTTCTATTTCAAACAATTCAGTTTAGCATGAGTTTTAGTTTAAGTACAGTTTCAATGACAAAAACAGTTCAATTTCAAATGATTCAGTTTAAATGTAAGTACAGTTTAATTGTGAAAAACGCATCTATTTTGACCTATTCAGTTTAGTATAAGTACAGATTTTGTTTACACACAGTTAAATGTCAAAACATTTCTATGTTAAACAATTCAGTTTAGTGTAAATACAGTTTCAATGTCAAAAAACAGTTCTATTTTAAACAATTCAGTTTTGCATAGGCACGCAGTTTAAAGGTAAGTATAGTTTAATTGTCAAAAACATTTTTATTGCAAGCTATTCAGTTTACTCAAACAATTCAGTTTAGCATAAGAATGCCGTTAGTTCTATTTAACCCATAAATAGGGCCCTATCAGGTGCTACCACACCAGGCCAGAGTGGACCTGGGAGCAATGGCAATGAAGGGGTGCTCCGCATTCCCCAAAGCCCCAGCATTACTAGAACCTCACCATCAGACTGTTTAGTGTCATATCTAGGACACTCGTTGGGGGGGTCTTACCCCTGCAGAGATGCAGTCAGTGTATTCTACTGCCCCAGCTGACTGGGCAAGGTAAAGCATTGTAAAAAGCCGAAAACAAAAAAGAAAATTAAATAATAATAATAATAATAATAATAATAATAATAATAATAATAACCCTAATTAGAAAGCAAAAAACTAAAAAGCAAGTGCCCCTTACTTGGATTGAAACGCAAAGTACAGGAAACTAAAGCACCATAGACCTAAACGCCACAAAAAGAATGTTAATGCAGCAAGACAAAAAAAATATTGAGTTAATAAAGAAAAATCATGACTGAAAAGAAGACTACGTTTCCATCCTTTAGGAACCAAGAGGGGAAAAAATTGAAAGTAAAAACCGAAAAGGTAAACTAATTATCAACAAATATCCCAACAGGCAACGTCATTGAACTAAACGAGTGAAACTCGTCTGAGATCAAAATTGTTATTCCCCTAAGGAAACCAAACAGAAATTACAAAACTCGGATGGGAAAATAAAGTAGAAGGACAGATAAAGAAATTGCGACAATAAGAGAAAGTATTAAAGAAGTAAAAACACGCAATGATATATTGGGATGAAAAGACCAAAAGAAAAAAAGCAGTGAAGTCTGAAAATAAAACTGGATGAAATAAACTAAAACATATTAACGAAAAGAGGGAGACTCAGAAAATACCGGGACGTGGTCAAACAATACAAACGAAAAACAACTTTCTAAAATAGCGAAAGAAAATTCAACCCACAAATCGTTGGAGAATTCATTAGGACAAACCAACAACCGGATGCAAAGGAAGCAAAACAATTGTCGAATAAGATATGGGATCAGAAAGAACATAACAAAAAAGCCGAATGGATCAAAAAAACATAGAAAACGGATTAGAACTCGAAGAAGAACCTGAAGAGGACATACACCTTGACACCGCTAAAACAACACTCTAGAAAGTACCGAATTGGAAAAGGCCTGGATATAATAGTATACATGGATTCTGGTTTTAAAAAATTACGTCCATCCATGACAGACTGGTTCTTTGACTGAGTAAATGCCGAGAAGAAACAAATATATTCGAATAGATGTCAAAGATGAAAAAAACAACTCAGATCCATAAAGACCCCTAATAAGGAACTATCGTCAGCAACTATAGACCGATAACGTGTCTACCGTTGATGTGCAAAATACTGACCTCAGAGATTAAAGAAGAGATTTATTACTCTCTTATATGCCGTGAACTATTTCTGGGAGAAGAGAAAGAATGCCGCAGAGGAACAAGAAGAACCTGTGACCTACTATATAGATCAGTACATCTTCAAGGTGACTAAAACGCGGAGAAAAATGTAAAGAGGACATGGATGGTACAGTAAACTTGGAGAATAGAATGTCTGAAAATGTACTAAATACCTGACAAAGTCATAAACTTCACCTCGGAAGCCATTAAAAAATGGTTAGTAGAATTAACAGCAAGAGTAAAAACTTTAGCAAAGGTGAAAATCCAAAGACTCCCTCTCACACTCTCCCTGAGAGACCCCGTCTCACCACGATTATTTCTAAAAGCAATGATACCAGTCAATTGCATACTTAGGAAGAGCAATGAGAGCTACAAATTTACTAAATCATGAGAATAGATTGATCATCTTAGGTACATAAACGATGTTAAGCTATTTGCAAAAATTGAAAGAAAAAAAAAACTGGAGACTTTGATATAAGAATATACAACAAGGATATAGGAATAGAATTTGGCATAGACAAATGTATACTGCTTATGATCAAAAGTTTGAAAAGATAAACGACGGAAAGAACAGAAATACCAAACCAAGAAAGAAGCAGATTGCTCGAAAAGAAGGAAAATTACAATTACTTTGAAATATTGGAAGCGGAAACCAACAAAGAAGCGGAAATTAAATAAAAATAAGCAAATAATAACTCAAAAGAACGGAAAAATTTTTTGAAACTGCGACAGAAATCTCATCAAAGGAATAAATACCTGAGCAGTCCCCGTTGTAAGATATCTGGACTATTCTTAAAATGGACCAAAATTTCTCGAATCTGCAGCAGATATTTTATTAAAGGAATAAAAACCTGCGCTGTCCCCGTTGTAAGATGTCTGGATCATTCTTCAAATAGACAGTGGAAGAACTCATACAAACGGACCAAAGAACAAGGAAATTGATGAATATGCACAAGACGTTACGTCCTAGAGATAACATAGACAGATAATACGTATCAAGAAATGGAGGAGGAAGAGGACTCGCCAGCATTGAAGACTGTGTGGACGCATCAATAAAAGAACTCAAGGATTACATTAAAAAAGCAAAGAGAGACTAATTACACCAGCCAATAACAGCATTGGCAACATAAGACCAGACAAAACCATAAAAACTAGGAAACATAAAAGCTTGGAAAAAAGACTGGAGGAATTGGAAATCAGTGGAAGAACAGAGACTATCCAGACAACAGTACAAATCAGCTAGAATAGGTAAAAGAGTTCTGGAGATCTGAGGAGACTTGCTGTCACTCAGATTCCTATGAAAGATCACTAGATAACGCTGGTGTGAAAAAATCACTCGGAAAAGATGTTTAATGAAGACCACTTGTTCCTGCTCAGGTTTAATGAAGACCACTTGTTCCTGCTCATGCAAAATACTTCTCAAAGCTAATAATAATAATAATAATTGGGAAATGTGCAAGAAATTGAAATTTGACGATACAAACAAATGGTATATGCACAACTCAGAATCCGTCCTAGTGATTGAGAGGCACAAAATTCTCTGGGATTTAAGATACTAACAGATCATCTAATAAGATGATAGTCAACAAAAAACAGAGGACCTGCCGAATTGTAGAAGAAGAATTAGAGACTAGGAGAATATTCTAAACCATCAAAACCACAGAACTGTTAAAATCGGCTACGATACTTAGAAGAGTCCTGGAGACCTAAGGAGATTTGCTGTCACTCAGACTCACGTGAAAGAACACCAGTTAAAGCTAGTGTGAAAAACTCACTTGGAGTAAAATGATAATTTACAATTATAGCTTCAAGTGAATATTCTTAATACAAATAATTTGCACACAGTTATATGGTTTCAAGACGCTATCCTATTCAATAATCATAGAAACAATTTACAAACAATTACATATATCTTCAATAAATAATTTCTGTTTGATACTAACAATTTACAAGTCTTTATTTGGCTTTGCGTGATAATTCCTATCTAATACAAATATTTTCTACATACGAGGATCATTAAATAATTTTTAAGACTTTTTTTGT